>CM056605.1:813935-1016379 GCA_029721355.1 Tegillarca granosa
ACCCACAAACTAAAAAACCACTGTTGGGGACGATGAACCGGGGACCTTACCGTAAAGCCACGAATTATAAAACCACTGTTGGGTACGGTGAACAGGTAACCTTACCGTAAACCCACGAATTATAAAACCACTGTTGGGGATGATGAACCGGGGATCTTCCCGTAAACCCACGAATTATAAAACCACCGTTAGGGATAATGAACCGGGGACCTTACCGTAAACCCACGAATTATAAAACCACTGTTGGGGATAATGAACCGGGGACCTTACCGTAAAGCCACGAATTATAAAACCACTGTTGGGTACGGTGAACAGGTAACCTTACCGTAAACCCACGAATTATAAAACCACTGTTGGGGATGATGAACCGGGGGACTCTCCCGTAAACCCACAAACTAAAAAACCACCGTTAGGGATAATGAACCGGGGACCTTACCGTAAAGCCACGAATTATAAAACCACTGTTGGGGATAATGAACCGGGGACCTTACCGTAAACCCACGAATTATAAAACCACTGTTGGGAATGATGAACCGGGGACCTTACCGTAAATCCACGAATTATAAAACCACTGTTGGGTACGGTGAACAGGGGATCTTACCGTAAACCCACGAATTATAAAACCACTGTTGCGGATTATGAACCGGGGACCTTACCGTAAAGCCACGAATTATAAAACCACCGTTGAGGATAATGGACCGGGGATCTTACCGTAAACCCACGAATTATAAAACCACTGTTGGGTACGGTGAACAGGGGATCTTACCGTAAACCCACGAATTATAAAACCACTGTTGGGGATTATGAACCGGGGACCTTACCGTAAAGCCACGAATTATAAAACCACTGTTGGGTACGGTGAACAGGGGATCTTACCGTAAAGCCACGAATTATAAAACCACCGTTGAGGATAATGGACCGGGGATCTTACCGTAAACCCACGAATTATAAAACCACTGTTGGGTACGTTGAACAGGGGATCTTACCGTAAAGCCACGAATTATAAAACCACTGTTGGGTACGGTGAACAGGGGATCTTACCGTAAAGCCACGAATTATAAAACCACTGTTGGGGATTATGAACCAGGGATCTTACCGTAAACCCACGAATTATAAAACCACTGTTGGGTACGGTGAACAGGGGATCTTACCGTAAAGCCACGAATTATAAAACCACCGTTGAGGATAATGGACCGGGGATCTTACCGTAAACCCACGAATTATAAAACCACTGTTGGGTACGGTGAACAGGGGATCTTACCGTAAAGCCACGAATTATAAAACCACTGTTGGGTACGGTGAACAGGGGATCTTACCGTAAACCCACGAATTATAAAACCACTGTTGGGGATTATGAACCGGGGACTTTACCGTAAAGCCACGAATTATAAAACCACTGTTGGGTACGGTGAACAGGAGACCTTCTCGTAAACCTACGAACTTTAAAACCACTAATGGTTATGATGAACAGGGGACTTTCTTAGTCTTTTAAATCAAGGATGAGGAACCAAGGACCACAAACTATTAAAAATGGATGAGAATAATTATCCGGAGACTTTCTCACAGACTATTAAACTACAGTTGAGGATGATGAACCACGGAATCTCAACAAATTATAAACTACGTCTTCCGTTATCAATCTAAAATGTCATCGAATTTCCTCTCGTAAGCTGGATAAAAACTGGCCGTAATTTGATTACATCTTACAGTGACATAAATACGACTGTATATCTTTTTGTATCTTATACAACAGCATTTACAGTTATCTTTGAGGATAATTTCTTTATAAGATAATTTTACTGCTGAATAGTAATACGATTTTAGAAACATAAGCCAGGTTGTTATCAACCACTCCCTGTATAACGAATTATTACCATGGTAACAAAAACCAAAAACAATTTTAATGAATGAGTTACTCACAGCTCTTTATGAATGAACTCTAAAAGCTGACAGTTTTACGTTGTACGAGGAATTGATCTTTTTTCTCATTGTCTCTCCTAAACCGAATATTGATTCTACTAGCTCGTTGGCTTTCATTATCCGCTCGATTCTACTGAAACGTTACACTTGTTATAATGAACTCGCTAACGAACCGTTCAATTTGTTTGTCACAAATTTGTGTTGATTTCCTAAAAAATGATATTACAGAAAAATTGATCACTAGAGCACTAGATTAAGACATTTCTTGATTTGATATATACAACATATCAAGAGATGTACTTCAAACCCAATACAGCCACTAGAATACTTCATACATCCACTAAAGCACTTCAAACAGCCACTAAAGCACTTCATACAGCCACTAGAGCACTTTACACAGCCACTAGATTTCTTCATACAGCCACTAGAGCACTTCACACAGCCACTAAAGCACTTCATACAGCCACTAAAGCACTTCAAACAGCCACTAGAGCACTTTACACAGCCACTAGACTTCTTCATACAGCCACTAGAGCACTTCACAGAGCCACTAGAGCATTTCATACAACCACTAGAGCACTTCATACAGCCACTAGAGTACTACATACAGTCACTAGAGCACTTCATACAGTCACTAGAGCACTTCATACAGCCACTAGAGCACTTCATACAGCCACTTCAGCACTTCATACAGCCACTAGAGTACTACATACAACCACTAGAGCACTTCATACAGCCACTAGAGCACTTCATACAGTCACTAGAGCACTTCATAATGTCACTAAAGCACTTCATACAACCACTAGAGCACTTCATACAGCCACTAGAGCACTTCATACAACCACTAGAGCACTTCACAAGCCACTAGAGTACTTCATACAGTCACTAGAGCACTTTATACAACCACTAGAGCACTTCACACAGCCTCTAGAGCACTTTATACAACCACTAGAGCACTTTATATAACCACTAGAGCACTTTATACAACCACTAGAGCACTTCACATAGCCTATAGAGCACTTTATACAACCACTAGAGCACTTTATACAACCACTAGAGCACTTCACACTGCCTCTAGAGCACTTTATACAACCACTAGAGCACTTTATACAACCACTAGAGCACTTTATACAACCACTAGAGCACTTCACACAGCCTCTAGAGCACTTTATACAACCACTACAGCACTTTATACAACCACTAGAGCACTTAAAATAGCCTCGAGAGCACTTCATACAACCACAAGAGCACTTCATACAGCAACTAGAGCACTTTAAACAGCCACTAAATTTCTTCACATAGCCACTAGAGCACTTCACATAGCCACTAGAGCATTTCATACAACCACTAAAGCTCTTCATACAGCATCTAGAGTACTTCATACAGTCACTAGAGCACTTTACTAGCCACTAGAGCACTTCATACAGCCACAAGAGCACTTCATACAGCCACTAAAGCACTTCATAAAGCCACTAGAGCATTTTATACAACCACTAGAGCACTTCAAACAGCCACTAGAGCATTTTATACAACCACTAGAGCACTTCAAACAGCCACTAGAGCATTTCATACAACCACTAGAGCACTTCAAACAGCCACTAGAGCATTTTATACAACCACTAGATTTCTTCACACAGCCTCTTGAGCATTTCATACAACCACCAGAGCACTTCATAAAGCCACTAGAGCATTTCATACAACCACTAGAGCACTTCAAACAGCCACTAGAGCATTTCATACAACCACTAGAGCACTTCAAACAGCCACTAGAGCATTTTATACAACCAATTGATTTCTTCACACAGCCTCTAGAGCATTTCATACAACCACTAGAGCACTTCAAACAGCCACTAGAGCATTTTATACAACCACTAGATTTCTTCACACAGCCTCTAGAGCACTTCATACAACCACAAGAGCACTTTACACAGCCACTAGATTTCTTCACACAGACACTAGAGCACTTCATACAACCACTAGAGCACTTCATACAGCCACTAGAGCACTTCATACAGCCACTAGAGCACTTCATACAGCCACTAGAGCACTTTATACAACCACTAAAGCACTTCATACAACCACTAGAGCACTTCATACAACCACAAAAGCACTTCATACAGCCACTAGAGCACTTCATACAGCCACTAGAACACTTTACACAGCCACTAGATTTCTTCACACAGACACTAGAGCACTTCATACAAACACTAGAGCACTTTATACAGCCACTAGAGCACTTCATACAGCCACTAGAGCACTTCATACAGCCACTAGAGCACTTTATACAACCACTAAAGCACTTCATACAACCACTAGAGCACTTCATACAACCACAAAAGCACTTCATACAGCCACTAGAGCACTTCATACAGCCACTACAGCACTTCATACAGCCACTAGAGTACTACATACAGCCATAGAGCACTTAACACAGACACTAGAGCACTTCATACAACCACTAGAGCACTTCATACAGCCACTAGAGCACTTCATACAGCCACTAGAGCACTTTATACAACCACTAGAGCACTTCATACAACCACTAAAGCACTTCACCAGCCACTAGAGTACTTCATACAGCCACTACAGCACTTTAAACAGCCACAAGAGCACTTCATACAGCCACTAAAGCACTTTATACAACCACTAGAGCACTTCATACAGCCACTAGAGCACTTCATACAACCACTAGAGCACTTAACACAGCCACTAGAGCACTTTAAACAGCCACTATATTTCTTCACACAGCCACTAGAGCACTTCACATAGCCACTAGAGCATTTCATACGACCACTAGAGCACTTCACATAGCCACTAGAGCATTTCATACAACCACTAGAGCTCTTCGTACAGCCACAGGAGTACTTCATACAGTCACTAGAGCACTTTATTAGCCACTACAGCACTTCATACAGCCACAAGAGCACTTCATACAGCCACAAAAGCACTTCATAAAGCCAATAAAGCATTTCATACAGCCACTAGAGCACTTCACACAGCCACTTGACCAAAGCACTTCACATCGCCACTAGAGCACTTCACCAGCCACTAGAGTACTTCATACAGCCACAACAGCACATCAAACAGCCACTAAAACATTTAATACAACCACTAGAGCACTTCATACAACCACTAGAGCACTTTACTCAGCCACTAGATTTATTCACACAGCCACCAGAGCACTTCACATAGCCACTAGAGAATTTTATACAACCACTAGAGCACTTCATACAACCACTAGAGCACTTTACTCAGCCACTAGATTTATTCACACAGCCACCAGACCACTTCACATAGCCACTAGAAAATTTTATACAACCACTAGAGCACTTCTTATAGTCACTCGAGCACTTCATACAGTCACTAGAGCACTTCATACAGTCACTAGAGCACTTCATACAGCCACTAAAGCACTTCATGCAGTCACTTGAGCACTTCATACAGCCACAATAGCACTATATACAACCACAAGAGCACTTCATACAGCCACTACAACACTTCATACAGCCACTAGAGCACTTCATACAGCCACAAGAGCACTTTATACAACCACTAAAGCACTTCACATAGCCTCTAGAGCACTTCATACAACCACAAGAGCACTTCGTACAGCCACTAGAGTACTTCATACAGTCACTAGAGCACTTTACCAGCAGCTAGAGCACTTCATACAGCCACAAGAGCATTTCATACAGCCACTAAAGCACTTCATACAACCACTAGAGCACTTCATACAGCCACTAGAGTACTACATACAGTCACTAGAGCACTTCATACAGTCACTAGAGCACTTCATACAGCCACTAGAGCACTTCATACAGCCACTTCAGCACTTCATACAGCCACTAGAGTACTACATACAACCACTAGAGCACTTCATACAGCCACTAGAGCACTTCATACAGTCACTAGAGCACTTCATAATGTCACTAAAGCACTTCATACAACCACTAGAGCACTTCATACAGCCACTAGAGCACTTCATACAACCACTAGAGCACTTCACAAGCCACTAGAGTACTTCATACAGTCACTAGAGCACTTTATACAACCACTAGAGCACTTCACACAGCCTCTAGAGCACTTTATACAACCACTAGAGCACTTTATATAACCACTAGAGCACTTTATACAACCACTAGAGCACTTCACATAGCCTATAGAGCACTTTATACAACCACTAGAGCACTTTATACAACCACTAGAGCACTTCACACTGCCTCTAGAGCACTTTATACAACCACTAGAGCACTTTATACAACCACTACAGCACTTTATACAACCACTAGAGCACTTCACACAGCCTCTAGAGCACTTTATACAACCACTACAGCACTTTATACAACCACTAGAGCACTTAAAATAGCCTCGAGAGCACTTCATACAACCACAAGAGCACTTCATACAGCAACTAGAGCACTTTAAACAGCCACTAAATTTCTTCACATAGCCACTAGAGCACTTCACATAGCCACTAGAGCATTTCATACAACCACTAGAGCTCTTCATACAGCATCTAGAGTACTTCATACAGTCACTAGAGCACTTTACTAGCCACTAGAGCACTTCATACAGCCACAAGAGCACTTCATACAGCCACTAAAGCACTTCATAAAGCCACTAGAGCATTTTATACAACCACTAGAGCACTTCAAACAGCCACTAGAGCATTTTATACAACCACTAGAGCACTTCAAACAGCCACTAGAGCATTTCATACAACCACTAGAGCACTTCAAACAGCCACTAGAGCATTTTATACAACCACTAGATTTCTTCACACAGCCTCTTGAGCATTTCATACAACCACCAGAGCACTTCATAAAGCCACTAGAGCATTTCATACAACCACTAGAGCACTTCAAACAGCCACTAGAGCATTTCATACAACCACTAGAGCACTTCAAACAGCCACTAGAGCATTTTATACAACCAATTGATTTCTTCACACAGCCTCTAGAGCATTTCATACAACCACTAGAGCACTTCAAACAGCCACTAGAGCATTTTATACAACCACTAGATTTCTTCACACAGCCTCTAGAGCACTTCATACAACCACAAGAGCACTTTACACAGCCACTAGATTTCTTCACACAGACACTAGAGCACTTCATACAACCACTAGAGCACTTCATACAGCCACTAGAGCACTTCATACAGCCACTAGAGCACTTCATACAGCCACTAGAGCACTTTATACAACCACTAAAGCACTTCATACAACCACTAGAGCACTTCATACAACCACAAAAGCACTTCATACAGCCACTAGAGCACTTCATACAGCCACTAGAACACTTTACACAGCCACTAGATTTCTTCACACAGACACTAGAGCACTTCATACAAACACTAGAGCACTTTATACAGCCACTAGAGCACTTCATACAGCCACTAGAGCACTTCATACAGCCACTAGAGCACTTTATACAACCACTAAAGCACTTCATACAACCACTAGAGCACTTCATACAACCACAAAAGCACTTCATACAGCCACTAGAGCACTTCATACAGCCACTACAGCACTTCATACAGCCACTAGAGTACTACATACAGCCATAGAGCACTTAACACAGACACTAGAGCACTTCATACAACCACTAGAGCACTTCATACAGCCACTAGAGCACTTCATACAGCCACTAGAGCACTTTATACAACCACTAGAGCACTTCATACAACCACTAAAGCACTTCACCAGCCACTAGAGTACTTCATACAGCCACTACAGCACTTTAAACAGCCACAAGAGCACTTCATACAGCCACTAAAGCACTTTATACAACCACTAGAGCACTTCATACAGCCACTAGAGCACTTCATACAACCACTAGAGCACTTAACACAGCCACTAGAGCACTTTAAACAGCCACTATATTTCTTCACACAGCCACTAGAGCACTTCACATAGCCACTAGAGCATTTCATACGACCACTAGAGCACTTCACATAGCCACTAGAGCATTTCATACAACCACTAGAGCTCTTCGTACAGCCACAGGAGTACTTCATACAGTCACTAGAGCACTTTATTAGCCACTACAGCACTTCATACAGCCACAAGAGCACTTCATACAGCCACAAAAGCACTTCATAAAGCCAATAAAGCATTTCATACAGCCACTAGAGCACTTCACACAGCCACTTGACCAAAGCACTTCACATCGCCACTAGAGCACTTCACCAGCCACTAGAGTACTTCATACAGCCACAACAGCACATCAAACAGCCACTAAAACATTTAATACAACCACTAGAGCACTTCATACAACCACTAGAGCACTTTACTCAGCCACTAGATTTATTCACACAGCCACCAGAGCACTTCACATAGCCACTAGAGAATTTTATACAACCACTAGAGCACTTCATACAACCACTAGAGCACTTTACTCAGCCACTAGATTTATTCACACAGCCACCAGACCACTTCACATAGCCACTAGAAAATTTTATACAACCACTAGAGCACTTCTTATAGTCACTCGAGCACTTCATACAGTCACTAGAGCACTTCATACAGTCACTAGAGCACTTCATACAGCCACTAAAGCACTTCATGCAGTCACTTGAGCACTTCATACAGCCACAATAGCACTATATACAACCACAAGAGCACTTCATACAGCCACTACAACACTTCATACAGCCACTAGAGCACTTCATACAGCCACAAGAGCACTTTATACAACCACTAAAGCACTTCACATAGCCTCTAGAGCACTTCATACAACCACAAGAGCACTTCGTACAGCCACTAGAGTACTTCATACAGTCACTAGAGCACTTTACCAGCAGCTAGAGCACTTCATACAGCCACAAGAGCATTTCATACAGCCACTAAAGCACTTCATACAACCACTAGAGCACTTCATACAGCCACTAGAGTACTACATACAGTCACTAGAGCACTTCATACAGTCACTAGAGCACTTCATACAGCCACTAGAGCACTTCATACAGCCACTTCAGCACTTCATACAGCCACTAGAGTACTACATACAACCACTAGAGCACTTCATACAGCCACTAGAGCACTTCATACAGTCACTAGAGCACTTCATAATGTCACTAAAGCACTTCATACAACCACTAGAGCACTTCATACAGCCACTAGAGCACTTCATACAACCACTAGAGCACTTCACAAGCCACTAGAGTACTTCATACAGTCACTAGAGCACTTTATACAACCACTAGAGCACTTCACACAGCCTCTAGAGCACTTTATACAACCACTAGAGCACTTTATATAACCACTAGAGCACTTTATACAACCACTAGAGCACTTCACATAGCCTATAGAGCACTTTATACAACCACTAGAGCACTTTATACAACCACTAGAGCACTTCACACTGCCTCTAGAGCACTTTATACAACCACTAGAGCACTTTATACAACCACTACAGCACTTTATACAACCACTACAGCACTTTATACAACCACTAGAGCACTTCAAACAGCCACTAGAGCATTTTATACAACCACTAGATTTCTTCACACAGCCTCTTGAGCATTTCATACAACCACCAGAGCACTTCATAAAGCCACTAGAGCATTTCATACAACCACTAGAGCACTTCAAACAGCCACTAGAGCATTTCATACAACCACTAGAGCACTTCAAACAGCCACTAGAGCATTTTATACAACCAATTGATTTCTTCACACAGCCTCTAGAGCATTTCATACAACCACTAGAGCACTTCAAACAACCAATAGAGCATTTTATACAACCACTAGATTTCTTCACACAGCCTCTAGAGCACTTCATACAACCACAAGAGCACTTTACACAGCCACTAGATTTCTTCACACAGACACTAGAGCACTTCATACAACCACTAGAGCACTTCATACAGCCACTAGAGCACTTCATACAGCCACTAGAGCACTTCATACAGCCACTAGAGCACTTTATACAACCACTAAAGCACTTCATACAACCACTAGAGCACTTCATACAACCACAAAAGCACTTCATACAGCCACTAGAGCACTTCATACAGCCACTAGAACACTTTACACAGCCACTAGATTTCTTCACACAGACACTAGAGCACTTCATACAAACACTAGAGCACTTTATACAGCCACTAGAGCACTTCATACAGCCACTAGAGCACTTCATACAACCACTAGAGCACTTCATACAACCACAAAAGCACTTCATACAGCCACTAGAGCACTTCATACAGCCACTACAGCACTTCATACAGCCACTAGAGTACTACATACAGCCATAGAGCACTTAACACAGACACTAGAGCACTTCATACAACCACTAGAGCACTTCATACAGCCACTAGAGCACTTCATACAGCCACTAGAGCACTTTATACAACCACTAGAGCACTTCATACAACCACTAAAGCACTTCACCAGCCACTAGAGTACTTCATACAGCCACTAGAGCACTTTAAACAGCCACAAGAGCACTTCATACAGCCACTAAAGCACTTTATACAACCACTAGAGCACTTCATACAGCCACTAGAGCACTTCATACAACCACTAGAGCACTTAACACAGCCACTAGAGCACTTTAAACAGCCACTATATTTCTTCACACAGCCACTAGAGCACTTCACATAGCCACTAGAGCATTTCATACGACCACTAGAGCACTTCACATAGCCACTAGAGCATTTCATACAACCACTAGAGCTCTTCGTACAGCCACAGGAGTACTTCATACAGTCACTAGAGCACTTTATTAGCCACTACAGCACTTCATACAGCCACAAGAGCACTTCATACAGCCACAAAAGCACTTCATAAAGCCAATAAAGCATTTCATACAGCCACTAGAGCACTTCTCACAGCCACTTGACCAAAGCACTTCACATCGCCACTAGAGCACTTCACCAGCCACTAGAGTACTTCATACAGCCACAACAGCACATCAAACAGCCACTAAAACATTTAATACAACCACTAGAGCACTTCATACAACCACTAGAGCACTTTACTCAGCCACTAGATTTATTCACACAGCCACCAGAGCACTTCACATAGCCACTAGAGAATTTTATACAACCACTAGAGCACTTCATACAACCACTAGAGCACTTTACTCAGCCACTAGATTTATTCACACAGCCACCAGACCACTTCACATAGCCACTAGAAAATTTTATACAACCACTAGAGCACTTCTTATAGTCACTCGAGCACTTCATACAGTCACTAGAGCACTTCATACAGTCACTAGAGCACTTCATACAGCCACTAAAGCACTTCATGCAGTCACTTGAGCACTTCATACAGCCACAATAGCACTATATACAACCACAAGAGCACTTCATACAGCCACTACAGCACTTCATACAGCCACTAGAGCACTTCATACAGCCACAAGAGCACTTTATACAACCACTAAAGCACTTCACATAGCCTCTAGAGCACTTCATACAACCACAAGAGCACTTCGTACAGCCACTAGAGTACTTCATACAGTCACTAGAGCACTTTACCAGCAGCTAGAGCACTTCATACAGCCACAAGAGCATTTCATACAGCCACTAAAGCACTTCATACAACCACTAGAGCATTTCATACAGCCACTAGAGCACTTCATACAACCACTAGAGCACTTCACACAGCCACTAAAGCACTTCATACAGTCACTAGAGCACTTCATACAACCACTAGAGCACTTCACACAGCCACTAGAGTACTTCATACAGTCAGTAGAGCACTTAACCAGCAGCTAGAGCACTTCATACAGCCACAAGAGCACTTCATACAGTCACTAAAGAACTTTATACAACCACTAAAGCATTTCAAACAGCCACTAGAGCACTTCATACAACCACTAGAGCAATTCACACAGCCACTAGAGCACTTCATACAGTCAAAAGAGCACTTCATACAACCACTAAAGCACTTCACACAGCCACTAGAGCACTTCTTATAACCACTAGAGCACTTCACACAGCCACTAGAGCACTTCATACAACCACTAGATCACTTCACACAGCCACTAGAGCACTTCATACAGCCACTAGAGCATTTCATACAGTCTCTAGAGCACTTCATACAACCACTAGAGCACTTCATACAACCACTAGAGCACTTTACTCAGCCACTAGATTTATTCACACAGCCACCAGACCACTTCACATAGCCACTAGAAAATTTTATACAACCACTAGAGCACTTCTTATAGTCACTCGAGCACTTCATACAGTCACTAGAGCACTTCATACAGTCACTAGAGCACTTCATACAGCCACTAAAGCACTTCATGCAGTCACTTGAGCACTTCATACAGCCACAATAGCACTATATACAACCACAAGAGCACTTCATACAGCCACTACAGCACTTCATACAGCCACTAGAGCACTTCATACAGCCACAAGAGCACTTTATACAACCACTAAAGCACTTCACATAGCCTCTAGAGCACTTCATACAACCACAAGAGCACTTCGTACAGCCACTAGAGTACTTCATACAGTCACTAGAGCACTTTACCAGCAGCTAGAGCACTTCATACAGCCACAAGAGCATTTCATACAGCCACTAAAGCACTTCATACAACCACTAGAGCATTTCATACAGCCACTAGAGCACTTCATACAACCACTAGAGCACTTCACACAGCCACTAAAGCACTTCATACAGTCACTAGAGCACTTCATACAACCACTAGAGCACTTCACACAGCCACTAGAGTACTTCATACAGTCAGTAGAGCACTTAACCAGCAGCTAGAGCACTTCATACAGCCACAAGAGCACTTCATACAGTCACTAAAGAACTTTATACAACCACTAAAGCATTTCAAACAGCCACTAGAGCACTTCATACAACCACTAGAGCAATTCACACAGCCACTAGAGCACTTCATACAGTCAAAAGAGCACTTCATACAACCACTAAAGCACTTCACACAGCCACTAGAGCACTTCTTATAACCACTAGAGCACTTCACACAGCCACTAGAGCACTTCATACAACCACTAGATCACTTCACACAGCCACTAGAGCACTTCATACAGCCACTAGAGCATTTCATACAGTCTCTAGAGCACTTCATACAGCCACTAGAGCACTTCATACAGCCACTAGAGCACTTCATACAGTCACGAGAGCACTTCATACAGCCACTAAAGCACTTCATACAGTCACTAGAGCACTTCATACAGCCACTATAGCACTTTATACAGTCACTAGAGCACTTCATACAGCCTCTAGAGCACTTCATACAGTCACTTGAGCGCTTCATACAACCACTAGAGCACTTCATACAGTCACTAGAGCAGTTCATACAGTCACTAGAGCACTTTATACAGTCACTTGAGCACTTCATACAGCCACAAGAGCACTTCATACAGCCACTAGAGCACTTCATACAGCCACAAGAGCACTTCATACAGTCACTAAAGCACTACATACAGTCACTAGAGCACTTCACACAGCCACTAGAGCACTTCTTACAACCTCAAAATCACTTGACACAGCCACTAGAGCACTTCATACAACCACAAGAGCACTTTACACAGCCACTAAAGCACTTAACACAGCCACTAGATTTCTTCACACAGCCACTACAGCACTTCATACAACCACTAGAGCACTTCATATAGCCACAACAACACTTTATACAGCTACTAGAGCACTTCATATAGCCACAACAGCACTTTATACAGCCACTACAGCACTTCATATAACCACTAGAGCACTTCATATAGCCACAACAGCACTTTATACAGCTACTAGAGCACTTCATACAGCCACTAGAACACTTTACACAGCCACTAGATTTCTTTACAGAGCCACTAGAGCACCTCACATAGCCACTAGAGCATATCATACAACCACTAGAGCACTACGTACAGCCACTAGAGTACATCATACAGTCACTAGAGCACTTTACCTGCAGCAAGAGCACTTCATACAGCCACAAAAGCACTTCATACAGCCACTAAAGCACTTCATACAACCACTAGACATTTCATACAGCCACTAGAGCACTTCATACAACCACTAGAGCACTTCAAAAAGCCACTAGAGTACTTCATACAGTCACTAGAGCACTTCATACAACCACTAGAACACTTCACACAGCCACTAGAGCACTTCATACAGTCAAAAGAGCACTTCATACAACCACTAAAGCACTTCACACAGCCACTAGAGCACTTCTTATAACCGCTAGAGCACTTCACACAGCCACTAGAGCACTTCATACAACCACTAGATCACTTCACACAACCACTAGAGCACTTCATACAGCCACTAGAGCACTTCATACAGTCTCTAGAGCACTTCATACAGCCACTAGAGCACTTCATACAGCCACTAGAGCACTTCATACAGTCACGAGAGCACTTCATACAGCCACTAGAGCACTTCATACAGTCACTAGAGCACTTCATACAGCCACTAGAGCACTTCATACAGCCACTAGAGCACTTCATACAGTCACTAGAGCACTTCATACAGCCATTAGAGCACTTTATACAGTCACTAGAGCACTTCATACAGCCTCTAGAGCACTTCATACAGTCACTTGAGCGCTTCATACAACCACTAGAGCACTTCATACAGTCACTAGAGCAGTTCATACAGTCACTAGAGCACTTTATACAGTCACGAGAGCAGTTTATACAGTCACCAGAGCACTTCATACAGTCACTAGAGCACTTCATACAGCCACTTGAGCACTTCATACAGTCACTTGAGCACTTCATACAGCCACTAAAGCACTTCATACAACCACTAGAGCATTTCATACAGCCACTAGAGCACTTCATACAGCCACAAGAGCACTTCATACAGTCACGAAAGCACTACATACAGTCACTAGAGCATTTCACACAGCCACTAGAGCATTTCTTACAACCACAAAATCACTTGAAACAGCCACTAGAGCACTTCATACAACCACAAGAGCACTTTACATAGCCACTAAAGCACTTAACACAGCCAATAGATTTCTTCACACAGCCACTACAGCACTTCATACAGCCACTAGAGCACTTCATACAACCACAAGAGCACTTTACACAGCCACTAAAGCACTTAACACAGCCAATAGATTTCTTCACACAGCCACTACAGCACTTCATACAACCACTAGAGCACTTCATATAGCCACAACAGCACTTTATACAGCTACTAAAGCACTTCATACAACAACTAGGGCACTTCATATAGCCACAACAGCACTTTATACAGCCACTACAGCACTTCATACAACCACTAGAGCACTTCATATAGCCACAACAGCACTTTATACAGCTACTAGAGCACTTCATACAGCCACTAGAGCACTTTACACAGCCACTAGATTTCTTCACACAGCCACTAGAGCACTTCACATAGCCCCTAGAGCATATCATACAACCACTAGAGCACTTGGTACAGCCACTAGAGTACTTCATACAGTCACTAGAGCACATTACCTGCAGCAAGAGCACTTCATACAGCCAGAAGAGCACTTCATACAGCCACTAAAGCACTTCATACAACCACTAAAGCATTTCATACAGCCACTAGAGCACTTCATACAACCACTAGATCACTTCACACATTCACTAGAGTACTTCTTACAACCACTAGAGCACTTCACACAGCCACTAGAGCACTTCATACAACCATTAATGCACTTTATACAACCACTAAAGCACTTCACGTAGCCTCTAGAGCACTTCACATAGCCTCTAGAGCACTTTATACAACCACTAGAGCCCTTCACACAGCCTCTAGTGCACTTCACACAGCCACTAGAGCACTTTACCAGCCACTAGAGTACTTTATACAGCCACTACAGCACTTCAAACAGCCACCAGAGCACTTCATACAACCACTAGAGCACTTCATACAGCCACTAGAGCACTTCATACAGCCACTAGAGCACTTTATACAACGTCTAGAGCACTTCATACAACCACAAAAACACTTTTCACAGCCACTAAATTTCTTCACACAGCCACTAGAGCACTTCATACAACCACTAGAGCACTTCATACAGCCACTAGAGCACTTCATACAGCCACTATAGCACTTCATACAACCACTAGGGCACTTAACACACACAGCCACTTGAGCACTTAACACAGCCACTAGAGCACTTCACACAGCCACTAGAGCACTTCACCAGCCACTAGAGTACTTTATACAGCCATTACAGCACTTTAAACAGCCACTAGAGCACTTCATACAACCACTAGAGCACTTCATACAGCCACTAGAGCACTTCATACAGCGACTAGAGCACTTTATACAACCACTAGAGCACTTCATACAACCACAAGAGCACTTTTCACAGCCACTAGATTTCTTCACACAGCCACTAGAGCACTTCATACAACCACTAAAGCACTTCATACAGCCAATAGAGCACTTTAAATAGCCATTAGAGCACTTCATTCAACCACTAGAGCACTTCTTACAGCCAATAGAGCACTTCATACAGCCACTTGAGCACTTTATACAACCACTAGATCACTTCATACAACCACAAGAGCACTTTACACAGCCACTTGAGCACTTCATACAGCCACTAGAGCACTTTACACAGCCACTAGATTTCTTCACACAGCCACTACAGCACATCATACAACCACTAGAGCACTTCATATAGCCACTACAGCACTTTATACAGCCACTACAGCACTTCATACAGCCACAAGAGCACTTTATACAGCCACAAGAGCACTTTATACAACCACTAAAGCACTTCACATAGCCTCTAGAACACTTCATACAACCACAAGAGCACTTCGTACAGTCACTAGAGCACTTTACCAGCAGCTAGAGCACTTCATACAGCCACAAGAGCATTTCATACAGCCACTAAAGCACTTCATACAACCACTAGAGCATTTCATACAGCCACTAGAGCACTTCATACAACCACTAGAGCACTTCATACAACCACTAAAGCACTTCACACAGCCACTAGAGCACTTCATACAACCACTAGAGCACTTCACCAGCCACTAGAGCACTTCTTACAACCACTAGAACACTTCAAACAGCCACTAGAGCATTTCATACAGTCAAAAGAGCACTTCATACAACCACAAAAGCACTTCACACAGCCACTAGAGCACTTCTTATAACAACTACAGCACTTCACACAGCCACTAGAGCACTTCATACAACCACTAGATCACTTCACACAGCCACTAGAGCACTTCATACAGCCACTAGAGCACTTCATACAGTCTCTAGAGCACTTCATACAGCCACTAGAGCACTTCATACAGCCACTTGATCACTTCATACAGTCACGAGAGCACTTCATACAGCCACTAGAGCACTTCATACAGTCACTAGAGCACTTCATACAGCCACTAGAGCACTTTATACAGTCACTAGAGCACTTCATACAGCCTCTAGACACTTCATACAGTCACTTGAGCGCTCCATACTACCACTAGAGCACTTCATACAGTCACTAGAGTACTTCATACAGTCAGTAGAGCACTTTATACAGTCAGTAGAGCACTTTATACAGCCACTAGAGCACTTCTTACAGTCACTAGAGCATTTCATACAGTCACTAGAGCACTTCATACAGTCACTAGAGCACTTCATACAGCCACTAGAGCACTTCATGCAGTCACTTGAGCACTTCATACAGCCACAAGAGCACTTTATACAACCACAAGAGCACTTCATACAGCCACTAAAGCACTTCCTACAACCACTAGAGCATTCCATACACCACTAGAGCACTTCATACAGCCACAAGAGCACTTCATACAGTCACTAAAGCACTACATACAGTCACTAGAGCACTTCACACAGCCACTAGAGCACTTCTTACAACCACAAAATCACTTGACACAGCCACTAGAGCACTTCATACAACCACTAGAGCAATTCACACAGCCACTAGAGCACTTCATACAGCCATATGAGCACTTCATACAGTCTCTAGAGCACTTCATACAGCCACTAGAGCACTTCATACAGCCACTAGAGCACTTCATACAGTCACGAGAGCACTTCATACAGCCACTAGAGCACTTAACATAGCCACTAGAGCACTCCATACAACCACTAGAGCACTTCATACAGCCACTAGAGTACTTCATACAGCCACAAGAGCACTTCATACAGCCACTAGAGCACTTTATACAGCCGCTAGAGCACTACATACAGCCACTAGAGTACTTCATACAGCCACTAGAGCACTTCATACAGCCACAAGAGCACTTCATACAACTACTAGAGCACTTCATACAGCCACTAGAGCACTTCACACAGCCACTAGAGCACTTCTTACAACCACAAAATCACTTGACACAGCCACTAGAGCACTTCATACAACCACTAGAGCAATTCACACAGCCACTAGAGCACTTCATACAGCCATATGAGCACTTCATACAGTCTCTAGAGCACTTCATACAGCCACTAGAGCACTTCATACAGCCACTAGAGCACTTCATACAGTCACGAGAGCACTTCATACAGCCACTAGAGCACTTAACATAGCCACTAGAGCACTCCATACAACCACTAGAGCACTTCATACAGCCACTAGAGTACTTCATACAGCCACAAGAGCACTTCATACAGCCACTAGAGCACTTTATACAGCCGCTAGAGCACTACATACAGCCACTAGAGTACTTCATACAGCCACAAGAGCACTTCATACAGCCACTAGAGCACTTTATACAGCCGCTAGAGCACTACATACAGCCACTAGAGCACTTCATACAACCACTAGAGCACTTCACCAGCCACTAGAGCACTTCATACAACCACTAGAACACTTCAAACAGCCACTAGAGCATTTCATACAGTCAAAAGAGCACTTCATACAACCACAAAAGCACTTCACACAGCCACTAGAGCACTTCTTATAACAACTACAGCACTTCACACAGCCACTAGAGCACTTCATACAACCACTAGATCACTTCACACAGCCACTAGAGCACTTCATACAGCCACTAGAGCACTTCATACAGTCTCTAGAGCACTTCATACAGCCACTAGAGCACTTCATACAGCCACTTGATCACTTCATACAGTCACGAGAGCACTTCATACAGCCACTAGAGCACTTCATACAGTCACTAGAGCACTTCATACAGCCACTAGAGCACTTTATACAGTCACTAGAGCACTTCATACAGCCTCTAGACACTTCATACAGTCACTTGAGCGCTCCATACTACCACTAGAGCACTTCATACAGTCACTAGAGTACTTCATACAGTCAGTAGAGCACTTTATACAGTCAGTAGAGCACTTTATACAGCCACTAGAGCACTTCTTACAGTCACTAGAGCATTTCATACAGTCACTAGAGCACTTCATACAGTCACTAGAGCACTTCATACAGCCACTAGAGCACTTCATGCAGTCACTTGAGCACTTCATACAGCCACAAGAGCACTTTATACAACCACAAGAGCACTTCATACAGCCACTAAAGCACTTCCTACAACCACTAGAGCATTCCATACACCACTAGAGCACTTCATACAGCCACAAGAGCACTTCATACAGTCACTAAAGCACTACATACAGTCACTAGAGCACTTCACACAGCCACTAGAGCACTTCTTACAACCACAAAATCACTTGACACAGCCACTAGAGCACTTCATACAACCACTAGAGCAATTCACACAGCCACTAGAGCACTTCATACAGCCATATGAGCACTTCATACAGTCTCTAGAGCACTTCATACAGCCACTAGAGCACTTCATACAGCCACTAGAGCACTTCATACAGTCACGAGAGCACTTCATACAGCCACTAGAGCACTTAACATAGCCACTAGAGCACTCCATACAACCACTAGAGCACTTCATACAGCCACTAGAGTACTTCATACAGCCACAAGAGCACTTCATACAGCCACTAGAGCACTTTATACAGCCGCTAGAGCACTTCATACAGCCACTAGAGTACTTCATACAGCCACTAGAGCACTTCATACAGCCACAAGAGCACTTCATACAACTACTAGAGCACTTCATACAGCCACTAGAGCACTTCATACATTCACTAGAGCACTTTATACAGATACGAATGTGTATAAAAACAACCCAAAACTTCTGATTCATATAATAATATGATAAAAAATATTGAGACTTGTTTTCACTTTTGGTTGAAGTAACAAAGTATCTTTACACAATTTGTAATATGCTTTTAACCCCTTGTTATATAATTTTCATTTATAACCTGTTTAAAAGATTCAGACACTGAAAAAAAGTTCCTAGATATTTATAACTTCATACAACTGTAATTAGAGTTCCTGGATATTTATAACTTGATACACCTGTGATTAGATTTCCTAGATATTTATAACTTGATACACCTGTAATTAGATTTCCTAGATATTTATAACTTGATACACCTGTAATTAGATTTCCTAGATATTTATAACTTGATACACCTGTAATTAGAGTTCCTAGATATTTATAAGTTGATACACCTGTAATTAGATTTCCTAGATATTTATAACTTGATACACCTGTAATTAGAGTTCCTAGATATTTATAACTTGATACACCTGTAATTAAAGTTTCTAGATATTTATAACTTGATAAAACTGTAATTAGATTTCCTAGATATTTATAACTTGACACACCTGCAATTAGAGTTCCTAGATACTTATAACTTGATATACCTGTAATAAGAGTTCCTAGATATTTATAACTTGATACACCTGTAATTATAGTTCCTAGATATTTATAACTTGATACATCTGTAATTATAGTTCCTAGATATTTATAACTTGATACACCTGTAATTAGATTTCCTAGATATTTATAACTTGATACACCTGTAATTAGATTTCCTAGATATTTATAACTTGATACACCTGTAATTAGAGCTCCTAGATATTTATAACTTGATACACCTGTAATTAGATTTCCTAGATATTTATAACTTGATACACCTGTAATTAGAGTTCCTAGATACTTATAACTTGATATACCTGTAATTATAGTTCCTAGATATTTATAACTTGATACACCTGTAATTAGAGTTTCTAGATATTTATAACTTGATACACCTGTAATTATAGTTCCTAGATATTTATAACTTGTAAACCTGTAATTAGATTTCCTAGATATTTATAACTTGATACACCTGTAATTAGAGCTCCTAGATATTTATAACTTGATACACCTGTAATTAGATTTCCTAGATATTTATAACTTGATACACCTGTAATTAGAGTTCCTAGATACTTATAACTTGATATACCTGTAATAAGAGTTCCTAGATATTTATAATTTGATACACCTGTAATTAGAGTTTCTAGATATTTATAACTTGATACACCTGTAATTATAGTTCCTAGATATTTATAACTTGTAAACCTGTAATTAGATTTCCTAGATATTTATAACTTGATACACCTGTAATTAGAGTTCCTAGATACTTATAACTTGATATACCTGTAATAAGAGTTCCTAGATATTTATAACTTGATACACCTGTAATTAGAGTTCCTAGATATTTATAACTTGATACACCTGTAATTAGAGTTCCTAGATACTTATAACTTGATATACCTGTAATAAGAGTTCCTAGATATTTATAACTTGATACACCTGTAATTAGATTTCCTAGATATTTATAACTTGATACACCTGTAATTAGAGTTCCTAGATACTTATAACTTTATATACCTGTAATAAGAGTTCCTAGATATTTATAACTTGATACACCTGTAATTAGAGTTTCTAAATATTTATAACTTGATACACCTGTAATTAGAGTTCCTAGATATTTATAACTTGATAAACCTGTAATTAGATTTCCTAGATATTTATAACTTGATACACCTGTAATTAGAGTTCCTAGATACTTATAACTTGATATACCTGTAATAAGAGTTCCTAGATATTTATAACTTGATACACCTGTAATTAGAGTTCCTAGATATTTATAACTTGATACACCTGTAATGAGAGTTCCTAGATATTTATAACTAGATACACCTGTAATTAGAGCTCCTAGATATTTATAACTTGATACACCTGTAATTAGAGTTCCTAGATATTTATAACTTGATACACCTGTGATTAGATTTCCTAGATATTTATAACTTGATACACCTGTAATTAGAGTTCCTAGATATTTATAACTTGATACACCTGTGATTAGATTTCCTAGATATTTAAAACTTGATACACCTGTAATTAGATTTCCTAGATATTTATAACTTGATACACCTGTAATTAGAGTTCCTAGATATTTATAACTTGATACACCTGTAATTAGAGTTCCTAGATATTTATAACTTGATAAACCTGTAATTAGATTTCCTAGATATTTAAAACTTGACACACCTGTAATTAGAGTTCTTAGATACTTATAACTTGACACACCTGTAATTAGAGTTCCTAGATACTTATAACTTGATATACCTGTAATAAGAGTTCCTAGATATTTATAACTTGATACACCTGTAATTATAGTTCCTAGATATTTATAACTTGATACATCTGTAATTATAGTTCCTAGATATTTATAACTTGATACACCTGTAATTAGATTTCCTAGATATTTATAACTTGATACACCTGTAATTAGAGTTCCTAGATACTTATAACTTGATATACCTGTAATAAGAGTTCCTAGATATTTATAACTTGATACACCTGTAATTAGAGTTTCTAGATATTTATAACTTGATACACCTGTAATTAGAGTTCCTAGATATTTATAACTTGATACACCTGTAATTAGAGTTCCTAGATATTTATAACTTGATAAACCTGTAATTAGATTTCCTAGATATTTAAAACTTGACACACCTGTAATTAGAGTTCCTAGATACTTATAACTTGATATACCTGTAATAAGAGTTCCTAGATATTTATAACTTGATACACCTGTAATTAGAGTTCCTAGATATTTATAACTTGATACACCTGTAATTAGAGTTCCTAGATATTTATAACTTGATAAACCTGTAATTAGATTTCCTAGATATTTATAACTTGATACACCTGTAATTAGAGTTCCTAGATACTTATAACTTAATACACCTGTAATTAGAGTTCCTAGATATTTATAACTTGATACACCTGTAATTAGAGTTCCTAGATATTTATAACTTGATACACCTGTAATTAGAGTGCCTAGATATTTATAACTTGATAAACCTGTAATTAGATTTCCTAGATATTTATAACTTGATACACCTGTAATTAGAGTTCCTAGATATTTATAACTTGATACACCTGTGATTAGATTTCCTAGATATTTAAAACTCGATACACCTGTAATTAGATTTCCTAGATATTTATAACTTGATACACCTGTAATTAGAGTTCCTAGATATTTATAACTTGATACACCTGTAATTAGAGTTCCTAGATATTTACAACTTGATACACCTGTAATTAGATTTCCTAGATATTTATAACTTGATACACCTGTAATTAGAGTTCCTAGATATTTATAACTTGATACACCTGTGATTAGATTTCCTAGATATTTAAAACTTGATACACCTGTAATTAGATTTCCTAGATATTTATAACTTGATACACCTGTAATTAGAGTTCCTAGATATTTATATCTTGATACACCTGTAATTAGAGTTCCTAAATATTTATAACTTGATACACCTGTAATTATAGTTCCTAGATATTTATAACTTGATACACCTGTAATTATAGTTCCTAGATATTTATAACTTGATAAACCTGTAATTAAATTTCCTATATATTTATAACTTGATACTCCTGTAATTAGAGTTCCTAGATACTTATAACTTGATATACCTGTAATAAGAGTTCCTAGATATTTATAACTTGATACACCTGTAATTAGAGTTCCTAGATATTTATAACTTGATACACCTGTAATTAGAGTTCCTAGATATTTATAACTTGATACACCTGTAATTATAGTTCCTAGATATTTATAACTTGATAAACCTGTAATTAGATTTCCTAGATATTTATAACTTGATACACCTGTAATTAGAGTTCCTAGATACTTATAACTTGATATACCTGTAATAAGAGTTCCTAGATATTTATAACTTGATACACCTGTAATTAGAGTTCCTAGATATTTAAAACTTGATACACCTGTAATTAGAGCTCCTAGATGTTTATAACTTGATACACCTGTAATTAGAGTTCCTAGATATTTATAACTTGATACACCTGTAATTAGATTTCCTAGATATTTATAACTTGATACACCTGTAATTAGAGCTCCTAGATGTTTATAACTTGATACACCTGTAATTAGAGCTCCTAGATGTTTATAACTTGATACACCTGTAATAAGTGTTCCTAGATATTTATAACTTGATACACCTGTAATTAGAGCTCCTAGATGTTTATAACTTGATACACCTGTAATAAGAGTTCCTGGATATTTATAACTTGATACACCTATAATTAGAGTTCCTAGATACTAGTATTTATAACTTGATACACCTGTAATTATAGTTCCTTGATACTAGTATTCATAACTTGATGCACCTGTAATAAGAGTTCCTAGATACTAGTATTTATAACTTGATACACCTGTAATTAGAGTTCCTAGATATTTATAATTAGATACACCTATAATTAGAGTTCCTAGATTCTAGTATTTATAACTTGATATACCTGTAATTAGAGTTCCTAGATATTTATAACTTGATACACCTGTAATTAGTTTCTTCTTTATAATAAGTTTTAATTGATTAGCGAGTTCCTTGCTTTGTAAGATATCATACATTTAGTTTTAGAAGTATTAGTATTTAGACATAAATCTGAACAGATTAATTCTAGTTTTTTATGATTGTTGTTAACCTTCTGCAGAGCTAGATAGCAAACCAACATCATCCACATACATTAAGTAGTCTAATATTGTTTAATATTACAGGAACAGTATCGAAAGCCTTTTGAAAGTCTATAAAACAAACATATATCGTTTCCTCCTTTTCCATCACAGTATTTATGAACCAAAGGTTTTAGAAAATATGATCAGAAGTTCTGGCTTTCTTTTTAGAACCGATTTGACTCTTATCGATAATATCATTTTTCTTAAAATAAATCTAATCTGTGATTTAATATACCATTAAATAATTTACCAATAGCACTAGAAATGGTAATACCTCTATAATTATATGGAATATTTATATTACCAGATTCGCTGTTGGGTCAACTTGTCTACAGGCCTTTTGTTTATCTCATTTTGTTTATTCAAGGAAAACATTTAATACTTCTGTCAGTTTCAAATCGAGTCTTTTATATTTGTGTAATTACGCCTGTTTTAAGAAGGAAATAGCAGTTTTGACATTTTGTCTATTTAAGGTGAACAGTTTGCACTTCTGACATTTTGTCTATTTGAGGCAAATCGTTGAAGTTCTGACGTTTTGCCTATTGAAAACAAGCCGTTTTTTTGCCTATTGAAGGCCAACGGTTTGTGTTCTGACAGTTTGCCTATTGAAGGCCAACAGTTTGTGTTCTGACATTTTGCCTATTGACGGCCAACAGTTTGTGTTCTGACATTTTGCCTATTGAAGGCAAGACATTTTCAGTTCTGACATTTTGCCAATTGAAGGCAAACTGTTTTCAAATTACTACTCAATGCGAAATCGTTTTCAGATCTGAGAGTTTGCCTATTCAAGGCGAACAGTTTGTGTTCTGATATTTTGTCTATTGAAGGCGAACCAACTTTTTTTTAGTTCTGACATTTTGTTTATTGAAGGCGAACCTTTTTTTTAGTTCTGACATTTTGTTTATTGAAGGCGAACCTTTTTTAGTTCTGATATTTTGTCTATTGAAGGCGAACCTTTTTTTTGGTTCGAACATTTCGTCTATTCAAGGTGAACCTTTTTTTAGTTTTGACATTTTGTCTTTTGAATGTGAACCTTTTTTAAGTTCTGACATTTTGTCTATGCAAGGCGAACGGTTTGTGTTCTGGCATTTTGTCTATTTAAGGCGAACCTTTTTTTTAGTTCTGAAATTTTGTCTATTGAAGGTGAACAGTTTGTGTTCTGGCATTTTGTCTATTTAAGGCGAACCTTTTTTTAGTTCTGACATTTTGTCTTTTGAATGTGAACCTTTTTTAAGTTCTGACATTTTGTCTATTGAAGGCGAACGGTTTGTGTTCTGGCATTTTGTCTATTCAAAGTGAACCTTTTTTTAGTTTTGACATTTTGTCTTTTGAATGTAAACCTTTTTTTAGTCCTGACATTTTGTCTATTAAAGGCGAACAGTTTGTGTTCTGGCATTTTGTCTATTCAAAGTGAACCTTTTTTTAGTTTTGACATTTTGTCTTTTGAATGTGAATCTTTTTTTTTTAGTTCTGACATTTTGTCTATTCCAGACGAAAGGTTTGTGTTCTGACATTTTGTCTATTGAAGGCGAACAGTTTTTGTTCTGGCATTTTGTCAGTATTAAATAAGGTCAAATATATAACAGGATCGTGACTCAAGTTGCTAAAAACAAACCCTGGTAAACCGTAGCAATTCTTTTTACTAAACGGAGCAATGATACATAAACTAATTTACAAATAGAAAAATACACATTCAATGATACAATCCGGAAACAGTCATGGCGTCACCACTTTTTCCTTCGAAAAGGGCAAAAACTACATACATGTATTAAAAATAAAGCATAACACATTAAACAGTGTCATCAGATAGACTGTCCTCAACTGTTAAGGGGATTATTCTGCCCCGTACATTTAAATATTACATAATCATCAAAACGTTTAGGAAGTTTATGTTCTCTAACAGACCTGCTTGGCTGAATAATAGGAACTGGACTGTTTGAAGGCAAGTTGTCATGTTCTGAATTGTTCGAGACAAGACCCATAGATTCATCAATATTGTCATCTGAATTGTGGGTATTTATAACGAGCGGCGCACTAATAACGGCGGGTATAACTGGTGGTAGTGGTGGAGAATCGTCGATAACATCAATGTCATCCTCACCCTTTGACGAATCCCTGTCCAACTCCTTGTGCAGTGAATTTGAAGTGTCAGATATGTAACTTGGCACTTTAAAGCAATCACTTTGGCGGACTCGATACGATGTTTTGCGTAACTGTGATCCAACAAACTTTTTAATGTTACAATAAGACCTATCCATTGAAACGACTAGATATCGATCCCGAGCCTGTAGCTTACTGCCATCGCTGTATAGATACACCAGATCACCTACTTTCAGAGAAGGAAATGCCACTTTCCCATGCGGAGACTTAGATTTTTCACTAAATCGATGATTAGCAAGACGATTTTCATGCTTGCGGATAACGAGATCCTCATCACAGAAAGGTATCTGGTGGTTACTAAATTGATCCCTCTGTGTCCACATTTCTCGAGAAGAGAGGCCTCGGCTTCTTAAGCGAGAATTTAGACGTGCAGTAGCAATAGCTTATAACAGCGGAGTTGTATGGCGGTTTGTAGGGTCCTGGCGACGAATCTCTTCCTCAAGTTCTTGAATAGCTCTCTCAGCAACAGCGTTCTTGTTCTTTTTTTAACGTCGCCAATCTCTAGGGTGATCCGATATCTAGTAAGCAAGTCGTCATTTACTAACGCAGAGAATTCTGGAGCAGAGTCGATGCGAACGACAGCAGGAGGTCCATCTAATGGTTGGAATTAAACAAATAGTTTAAGCAATGCATCGCGAAGTGTTTCGTGTTGTTCATTGTCAATGAGACAAGAAGTAGTTATAATGTCACATATTCACGCAAGACAAGAATCAGTTAGCAATTCCGTTTCATAACATCAGCTGCAAATAAATTGCCAATGGCTGAAGTTGGCTCTCCTGTTGATTATGGAACAAGTTAGTTAGATGTTTTACGAAGTGATGTACACAAATGACATGACTGTGATACTTGATCAATTGACTGGTCTAAATCCAAGGCATAAAAACTGCGTTGCATGACCAATTTGAGTTGATGAGCTGATGGATGATCTAGCTTTACATGAAGAGATGTTACAAACCCATCTAGTACTTTACGGGGAATGATGATGCATTCACGAGATAGTTTAAATGGCTCTGTACGTTTCACAACTAAAAGCCCATCTTTAGCGATAGATGCTACATGAAGTAAACGTTTAACGTCTTTTGCATTTGTAACTTTCTTGGACGAACGAGTTCCCTGACGAAAGTATGTACATGTTCGACGTAGATCAGGACAATCAGATTGAATCTGTAACCAAGTAGCTCTGCTTGTGTATGGTACCCTGGCTGTACCATTGATTACATCTTGTACAGAAATATTGCGAACAACGCTATCCTCAGGTTGACGGACAAACGAACAGACTTAACATACAGGATCAGAGCATTCTGGAGCATTTCTTCTTGCGAAATCTGAAGGTAGTATGGATGCTCCAGCGATGTGTTGAATATCACACTGATAACGACTAGCAACTGACAAAAATGTAGACACACGAGGACTCGCAGTAAACTCGCCTCTACTTAACTTCTCGTATGCCTGAACGCATGGCTTGCTATCTGTCAGAACATTAACTTTATTATCTGACCGGATGATATATGGACTAAAATGTTTAATACTAGCAGCTATCGACAATGCCTCAATCTAGCAAGGTAACCAAGTAACCTGGGTTTTGCGCAATTTGGCGCTAAAAAATCCTGCAAGTGGTAGGTGGTTGACAAGTGGATAAAGTTGCGATGCTGGCTTGCTTGGATAGTACCAAGTTTCCAGACCCATCCCAAAATCGAAGTCTGTTTTGGCGCTATGACAGTTTTTGATGCAGATAAATTAATATTACAGTGTTTCAGTGCCAGCAAGATACGTTTAAAGTTTTGTAGCAATTCATGAGGACAATTACCCCCACAGTATAAATCGTCTGCAACTTTAGCAACACAACCCTTCTGAACTAAATCCCCTAAAATACGACAAGTTAATTCTTCTAGAGCGGTTTCGGAACCGGGCATACCCATTGCTGAACGTGCATAAACTCTTACCCCCTTAAACGGTGTGACAACACCACAACATTTAATAGATCTCTGAGATAATGGAATTTGGTAAAAGGCTTTAGTCAAGTCTGTGACAATGATGTTGTTCCACTGTGCTATGCTGCGTAAAGTAGAATCAATATCTTGCATCAGTGAAGGCTGCGGTTTGCTGTATCGACCTACATCCGTAAATGCAGTGACAAGACGAAAACCACCATTCGGCTTTTTTACCAAGAAGGACGGGTTAACGTATTCAACCGAAACGCCAATATCTTCAGGCCGCCTGAATACACCAAGATTTTCAAGATCGTCAAATTGCTGTTGTGGCTCATTAAGCTGGTTTTTTAAGTATTGCGGAACCCGGCCTTTTCTTTGGGAAGGCTGAACGGGACCCATGTTACTTTTGCCGCAAAAGGCCCAACAGCACCGTTATAACCTTTGAAATCAGGACTGAAAACATCATCAAACGCTTTCAGTAAGTTACTGAACTGAGATTTCATATCGGGTGTCAGTACATTTTCTGAGCTACTGGAGCATTACTGGTACATTATCTGGGTCTAAGGACACCTGATCTGAATGCAGAATACTAGATTTCTGTTGACATTCCGACGAGACTTTGGTTTCCGTGACACAAGAAGTAATATCCTCTATATCAATGGCGGATGTAGACCGAACTTTACAAAAATGATCATTTTTCCTTAAAGTGTAAGGATGATCAGTAAGATTAGCAATGCCAATCTTCCCGGCAATACTGTCAACTAGTGAAACTGGTGGCCAAGTTTGACATGCAGGGACGTTTTCCAGAGGTTGATGTGGCTCGATAGCAAACGTTTCGTTTCATCGGGTAGCAGAACTGCGATAAACTCTCCAGGCCAGACAGTTTTGCTTCTTGACATCGTAATACATGTGCCCGTCTTACCGAGTGACTAACAGATTGACAACTATCAGAACCGTAAGTGTAAGAGGAATTCTGACCTATAAGAACCTGGCGCCGAGAGGGTCTCACAGGAATACCAGCGAGAATATCGGTGTCAAGGTTTTCAACTACTAGGCCTTCAAAAAAAAGAGTATGGTTGTCCCTTTCAAAAGATAACCGGGTTTCATCCATAATCTTAAGTGGGGATGATCCGTCAGCTTGATGTGCTGATTGTGAACTGCTTGTGATTTTAGCGCCTAATTTAGTTGCTGTGGATGCACGAATCATATTTCCGGTTGCACCACTATCTATGGTAAGACGAACAGAATGATGGGCACAGAACGTGTCAATATATGGTGACTGACGAACATGAACCCGATTAATTGTATCTGAGATTTGGTTAGTGTCAAATTCAGGCTCAGAGCCATCACTAGAATCAGAATTTAAGCCAACAATAAGTCTAGCTTTTGCCATGTATTTACGATCTATACTAGGTAAAAACCTACATTTACTCAAATAATGACTATCAGGACGACCGGAAGCTTTACATAATGGACAACTCTTAATTGGACGAGACTGCTGTTGAGTGACATCGTCACGTATAAATTGTTGTTTCTGACTGGACACCGGAAATCGAGACACAGCAGTTCGTAAGCTTTTAGCATCTTCAATAGACCGTAATTCATCAAGTAGAGAGTCCATTGCCTGAGGTATCTCAGGTTTGATTGACGCTAGAGTACGTGAACGGAGCTCAGTACCATATCGTTGTTTAACAAGTTTGGGGAGATCGGTGTTAATAAGTTTTAACCATGTTAACACAATAAGGTTTTCTAAGGTAGGTGACAACTCTTCTTCCTCTATGACCGGTTTGCCATGATGTGTTGGATTTAAATCAGGGCGCAGTAGATTGTCCTCCACGAATGCCATAAGACGCTGATATAAATCTTCAGGGTGTTCGTTAGGTTCAAATTTAATAGCAGAAAAGTCCAAAAAATGAGCGCCTGTTGACTGAAAACCATAATGCATACGGACAGTTTGCCAAATTTGATCAATAGACGTGGAGTTTTTGACAATGGTGTTCCTAGAAACTACAGGACAAAAATTGGCAATATGGCCAAGCATAAGTTCGAGCATGCTAACTTTTTGCTGACGAGTTTGTCGTCTTGCAAGAGGAATATCCTCTCCATCGTCTTCAAGACCTCGGTATGGTGAACCGCGTGACCTCTTTCCCACTGTTTTCCTGGTACTAGACATTCAGCAAAATGCTTGTCCAGAGATAGGATGTACAGTAAATTTTGACGCCAAAGTTCATAAGAATTAACGGTTTCTTTTTTTTGTTAAGCACCACTGTTTCGGTGCCCTAGGGTTTGCACTGGCCATAATTTAACAACCTATGTTCGATACAAAGTCACGTGTACATAAACTCACCCTACAAATATATTGATTAAAATACACAAACTTTTGTATCTTGTGTTCAGACGTGGACGTCGTTGATCGTCGCTGCCACCACGCCAGTATTAAATTAAGTCAAATATAATGACAGGATCGTGACTCAAATTGCAAAAAACAAACCCTGGTAAACCGTAGCAATTCTTTTTACTAAACGGAACAATGATACCACAGGCACTTGTTTCGTATACGGGGTGCCCCTACCTATATTACAAAACAAGTGCCTGTGAATGATACATAAAATAATTTACAAATAAAATAATACACATTCAATGATACAATCCGGAAACAGTCATGGCGCTAACCTTTTTTAGTTCGGACATTTTGCCTATTGAAGGTAGTTCGGACATTTTTTTCACTTCTGACATTTTGTCTATTCAATTTATAATTTATTTACAATATTATGTTCTGTTTGTAAGATTGGGCCGATTTATGTTCATGTCGGAATATTATAGAAAAAAGAATAATCAACAAATGTTATACAAAATGTATAGGAATGTGAAAATTTAGCTTAAAGTAACTGCAATAGCTCGACGTGTAAGTCTGTCCGATTGACCGACCGATTGACCTGTAGGACAACAACTTTTCTCATCCCAAAACATAAGAGTTCTAGTGACGCGGGGGAATTATCTGTAGGTTGATTTTACTACATAAGGATGGTTACTGAGGATAGTCTGAATGTGATGTTAAAATCTCTCAAGCTGAAATGATGAAGCGTGTTCTCACTTTGTACATGTATGTGCACATGTATGTGTCATTTTTTTTAATTTAGCAGATGACACAGTGATAATTAGCAATACATATATATATATATATATATATATATATAGTTCGTTATCTGTTAAATGAAATTAAAAACTTTTAAATAAAATAAAAAAAAAAATTAAAAAAATATAATATAATAAAATTAAATAAAAATTAAATAAATAAATCCCGTGATCTTCCTTGAGGAAAGGAGCTGCACTTAACAACACAACTGAATTAAAAACATTCAATTTCACGGCCCACATTTAATACAAGATGAATCCCCCTAATAATCTATTAATATTTGCTCAATTTAAAATAAATAATCACATATTATAGTTGAGTTTAAGTAAGGTTAAAATCTTATTTCTGATTTTACTGTTTTCCATTTCAAATTCTGTTACTTATTTGAGTTCTCCTTATCCCTTAAGCTCTTTTTCCCATACTTGTTACGGAAATTGCCTCTCTCTCTCTCTCTCTCTCTCTCTCTCTCTCTCTCTCTCTCTCTCTCTCTCTCTCTCTCTCTCTCTTCTTATGTTCATGCATGATACTGTATGTTAATCTAGGCCTTACGTGCAAATTTTTGAATTTGTATTTAAAATGCAAATGACAACTGTAAATGTTCCTAAATAATTGAACTTGTTTTTATTACTCTCTCTCTCTCTCTCTCTCTCTCTCTCTCTCTCTCTCTCTCTCTCTCTCTCTCTCTTTATGTTCATGCACTGATTACTATATGTTAATTCAGGCCTTACGTGCAAATTTTTGAACTTGTATAAAAAATGCAAAGACAAGTGTAAAAGTTCCTAAATTTTTGAACCTACAGTTTCTCTCTCTCTCTCTCTCTCTCTCTCTCTCTCTCTCTCTCTCTCTCTCTCTCTCTCTCTCTCTGTAAAACAGATGTTACACGTATCACTCCTGTATCAATTGCTCTGACTTTAGTTATATAGATTATTAGTCATATATTATATCTCATTTTACCACAGATTGTCATGGGACTATCCTTAAATAATGTGACATCTGCATAAATATTCAACATACACTCACACCTCACATCTGCATCAATATTTAACATTTATCACACATCTGCATAAAATTTTTATACAATATTACATACTTATAAGAGTTTTTGTTTTCAATATCGATTTGAAACTTCTTTTATTTATTTGGAATGGATTTTTGGTTAATGATTCAACTGTGGAATTATGGAATCATTTTTCAGGAATTATCTCCCCTCATTGCATTATTATTAAAATTATTATAAAAATTGATACAAATACTGACGTCTGTTTAAAAATCAACACATTAAGAGAACGGTAAACACTTTTCAATATTGATTAGAAACTCCAACGATCCATATGCGATTATTCTTTGTTCAAAGTCATACAGGTGATTCAGATATTACAGACATATACAATACCTTTTAAAGCTTCTTTTGTTTGTTCAATGTATTTGATAATCTTTTTATTGGGTTCAAATAGCTGCGATGATCCCCTTTCTTGTGCCTCAGTATAAAACACTCATATTTAACAACCAAGTGAAAACTCCTTAAAATATTTTGATAAGAGACCCGTAATTACAGCTTCAAAAATCAAAAATCGGTTGATGGTTTCAATAGCTATCTCCATTTAGTGTGCCTGAATCAAAACTTGTCACATTAACATTCTATAAATATCAAAATAACGTGATAAATGCAAGACATTTTAACTTCGCTTTTACTGGATGTGCACTAAAATCTAATGACTTATTCTTGATTTACCTCCCCTTAATTGCAGTTTTTGATCTATAGACTTCGGGAAATCTGGTACACATTTCATAAGTGAGTTATTGTACTTTTACTTCAAACAAGGTGCATGTTTTAAAGACCTACTATTTTTATTAAATTTTTGTCAAAATTTGAAACAAAATGATCTACAGCGGCAAGATGTGAAAAATCACTGAAAATTCAACCAAAGTATTTACTTTACTTTAGACAACGATCCATTCGGTTTTTTTTTCTTTTTTTCTTTTTTTTTTTTTAAACTTTATTTCGTTTAATATGAGAGATTAATAAAGCATTTTCATTTGTGCCCTAAAATAGTTCTTTATTCAGCTCGATAAACGAATTTTCAAAATGAATCGCTGGAATCACAGTACGAAAAACTATAAGGAAATGTTTTAGTTTCCGTATTCAGTCAACATTGGTCAACAAATCTGTAATTACTTTAGTAGATCTAAGTTTTATCATCAATACTGTTTTGCTCACTTAACACGATAAGTTGATTAATTTTAGTGCTGCAATTTTCGACGTAAAATCAGAAACCGATGTATGAGAACAACAATAACAACACGCCAGGTTTGTCGAGATCACTTTGTCAACGGATGTTAATTGATATTGTAAAATCATATAACTATCTGGGTGTTGAATTTTTTTATAATGGTAGATTTAATTTTATGATAGACAAACTAGTTGAACGTGCAAAAAGAGCTATGTGTAATTTATTTAGTTTGTTTACAGATGCTTATTTAGATATAGATAAAAAGTTGTCTTTATTTGATTCCTTGGTTGGTTCAGTTTTATCTTACTCCTGTGAAGTATGGGGTTACCATAATGCTGATGTTGTTGAAAAATTACATTTAAAATTTTGTAAAAAAATTCTGGGAGTAAAATTATCTTCTCCCTCTGTTACCATTTACGGCGAGTTGGGCAGGTACCCACTCAAATATAAACGTTATGAACTGATTCTTAGATATTGGTCAAAAGTTATTAATTTTAAAGACTATTTTACACATGAGGTTTATAAGATTTTAAGAAAAGATGCAGATTTAGATAATGATTATAATGGTTTTAATTGGGCTTATTTTGTTAAAAAACTCTTATCTGATCTTGGTTTTTCTTATATGTGGTATGCACAAGAATTTGTAACTCCTAATATAAAGATTGTGATACAAAGAATGTATGATCAATATGTCATATACCATTTTTTGAATTTAATCATAAAATACATTCAAAAAATGGTATATGACAATATATTGTCATATACCATTTTTTGAATGTATTTTATGATTAAATTCAAAAAATGGTATATGACAAATATATACAGCAGTGGGATACACAAAGGAACTCATTTTCAAAACTGGTATTTTATAACAATTTTAAAAATTTATTTAAAATTGAGGATTATTTGTTAAATATTAATGAACCTAAATATAGAACAGTTTTTAGTCGTTTAAGAATTGGTTCTCATAACTTAGCTATAGAGACAGGTAGATATAATAATGTTCAAAATAATATTGAGAATTTGTCGCATGTGTAACATGAACGTCATTGAAGACGAATACCATTTTCTATTAGTATGCCCAAAATTTAGACACCTTAGATGTAAATACTTCACCAATTATTATTGTCATTGGCCCAATAAAATTAAATTTTTTCAATTAATGTCTAGTAAAACTAAGCGCACACAGTGTCACGTTTCAAAATATATTTTTTATGCTCTGAAAGAGCGTGAGATTGCTTTGTCTCATTAATAACTGTTCTTCCACTAAAATATAACACATTTGTAGTTTGTAGTATATGTATTTCAAGCATATGTATAATAATTTAGTCATGTTGTAATTATTTATCAATTATCTTTTTTTGCTATAAGTATTGTATTGCTTTTTGCAAAATAAAAGTTTGTTGTTGTTGTTGTTGTAACAAAAATCGATTTCACATTCATAGAAGTGCAAGTTCTTATTTTGTGGGGAAAAAACGTTTCACGTTTAATTTACGGAAAAAGGGGGTCTACTCTTTGTAAAAATTGTCTATTATCTCTCAATTTGACGTCAAGTAAATAAATGATTAAACAAAAACAAAAACAAACTTTACATGTGTTCTTATTATGCGTTATTGACCAATTCGAAAACATGACAGAGGAAGTAACTCTTATGATTGAAAACGAGGCTGGGGGGGGGGGGGTCAAATCGAAATCCAATCTCATTTAGCCTATGTACTTGTTGGCTTTGAGTCGGGGTTTTTATTATTATTATTATTTTTTAATTTTTATTTTAATTATTATTATTATTATTTATTATTATTATTATTTGTGACCAGTTGTGTATCTTGTTGAGTTTGAAATCTAAATACAACTTCTTCATTCCACGTGGAAAAATATACGTTAACCGGCTGAAAAAACTGGACATTCTTTTTATTATCTACATCTCAAATCGGAAAAAAAAGACTTGAAATTGCCGACTAGAAGGAATTAAATTCCCACTGCGGTCCACCGCAAAGAACATTTCTGCCGTGGTGGAATATAAAATCGTCTACCGCGATGTTTATTGAAAACCAAATACATTTAAAACTGGATGTGTAATTAACCATTTGAAGATGTATCAAGATTAATTAAAAATAAAATGTAAATCCCGGTTTTAAGAAGAATCGTATTGATCGAATATTATATTTACTAATTCAAAAAAAAAAATATATATATATAATAATATTTTTCTGTTAGTTGTTATTTAATACACGATGTATTTCTCTTGTATTTCAATATACCACACATCACAGTAATGATAAATAAGCGTTTAGCTTAAAAATACATTTTTGCGAATCTTTCCAACTTTATCAGTGAAGAGTTATAATTAAGTGAATCGAGCCATAATTCTTTTTTTATTTTGTTAATTTTTTTCATACTGGATTTACCACCGTAGGCAAATATGTTAATTAACTTCTCCACATTTTCTCCCTTTTACTCCTGTCTAACATGTATTGGTGAACAGTATCGTACATATGCATACATATTTTCGCCGTAAACTCATTAAAACTCATATTTTTTTTAATTTGTTCATTTTTAAACTGCGTCTACTGAACCTACTGAAGGCATAATATGTTAATTAACTTTTCTTTTATTTCTCTCGTTTACTCCAGTTTACTCTTCATACCTACCGAAATTGTCGTGTTCCAGGCTGTTCACATCAAATAGGCATTTCAATTTGTATTAATAAAGATTGACAATCTTCATACTTAAATTTGATATGTTATTCATGTGTGATCATATTTAAAGTTATCCACTGAAAGGATAATTTATAAAATAATTTCCTACGGAAAGGATAATTTATAAACATCATGTTGCAAATTTTATTTCTGAAACATCTATTGTTTTCTTTCAAAATTTCGAATGTATCTCAAACAAATTTAGAAAAATATGGATTTAATTGCAAATGTATACAGTGTAGCTATAAGTTTGATATATTCTTTATTCATCTTTCTAGAAAATTTGTCTGTTTGTTAAGATTTTTTTATTTTTTGGACTGTCCTTTTACATCTGATAACCATAAAAACAGTGTCTCACAAATTAAGATAGTTTGTTTCATAATATGAAATTTAGAGGCTGCAGTGGCCACGTGGTTAAGATGCAAGTCTACAAACCTAAGGTCTTTCACACACAAAAATAATAATTATAATCATAAAAAGTGCTCATAGTAGAAATCGCTTTGATTAGAACATTTTGATAGCTGAAATAATGATATCTTCAAAATTTATGCAACAACTCGTCGAAAAAAATTCTCATGAGAAAGTTTAATTTTGATATTTTCTTTATATTGAATGTATTTACATAATAATCGAACATGCGACTAATTAAAAGATTATCAATAATCTAAGTCGGTGGACATCCTGTTAATTAGGCACATTCCATCACCTGTAATCATCATGATCTTACCTTGCAATTTGCTAAATTGATTGACAGGTATCCATACAGCGATAAACTAGTAAATGCTGTTTGTAAATATTTTGAGATGTTGACAAAATGTGTGGGAAGAACGAATGTAAATTATATTATGTAATTTAAATAAATTAATTTGAAATTAATTTGAAATGATTAATCGAAAAACCGACTGGTTGGTGGAATAAAAATACTTTTGGTAAATTAAAATTGATTTAGATCTACATTTCCTTATCTGGCAATATTTTTATAAAATCATTTAAATTATTTAATAAATTTAATTTCCTTCACATCTGTAGTGCCATTTATACGACTGAAAAAGGTTTAGCTAATTTTGAACGCTTGCGGACCGACATGTCTTTTTTTAATTAAAATTTTTCATTTAAATGATTTTTTTATTATTAATTTCAGTCATATTTAACAATTTTTAAAAAAAGATATTACTATAAATTTCATTAAAACTAACGAAAAACTAACGATATCACAGTACACTAGACAACCAAATTGCAATCGTAAACTTCGCTTTGCCCCCCCACGAGACTTAAACGAGATTTCAGACAAAGCGAGATTTCATGTTTTCGAATTCGTGAATAAACAGCAATGGTTGTGTTCATGAAAATACCTCTCTCCTCTCGAGATTTCTCGCGAGAATGTCTTGTTTTCAGAAAGTTCCAGTTCTTAACCTTTTTGTTCTATATCCAAATATCTGTATACATATCTCCATCCCCATTTGTTATCATGAAAGTTTGAGCATGCAAACAAGAAACTTTTCAATGACAGCTTTTGTACCATCGAAGACAAAATTGAAACGTGTTAAGACACAGAAGGATGCGTGTTAAAGCTGCATCAAGTTTTCCAAAGAAAAAATTAAAACGGTGCTAATCTAATTAATGATGTTCTTAATGAACAATGTTACATTCGGTTCAACGATAAAAGCTCGAATAAATACAGAAATTACAGTAATTATCCAGCGAGATGCAGCATTTGGGATCTAATATTAAAACATGGAACCTTACGTCATCAAAATTCGGGTCATTTAAACACAACTTTCAAAACGGTGAAATACGATAAATTAAACACAGAACTTCGTTGAATTTGTCATTTGTGACTTAGTAAGGGATGCATAACCCCACTTCAATTACATCTGGATATTAGTGAAAGACAATTAATGCAATCTGTCATGTTTCACCTTCGATTCTAGGGTTCAGTTTCCGTACATCCGTGCGCATGCTCCAAGCTCATAATTACCATCGTAAAACACTGACCAATCGGTCAGAGGATTCCGTTTATTTACAGCTAAAAGAAATGAAATTTTAGAAAATGGATACCACGGATCGTGGTTAGAAGTTATCTATTTTTAAAAAATATATTTTTAGAAAATCAAAAGAAAAAAAAAAAAAAAAAAAAAAAAAAAAATTCAGAAAATTGAAAAAACTTAATGCAGCTTTTAATTACATCAGCCTTGGTGAATTTGTAGTTCCCGTTCCCGATAGGCGTCCGTTGTCTTTATCCCTTATCCTTAACCCTTGACATCACAGACTTGGCGGGGTTTTATCAGGATTAGACACTGAAGTCATGATATTATAAATAATCCAAACTAAGTGAAGGTGCATATTATATTACATTGCTGAATAAGAATGTCATGTGCTGATTTTGAATGTACTATCTTAATAGAAATTCAAATCAGCACATGACAAGAATGATAACGTAACTGTCGCGTGAGATCCCGTTTACTATCCGAAGCCCCACTCCACCTAAATCGTGGATCCACCCCTGTTATTTCCCTTTAGGATCACAATTCACGACACTAACAAAAGACTGACGATAGAGTTTAGAATATAAACACAAAAGCGGATTGGATGTGAGAAGAGGGACGACATCTCTAGGAAGAGATTCGATACGACACATCCGTGCTTTAGTAAATGTTCCAGCTATCTTTCTTATCTGACAATAAGGAACACGATAGCAGTATTGATTAGTACGAGACAATGACCTATTCTGACATAAATAAATGATTTTCATCCCACGAGATTCCTTTACAAGAATTAGTTTGTTTACGTTACTGCTTAAAGTGAAATCAAGTACAAGTAATTAAAGCACTGGTCAGACGTAAACTGACAGAGTAAATCTGACTTTATTGGGAGAATTTAGTCAGAATCTTTAGTCAGAATGATTATTTTTATATGAAAGAAAAATACTGTCAGTTTGTTTGGGGTAGTTCTTAAACCCGGGAGAAAATACCCAGCCTGAATAACATAGAACCTGAACAATATAGATTCCTTATACCAGTCACAATCTCAAAATAACGATCACAATACCTGGTTCGAATTCCACTACTGTACATGTTCAGGTTACTGTGGCGGTTTGTGACAGTGATGTTTAATTTCATAAAAAATGCTCATTATACAGTAATCGCAGATACGCAAAGCGATTTTCAGTTACAACTAGACTCAAGTAAGCGAAAAATAACAAAATTAATTCAAGATTATTGGATTCTCTATAAAAGTTTTGTATAATTCAATGCCACAAACACAGTGACTTAAACACCAGGCTAGATTCTTCACGGTGTGAAAAGATGTCTCCTGGCGAAGGACTATGGTTTTCTCTGGGAACTCGTTATGAGTGAGAATCTTAAAAATGTTATTCCGTTGGTTTGCTTCATTACTCCATTCCATTCTGTACACCTTCTGTTATGGTTTTCTAAATCATTTCCCGATTTCATTCAGAATTCTCTGTATCACTTCGTTTCTCTCAGAAAACTTTTTAAAATGGTTTTCACCAGTTCTCAGTTTCATTTGGAAAACCTTCCGAAAAATTTGGTGGGAAAATGGCTTGTATGCTATCTTGCAAGGAAGTGGATATACTTTTTATTTTGCATAAATATATCTGTGTTGCTGAAGTAGAGTGCTGAGTGGTTTAATACGGGGAGATAACTCGTGAATAAAGTAATTGATTTATATCTGGAAAATTCCTGTAGTCAGCCATCATCATCTCATTGAGATAGTTCTATAATACCCCTTAAAGATAACCTCAGTGTTAACTATATATGTTCACTGACGGGCCCATGTAATACATATTCGTTTTCAGTTTAGTGCTGCAGATATCTCCCGTATTTTAGTTTAGGGAAGCATAATATCTAGAAACATGATTCATGTAAAACGCGGCGTGTACAACATTAATATTTAAATATTTTTTAAAAAATGCCTCGCTCAATTAAAAGCATAATCAAAACTACCAACTTCTGAGACGGATTATTTGGCATATATCTATCTACACAACATATACTAGAATACCCCGTACCTAACTGCACTATTTACACGTACATGTATACTTCTTCCCGTATTTATCATATATGATAGAGAATCGGACAAAAACTTGTGCAAGCCACGCGCAAAATTCACGTGACAAATTGTTGTTGATGGCTCCATTTGACTGTTTGACTGTGGCGAAATTTAATACAAGCGAGTTTCTGTGGAAAAATAAACCAATCACTATCTGTAACGAGAGACAGAGAATCAGCGGTTTAGGATCGTTTGCCCGGATGATAGACTGATAGAATATTGTTGATCCCTTAATGTTTGTTTAATGAGCATCTTTATCTCAAACATTACCATTTTGATCGATATGCTGACCATTTCCGGAACGTTTTTATCCCGCGACACCGTGCCCGCGAGACGTCCTAAGTGTTGAGCGTTTTTTTTTTTCATTGTGTTTAATTTGATTCTTGTGCGTAGATTATAAAGAAAGCGCGTTAATAAAAACCACTGATGATCGGTACAGAAGGCGTATTTGGAAGCCGTTCAATGGAACATGTTAATAACCACTAACGATTATTACTGTGTTTGGAGGTTCTAATATAGGGCCTGATAATTAATTACATTTGGTTTAGATGTCATTTTGAATACTTTTGATTTGATATGGAAACACACTGAATATAGTTGTTAACGATTTTGCATTGTCAACATTTTTTTAAAGGTCAAATAAAAAACCATGTCAAATGATTTAATTCTATCCACAGGAACCTGGGGATTATTTCTACACGACTTTAAATGTGATTAATTTTTTTATTAGATCCTGACAAACACATATTACGATCTCATGCTTTAAAAATCGCAATGCTGTACTAAGATTTTCATTATCAAATGGCGATTTTTAAATAAAAGTTTTATATAGCGTTTTAAAGCACAGGGTCGTAATAATCATTCCTTAACTAAGATTTTCCTTAACTTATAACTGGCAAATTTGAAACCTTAATAATTTTTTTAATTGTTGAGATATTAAGAAATGAAAAGTGTCATTTTGAAGAACACTTCAAGCATGTAACATCTGCATTTCGTTGTATCGCAAATGTTTATGTGTAACTCAAATAGAGATTGCTAAAGTTTGCAAAATTTAAGTTAAGGAAAATCTTAGTTTAGGTATAATTGTGAAACCGGGCCAGGATATAACAAAGTAATAAATAAATAAATAAATAAATAAATAAATAAATAAATAAATAAATAAATAAATAAATAAATACTAAAGTAAATCATAAATGAATAAGTAAATAAAATAAAATAAATAAAATAAAATAAAATAAAATAAAATAAAATAAAATAAAATAAATAAATAAATAAATAAATAAATAAAATAAAATGAAATAAAATAAAATTAAATAAAATAAATAAAATAAAAGAAAATAAAATAAAATAAAATAAAATAAAATAATAAAATAAAATAAATAAAATAAAATAAAATAAAATAAAATAAAATAAAATAAAATAAAATAAAATAAAATAAAATAAAATAAAATAACTGATAATCCAATCTAAAGACCAGTAGAAATAATCCCAATGTACCTGTGATTCTATCTAAATCAAATGTCATTAAAAACTGTGGGGACATTCTTGTGCAGAATTAACAAAATGACGAAATAAAAAATTTTAAAAATAAATAACCATTAAAAAACAGTTACGAGTACAAGCCTGTGGCAGTGAAATGAAGCAGTAGCGTGTTCTACATTTTGGAAGAAACTACGAGAAAAGAACAAGTCATAACTCTGCGATTTCCGTTTCTGGTTAGTATTCGCACGTGTGTTTGACAAAACTTTGTTTTTTTTTTTTTTCTATATGTGAAGGCTAAAATGGGGACGAAAAGTAAACACAGTAGAACATTGCCAAGAAACACAAAGACAAAAGGAAAGAAATGGAAGAAGGGGCAAAGTAGCAGTTGCAACCCTGAGACTAAAAGATTCAGAGAGGCGGCTAAAAACAGATTTTTCCATCAACAGAATCAAGGTATGTTTGTAGTATTCAGAGGGCTAGTACATTTGACCATTTAGGGAAAAGTAACTCAACATGAGAACATCTGTAACTTTTAAAATGGATTTTAACTATAATTTTCGTGTAAAAGAACTGATGTCCCGATGTCGGAGGTAGTGATAAAATCGGATATGATTTGGGTTTAAGGGGTTAATATTTATCAAGTAGGGTATTATCCATATGTCTGTCTAATGGTTTAATAAACTACATAAGTAGCAACTACCACTTGTTTCTCTTTGTCAATTTCTTTTGAAAACATAATCCATCAAAGTACTTTTGTAATGCATCTCCAAATACTATTTTATCTATACAGAATATGCAAAAAGTTTCCTTATTATATTGTAATCTGGATTAATTTCATCAGGTAAACAAAAAGTGACAAACGACTTCTCCTGATATTATAATATATATTTGTCGTTATGTGTACAGTTGAGTTCTTTTGAAGATAGAAGTATCTACATACTGAACCTTAAAATACTTATGTATTATTAAATTTCTTATAAGTATTTTTTATAAACATTAAATATACATGAATATTTATATTTGAATATTCATGGTAATATTTGCAAATTACATAAAATATTACATACAAATCAAATATTTTACCTACCAGAACCTTGGATATATGAATTTTAAAAATTCATAGGATTTTTCTTATATATAAAATGATCTGAATAGTTTAGATTTCACAGTCAGAATGATTTAAGAAAAAAATTACTGTGAAAAGTGCTAATGAACAGTTTTCAATTTTATTAGTGTAATTTCATGTTGTCTGCCCAGTCACATGATTGGTCAACCGTTTATAAAGAGCGATAGGGGTAATTAATATAAAGCAACATAAAGCAATATAAAGCGGTTTTATTTTCCTTGTTTTTGGGTTTTTCCGTTGAATAATGGTTTCTAGCAACATTTAACACTGTTTAAAATAAATTTCAATCAACTTTATAGAAGAAATATGCGCTTTATACTCATTTTTGTTATCGATATTACAATATTTGCCGAGCCGCCATATTTCCTTCAGTGCGCATGCTCAGTTCGTGTTTCCTTATGAATGAACTACCAAAAGATGGAACACCTTTTTTCCTCAAAGACTTTCCTGGTGTCGTAAATTATGATTTTTTTAAGTTGATCAACCGCCAATTAAAAAACCGACTTTTATGACCGAAACCGACACGCGCGCTTGTGATTACTGAAGGATTAAAATAAAATGAAAGATAAAAAAATCAAAGGATATATTTAACATACTATATAATTTTTATTTTAAAAAAAAAAAACTTTATACTTATTATTTATAAAATATAATTTACGATTTTATTATTTATAAAATATAATTTATGATTTTTATTATTTATAAAATACAATTTATGATTTTTATTATTTATAAAATATAATTTATGATTTTTATTATTTATTAAATATAATTTATGATTTTTATTATTTATAAAATATAATTTACAATTTTTATTATTTATAAAATATTATTTACAATTTTTATTATTTAAAAAATATAATTTATAATAGTTATATAATGAATATAAATTTTAATTTTTATACAATGAATCTAAATTATAATTTGTATATAATAATTCTGAATTATAATTTGTATATTAAATATAATAAGATAATTAAATTAATTAGATATAATTGCAGTACAAGCAGATTTACAATGGAAATGGGAAGCCATGCACCGACGAATAGAATTAATCACGTATTTAATAAAAAGGTCTAAATATACTTGTCCTGTCATTCTAGGGCCGATCGTTTTACACTGGGATGAGGAGTCCACATCAAACCAGAGATTTTTTTCGCATATTTCGGGAGTTCTAAATGCAAAATAAACCATACCGAGATAAGTTTGGATAATTTGGTAAAAGGAACAGATGAGGAAAAAGCTCTTATCAAGGCTTTAAAATCAGCCTTTCCCTGGGTTAATATGACGTTATGCACTAGGCATATTGAAAATAACGTTTAATATCATCTTCGTCGTAAAATCGGCATGTCAGGTGTGGAAATTAGGCCTATTACGGACAACTTGTTCGGGGACAATGGTTTATCTAATTCCAATACACCTTTAGATTTTGATCTTAAAACTTCTGAATTTTGGATTCGAAACAAGACAGGTTTGTGGGAAAGTGTCAACTTCCTAGAAAAATAATACTGAACTGCGAGTCGATAAATCATTCATTAAAAGCTGCTATAAAATGGAAACCTCAAAGGTGTCCGGATTTGATAAAGTTTTAGAAAGGGAGGTTAAATTTCAGGAAAATTTAATTAAAATAGCGATTCAGGGCATTGGGGAATTCGAACTCGCTCCTAAATTTCAGTACCTAAAAATTAAAGAAACTGTTTGGGAACAGAAATCGGAACATGAGAAAGATAGCATACTTAAAAAAAATTATGAATTCAAGCATTCAAACTCAAAACTGGTCACATCAACCGATGGTCTATTACAAATCCCTAAAACAAGGGCCATTGCCACTAAACCGGGTCAGAAACGAAGAGCTTCGATCCGAAAAAAGAATTCGCTACTTTTTTGGTGCTGCCAGACTGAACTTTAAAAAAAAATTATAAAATTAAAAATATTTTCTTTTTTTAAAAAAGGGAAGCCTGTGAAAAACTTTATTTATTATTATTTTTTATAATTTTAATTATTAAAAAACAGAAACGAAAAGCATAAGAAAATTATAAAGCAAAATTATTACTTTTATTATTATTATAATTTTTATTAATATTATTTTAATTATTATTATAAATTTAGTGCACATTATTAATTATTTACGGCACCAGGAAAGTCTTAAAGGAAAAAAGGTGTTCCATCTTTCGGTAGTTCATTCATAAGAAAACACGAACTGAGCATGCGCACTGAAGGAAATATGGCAGCTCGGCAAATATTGTAATATCGATAACAAAATGAGTATAAAGCGCCTATTTCTTCTTTAAAGTTGATTGAAATTTATTTTAAACAGTGTTATATGTTGTTAGAAACCATAATTCAACGGAAAAACACCAAAACAAGGAAAATAAAACCGCTTTATATTGCTTTATATTGCTTTATGTTGCTTTATATTGATTACCCCTACCCATACATACATACATGCATATTAAACATATCAAGTCACATGACACCACTAATATGAGGACACATTATAAACTACATAACAGATACATACACATATACAGAACACAGCACAGTTACAATATCATATCAAAGGTGATAACCAACAATTACTAGAAGGGTGTATAGGTGAAGAACAACCCTTCTCAAAATTTTTTAAAACTGAAAATTTAAAAAAATCAGGAATAGAAATAATAATAATGAATAAGTGCACACTATCACATGTCAACTGTCATTGTAGAGAATCCTGCTCATCCATCCAAGTACTGGTTATTTTTTAGTTATAGTCTGAAGCTGGCTCTCTACCAAATGAGCTAAGTGAGCTAAAGGTTAACCCATAGACCCAGTCAGAAGCAGCAGCTTTTCTTTCCTGTTGCTACATTATTGTACATGTATTCTGACCCAGAGATGGCGATTCCTAGAATTTAAACATTTTTATTTCTAAATTTCACAACTTACATTTCTGCCTTTTTATTGTTTTAGGACAGAGTAACCTTACAGTTGATGCACTTGCCAAACATGATGCAACAAATGTAGAAAAAGATGGTGATGTTATATTATCTGATCCTGATTTTGATGTACAGACAGCAGGTGGCAGCACCTTTAAGACATGGGCTACTAATTGGACTGAATGTACAAATGCAACCTTCAGCAGAGTTCATCGCTACTGGGCTTCAAACTCAGCTTTACATAGAGAGGTACTATAATTCATTATATGATCATTTAGAGTGTGAAATGACTAAATCTTAAGATTCCATAAGTAATATTTTAAAGGCTATATAGTTTTTAAGAATCAAGATTTGCCTTACCCTATTTGTACACATGGTTGACAGAATTGATATATTTGTTACTTAATTTCTAATTTTACCCTAAAAATTATCATTATTTGAGTTATGACCTGATATCACATGACATATTTTTAGAAAGACAATCATTTAAAATCTCATCCTTTATATATGCTCTACAATGGAACCACACATTAAAGCTGCATTAAGTTTTCCAAAGAAAAAATTAAAACGGTGCTAATCTGATAAATGATGTTCCTAATGAACAATGTTAAATTTGGTTCAACGATAAAAGCTGGAATAAATACAGAAATTACAGTATTTACCCAGTGAGATGAAGCATTTGGGATCTAATATTAGAACATGGTTACGTCATCCGGGTCATTTAAACACAACTTTCAAAATGTTGAAATACGATAAATTAAACACAGAACTTCGTTGAATTTGTCATTTGTGACTTAGTAAGGGATAAATAACACCATTTCAAATACATCTGGATATTAATGAAGGACAATTAATGCAATCTGTCATGTTTCACTTTCGATTCTAGGCTTTTCCGTACATCCGTGAGCATGCTCTCAGCTCATAATTACCATTGTAGAACACTGACCAACCGGTCAGAGGATTCCGTTTATTTACAGCTAAAAGAAATGAAATTTTAGAAAATGAATGTCACAGATCGTGGTTAGAAGATATCTACTTTTAAAAAGATATATTTTTAGAAAATCAAAAAAAATTCAGAAAGTTGGTAAACTTAATGCAGCTTTAAAGCATTGTTTTTTAAAGTCATTGTATGATTTAAATTTGTAAGATTGCCTCTGAATTTATAACTAAGTAAAATGTACATTTTGTCCGAAATGAGAAATTGTTAAAGATATTGAGTTTTGGGACAACAAAACAAAGATAATAGACTGATGACTACTGGTTTTTATTGAACAATAAACAAGGCCTGGTTATTGGATCTCTGTTACTGTATTATTTAGGTAGGTTAACCATCGACAGGTTTACAGATAGTAAATAATGCTCAGTCTGGAGTATAGATTATAGATCATTAACAACCATTAGTTTTATATGTGTCTCACACTGTTGTTTTGACTGTAAAACTTACAGTTTACTTTTCTCTCCTGACACCAGATTTGTCTCTCTCTCTCTCGTCTGACACCAGATTTGACTGTAAAACATAGAGTTTACTTTTCTCTCCTGACACCAGATTTGTCTCTCTCTCTCTCGTCTGACACCAGATTTGACTGTAAAACATAGAGTTTACTTTTCTCTCCTGACACCAGATTTGTCTCTCTCTCTCTCTCTCGTCTGACACCAGATTTGACTGTAAAACATACAGTTTACTTTTCTCTCCTGACACCAGATTTGTCTCTCTCCCAGTGTTTTCTCCAGCTTATTAAAACAGGGGGTCATCAATGACCCCCTTGCATGAAAAGTGGGGGTCATTTTTCAAAATGAAGGGGTCATGAAATTTTTAGACTAAAAATTACTTTTTTTGATATTTTACAATAAAGGGAATATTTTGTTAGAGGATCTGTACTAATCTGTGTCAATGTTTAAGTGTCTTATTCCAAATGCTACTTATATCCGTAATAATTGAAACAGTAAAATCGAGACAGTATCCCAAAACAGAAATTACTGAATGTCAAGTCAACAGACCATTATCATTCATTATTATTATCCATCCCTTCCGTTATGCCTGATATACATATGATTTTATTATTTCATAAATCATCACAGGATATCTGTTTAACCAAATTTTATTAAAATCTCAATTTACATAAGCTTTTTTAAGTTGACTGTGAGTCGTCGGCAAATAAGTTACTACCAGATGCCGCCTGGTCATGTTCAGAGCTCCGTGCAGGACTTGACAAAAACGTAGTCAAACGAGGAATTTGACGAGATTGTTTCGACTTTTCTTTAAGCCCGGTGCAAAGAGCGCTTATAATGACTTTATAAATTAAGCGTTCAATACAAACATTTCAAAGATTAAGAATATAGACAGGTTCCTATATCAATATTTAGCATCCTGTAATATGATACGATAGTAATGTGGTACGAAAATACGGAATTTCCGCTCAGTACTTTCGTTTTCAGTCGTGTCACCTTTTATAATTTACAGTAGCCGATTTCAATCCACATTAAAATGGTTGCGTCAAAAATAACGCAACAGCAAAACCAAGTTGCGCCATTCATAAAAAAATCGCGTCAAAAACGCAAGAAACGCACTCTGGAGAAAACACTACTCTCCTGACACCAGATTTGTCTCTCTTTCTCTCGTCTGATACCAGATTTGACTGTAAAACCTACAGTTTACGTTTCTCTCTTGACGACACCAGATTTGTCTCTCTCTCTCGTCTGACACCAGATTTGACTGTAAAGCCTACAGTTTACTTTTCTCTCCTGACACCAGATTTGTCTCTCTTGTCTGACACCAGATTTGACTGTAAAACCTACAGTTTACGTTTCTCTCCTGTTACCAGATTTGTCTCTCTCCTGACACCAGATTTGTCTCTCTCTCTTGTCTGACACCAGATTTGACTGTAAAACCTACAGTTTATGTTTCTCTCCTGACACCAGATTTGTCTCTCTCCTGACACCAGATTTGTCTCTCTCTCTCTCTCTCTCTCGTCTGATACCAGATTTGACTTTAAAACCTACAGTTTACGTTTCTCTCCTGACACCAGATTTGTCCCTCTCCTGACACCAGGTTTGTCTCTCTCTCTCTCTCTCTCTCTCTCTCTCGTCTGATACCAGATTTGACTGTAAAACCTACAGTTTATGTTTCTCTCCTGACACCAGATTTGTCTCTCTCTCTTGTCTGACAACAGATTTGACTGTAAAGCCTACAGTTTACTTCTCCTGACACCAGATTTGTCTCTCTTGTCTGACACCAGATTTGACTGTAAAACCTACAGTTTACGTTTCTCTCCTAACATCAGATTTGTCTCTCTTCTGACACCAGATTTGTCTCTCTCTCTTGTCTGACACCAGATTTGACTGTAAAACCTACAATTTACAGTTCTCTCCTGACACCAGATTTGTCTCTCTCTCTCGTCTGACACCAGATTTGACTGTAAAGCCTACAGTTTACGTTTCTCTCCTGACACCAGATTTGTCTCTCTCTTCTGACACCAGATTTGACTGTAAAAACTACAGTTTACTTTTCTCTCCTGACATCAGATTTGTCTCTCTCCTGACACCAGATTTGACTGTAAAACCTGCAGTTTACGTTTTTTTTCCTGACACCAGATTTGTCTGGTTTAATTTTGTTGTAAACTTTTAAATGTCTGAAAACTAAAAATTTCTGACCAGTATTTTTTTACATTGGTCAAAATCAAGTTTTGTCAGACATGTTGAGCAGATACCAGGTATTACTTTTTCTAGATCCTTGATATACATGTACTTGTGAATGGGGACCTTGTTTTCACTGAAAGATCTTGTTTTGTACTTTGTCACATAACTTGTATTTTCACAGTTTAAGGAATTTAATCAAAGTCCTAAAAAGGATAGAATTTTCTAAGAAGTTTGGCTGCAATAAACCTAGAATTTCACATGAAAAAGCAGAGAAAGAAAAATTGGGAATTTGATTTGAGTAAGAATGTGAAATAATTGAGAGGCACAAAATAACTTTATTGTAATTATATTCAGAAATTGCCATGGCAAATTTGGTGTTAATTTTTAGCTCACCTGAGCTGAAAGCTCAGATGAGCTATTGCTATCCATCTTCGTCGTGTGTCGTCCGTCATGCGTAAATTTTTTACATTTTAATCTTCTCCTCCAAAACCACTGGGCCAAATTTAATGAAACTTGGTAACCATCATGCCTGTGTGAAGCCCTTTCAGATTGGCACAAATGAAGGAGTTATGTCCCCTTGGGGCCCCATAAGGAGGAAGTAGTGAAAAACTTTAAAAATCTTCTTCTCTGAATCTACAAGAGATATACCTTAGTTATTTCATTTATAACATCCTTAGGTCATCTATTTTCAGATTTGCACAAATGGTAACCATGGGGCTCAAAATGGGGATATTGTAAGGCACTGAGTGGGGAAATTGCTAAAAATTATGTATTTGTCATTATATCTTGAAAACTATTAACTTTTTGTATAGGCATGTATATTAGAATATTGTAGGTATTGCGACAACAATCATTTTGATATATGGTTCAAGGTTATATGTTCAAAGGTCAAGGTCATATCAACATAGGAGTACTAAAATTATTAATTATCTTGAAAGCTATTAATTTCATGCATAGGCATGTATATTAGAATGTTGTAGGTATTGACATGAAAATCATATATGGTTCCAGGTCATATATGTTTAAAGGTCAAGGACATAGCTGCATAAGTATACTGAAATTGATTAATGATTTGGAAATTATTCATTGCACTACAGTTACTTCATGCATATTATATAAACTACTTATAAATGAAATGTGAGTGGATATATTTCTGATTAAGCTTTGTGGGAGTACTTAACTTGAGAAAACTTTTAAAGTTTCTGTACTTAATATATTGTCTATTGCACTTTGCAAACAATATTGGATATATCTTCAGGTGAGCGTTAAGGTCCTTGGGCCTCTTGTTTATTTATTTTGTTTGTTTGTTTGTTTTAGATTTTAGCCATCTTAGCAGCAGTCACAGAAGTTATAAAAACCCAAGGAGGGCAGGAGACAGAAACAGAATATTTTGCAGCTTTGGTAAGGTCACAAGGTCACACACCTTCTTTGTTCATCTGAACTAAACACAAGCCTTCTTTCAGACCTTCTTGGCCTTCAAACTTGCTGGCCAAAGAGTCTATTGAGATATTTAGAACAGGTTAGCTGGTTTCTTAATGCAATGAGATAAATAAAAATAACCGTCAAGTTAAAAATGTTGACAATCTGCCTGGTTGTGGAACTGAAAAATTGAAAATTCACCTGTTGCAAGTGAAACATTAATAATCCACCTGTTGGGACAAATGGAACATTGATAATCCACCTGTCGGGACAAATGAAACATTGATAATCCACCTGTCAGAACAAATGAAACATTGATAATCCACCTGTCAGGACAAATGAAACATTGATAATCCACCTGTCAGAACAAATGAAACATTGATAATCTACCTGTCAGAACAAATGAAACATTGATAATCCACCTGACAGAACAAATGAAACATTGATAATCTACCTGTCAGAACAAATGAAACATTGATAATCCACCTGTCAGAACAAATGAAACATTGATACTTGACTTGTGAAAAAATGTTAATAATTGTGTAAAATGTTAATAATTCACCTGTTTTGACAAGTTAAAGGTCAGATTCTGGCAGTTGTATATCTTAGTTTCTCACAAAAGTACTTAGATTGTTATAAATATAACAAAAACTAAACTGATGACAGTTGACCATTGATGTAACTAACAAAATGTCCTTCATGTTATTTAATATTTAATATTAAACTGGCATTGACAAGTAACAGTTTCAGAAAGTGTATGGGGTAAAGTAAAACAACTAGCATTTGTTGGACTCATGTAGTGGGTTGAGAAATAAATGTCAATCCGAGATGTGTTAGTGTTATAAGTCTTTAGTTTTTACTGTTGGTATTCCAGTTTTCACCCTTGATACGTTAATATTGGAAAATAAGTTTGATAAAATTATGACTTTAAGTGATCCATGATAATTAAAAGAATGATATTTAATAATGCAAAGACTTTGAATTTGTTATTCAACAGTCCTCCTGTCTGTTGTATCAATGTTTGAGAAAATGAGATCTGATTCAACAAAGTTCTCCTGTTTGTCTTATCAGTTTCTCTTATTTTTTAGATGACAGCCTTAGAAACAACAACAAGTACAGAGTCATTAACAGCCATAATGTATCTGATTAGTTTGGCTATTAAAAGGTCTGTATCAAACAGGCATATTACTTTGTAGTTTAGAGAGAATGTTTGTTAGTTCTAGATAAGGTAACATATCTGTATCAGACAGGGATATTACTTTGTAGTTTAGAGAGAATGTTTGTTAGTTCTAGATAAGGTAACATATCTGTATCAGACAGGGATATTACTTTGTATTTTAGAGAGAATGTTTGTTAGTTCAAGATAAGGTAACATATCTGTATCAGACAGGGATATTACTTTGTAGTTTAGAGAGAATGTTTGTTAGTTCTAGATAAGGTAACATATCTGTATCAGACAGGGATATTACTTTGTAGTTTAGAGAGAATGTTTGTTAGTTCTAGATAAGGTAACATATCTGTATCAGACAGGGATATTACTTTGTATTTTAGAGAGAATGTTTGTTAGTTCAAGATAAGGTAACATATCTGTACCACTTACCACTGAGGCCCATCTGTAATCTGACATTATTATCTGACCACTGAGACCCATCTATAAGTTGACATTATAATCTGACCACTGAGGTCCATCTGTAAGCTGACATTATAAACTGACCACTGAGGCCTATCTATAAGCTGACATTATAAACTGACCACTGAGGTTGATCTGTAAGCTTCAGATGTAAACTGACCACTGAGGTCCTTCTTTAAGCTTCTGATTTAAACTGACCACTGAGGTCCTTCTTTAAGCTTCTGATTTAAACTGATGACTGGGGTTTATCTGTAAGCTTTCGATGTAAACTGATTACTGAGGCCCATCCGTAAGCTGACCACTGACACCCATCTCTAAAGTGACACTGTAAACTGACAGGATGATTTGTAAGCTGACACTATAAACAAACCACTGAGGCCAATCTGTAAGCTAATAATATAAACTGACCACCTAAGCCCATATGTAAGCTGACATTTTAAACTGACCACTGAGGCCCATTTGTAAGCAAGCTTTGGTTGTGAACTGACCACTGAGGTCTATCTGTAAGTTGACATAAAATGACCACTGAGCCCATCTGTAAGTTGATGCAGTAAATTGACCACTGGGGCCCATCTGTAAGGTGACACAGTTACTTAACCACTTGGGTCCATCTGTAACTTGACATTATAAACTGATCACTTAGGTCTGTTTGTAAGGTGACATTATAAACTGACCACTTTGGCCCATCTGTAAGGTGATGCAGTTACTTAACCACTTGGGTCCATCTGTAACTTGACATTATAAACTGATCACTTAGGTCTGTTTGTAAGGTGACATTATAAACTGACCACTGTGGCCCATCTGTAAGGTGACACAGTTACTTAACCACTTGGGTCCATCTGTAACTTGACATTATAAACTGATCACTTAGGTCTGTTTGTAAGGTGACATTATAAACTGACCACTTTGGCCCATCTGTAAGGTGACACAGTTACTTAACCACTTGGGTCCATCTGTAACTTGACATTATGAACTGATCACTTAGGTCTGTTTGTAAGGTGACATTATAAACTGACCACTTTGGCCCATCTGTAAGGTGACACAGTTACTTAACCACTTGGGTCCATCTGTAACGTGACATTATAAACTGATCACTTAGGTCTGTTTGTAAGGTGACATTATAAACTGACCACTTTGGCCCATCTGTAAGGTGACACAGTTACTTAACCACTTGGGTCCATCTGTAACTTGACATTATAAACTGATCACTTAGGTCTGTTTGTAAGGTGACATTATAAACTGACCACTTTGGCCCATCTGTAAGGTGACACAGTTACTTAACCACTTGGGTCCATCTGTAACTTGACATTATAAACTGATCACTTAGGTCTGTTTGTAAGGTGACATTATAAACTGACCACTGTGGCCCATCTGTAAGGCGATGCAGTAAAATGACCACTGAGGTCCATCTGTAAGGTCATGCTGTAAACTGACCACTGAGGTACATTTTATTATATAATTTTGATGTATAAACTTACACCATAAGTTATCTTTTAAAATTGAGAAAATCATAATGAATTTATAATATATTTATAGGGTATCACCAACAGTTTTAAGAAGTAGATTTTCTGAAGTTGCCAAGCTGTTTCTGGATGTCATGGCGACACATAGTGATGGCGATTGCACATCATTGTTAAAGTCTGTAAGTATTGGTACTGATCATTTTGATTAAAACAGAACATTCTTTACTAGGAACTGACAAATTTCATTTAATAAACATAGGTACTTGTGTATCATGTTTGTCTAGGAGAGTAAAGATTGGGTTATTGGAATGTGTGTAATCAAATTTGTACCATTTAAAATTTCAGGCTTAAGCTTCACACTGGATTTGACTTTAAAATAAACATGACACTGAAGTCTTGTATTATTTGGTATTTTCAGCTCATTTTGTCATTAGCATCTTTGCTCAGAGTACAAGAACAAGCTGTTTGGAAGAACTCATCAACACAAAGAATATATACTGGGTTACTAACATTTGTAACTCACAAAAAACCTAAGGTAAGAACATGATACAGCAGCTACAATATAATAAGTTTACAGTGTTTTATGTACAAAATTGTGTTTTGCCTGTAAAAGTACTGACTTCATTTGCTTAAGGACATAGAAGTGCCCAATTAAATATTTTCAGGTATTAATGACATATTGAGAATAGTTGTAAAAGTTTTGAGGTAAAGTGACAAGATTGTTGATATAGCAACTGTTACAATAATGTGGTACAGCGACAAGATTGTTGATTATAGCAACTGTTACAATAATGTGGTACAGCGACAAGATTGTTGATATAGCAACTGTTACAATAATGTGGTACAGCGACAAGATTGTTGATTATAGCAACTGTTACAATAATGTGGTACAGCGACAATAATGTGGTACAGTGACAAGATTGTTGATTATAGCAACTGTTACAATAATGTGGTACAGGGACAAGATTGTTGATTATAGCAACTGTTACAATAATGTGGTACAGCGACAAGAATATTGAGGTGACGTGACAACCTTAAGATATAGTGACAAGAAGGTTAAGGGAAACAAGAATGTTATGATAATGTGACAGTAATGTTGAGATATAGTGACAGTGACAAGAAAGATGAGTTGAGTTGAGTAATGATGTTTAACATCCCAGTCAAGAATATTTCACTTATATCGAGATGTCACCAGCTATAGACAAAAGTGCATAAATATTTGCCTGTGTGTTGTGCTGATGGCATTATACAGCAGGGATCTTTATCGTGCCGTGCCTGCCATGAATGGGACCTAGTTAATTGTAAGTTCCCATCTGAAAGAACCGTGACTTTCATTTTGTAATGCCGAGTGCTTGGCGAAAGAACAGACACTACCCACTTTCAAGTCTTGGGTCAGACCTAGTCGGGGTTCGAACCCACAACCTCCCACTTACGGAGTGAGCACTCTACCAACTGAGCTACCACAGTGGTCTGACAAGAAAGTTGAGATAAGGAGACAATAATGTTGGGATATAGTGAAAGTGACAAGAACATTGAGATAAAGAGACAATAATTTTGAGATATAAAGACATTGACAAGAATGATCAGATTAAGAGACAATAATGTGGAGGTATAGTGACAGTGACAAGAATGTTAAAGATATATTGACAGTGGGTGACAAGAACTTTGAAATAAAGTGAAGGGACAAGAATGATCAGATTAAGAGACAATAATGTAGAGGTATATAGTGACAGTGACAAGAATGTTAAAGATATATTGACAGTAAGTGACAAGAACTTTGAGATAAAGTGAAGTTACAAGAATTTTGAGATAAAGTGAAGGGACAAGAACTTTGAGATAAAGGGAAGGGACAAGAACTTTGAGTTAAAGTAAAGGGACAAGAACTTTGAGATAAAGGGAAGGGACAAGAACTTTGAGATAAAGTGAAAGGACAAGAAAGTTGAGATAAAGTGAAGGGACAAGAACTTTATCTAAGATAAAGCGAAGGGACAAGAACTGAGATAAAGGGAAGGGACAAGAACTTTGAGATAAAATGAAGGGACAAAAAATATTGAGATAAAGTGAAGGGACAAGAACATTGAGATAAAGTGAAGGGACAAGAACATTGAGATAAAGGGAAATGTTGAGATATAGTGACAGTGACATAAAATAACAATTCTCTTGAGATAAAGTAACTGGAAATTTGTACTTAAATAATATAGATAAATCACACTAACTTATTTAATTATTAATCCTGTACATACATCATTCATTTTAGATTAGAAAAGCAGCCCATCAAGGTGTTTGTGTTGTGCTAAGGGGCAGTTTATTTATGACACAAGGGGCCAACCCACCACATCACCCTGCTGCTTCAATGACAGCCAAGTATTGCATACAACAGATAGAGGATTGTGGAGGTAATAAAATATCCCCTTCCTTTGAACATTATTGAGTCAGTTAAATTATTTCTGCCTCTTTCAACTAACAGAGGCGATTGCTATAACCCTCCCCCCTTTTTAGCTTGGCCTAGTTATAACCGACAGTTATCTTAAATGGTTCATTGAATTTTCATGAAACTTAGTTAAAATTATCAGCACATATTTCATAACATATTATCCCCTGTTCTAGTTTATTTATTTTTCACTTTTACTGTCATCAATATTCTCATCAATTATTTTGTGTCTAGACAAATTTTATTGAACTGTTCAATGGATTTTCAAAAAACTATATTCAAAATGAAATGTTGTATGTATGTTATCTGTCTGTTTTGGATCAGTGATTTGTCATAGAGTAAAAATCCATTTTACCAAGTAAAACTACGAGCCATGTGTATAATTGATCATGATTTATTATATCAAATTTATTGCAGAATATTCAGATGATAATGGCTACAATAGTGTATACATCTTAGTTGAGACTTATTCACTTACATGTTTATCCAGGAAGTCATTACTTAAATGTTCAAGAAAATTATTGTATCTAGAGAATCTCACTAAAATTTAGAATTGAACTGACAGACTTACTCACAATCAAATCAAACTTTGTAAGTTTTAGAAGCAGTTGGGGCACTGTGATCTGTCACCTGCTGTGATAACCTTATATCTGTTTCCTGTCCACCTGTACTTTTGTTTTTCTGTGTTTATTTACTGACAGTGTGATGTTTGTCACTGCCATTCTCTTTGTTTTTCTGTGTTTATTTACTGACAGTGTGATGTTTGTCACTGCCAATCTCTTTGTTTAAACTTTGTCTTCTTCAACTTATTTAAACAAAGGCATGACTTTGAATACTGAGATAAACTGATAAATTACAGGTCAAGTTTGATTTTTTTTTTATCATAGTTTGAGAGTTATCAACTCTTTGTATGTTTGATAACACCAAGGCAGGCTGTAATCCAGCTCAGCAATGTTCTTGTTTATAATTTCAGGGACAGGAGAAGCTTTAGTGACTTTACATACTTTAGCATTACTTAAAGATAGTATCGGTCTTTTTCCTAGCAACAGCGTTAAATCAACATGTGAGACTATTTTACGACTAATGACTCTTAGTAATGTAGTAAGTTGAAAACTGAATATTATCTAACATAGCTTCAAGTACATAAAGTAGCCAGTAAATTTACTGCATACATGACTAAAGATTAATCAGACCATACTATCAATTACAAGATATTCCAACAGAATGGTGAAAAAGAAATATGCTGTAAAATCACAAATATTTATGGAGGATTAAATTTCGTTATTTTCGTGGGTTAATGATTCTACAGTAGTAGCAAATAATTTATTTATTTTTATTTTGCTCTAAAAACTCCCAAAGATCTTTTTCCCTAATATAAATTACACATTAATAGTTTTACTTGTACCTCTGGTGTCAAGATTATGTGACTGGGGGAGTGATAGCTTGTCTGTGGAATGTATCACACTTTCACACCTCAAGCATACATAAACTTATACATAGATTAATTTCCAAAGATGAATAGCTTCATGAATAGCTGTAAAATTGCTGATAAGATGATTAATTACATTAAAACCAAAAATGAACCAACCAACAAGTGTTATACCATATATTTGTAGACTGTCACAGCTTGTGGTATGCAGGCATTGCATGGTTTGTTTGCCAGTAATCCACCAACAACTACTTTGTCACCAGAACTTAATGCTCAACTTATAACGGTAAGATGATGAAGAATAGTATAAGTCACATGATAAGTCACATGATTTGTGATATGTCAGCTGATATGTTTACTACTGCTGCTCATCAAAGTTCTTATAATTCTAATCTGTTTCTTGTCTTTAAGTATTGTCTAGCTTTCTTTGTTTGCCTTTCAGTGTCAAATCTTGTAATATTTTCATGCATTTTGAATCAGTGGTAGAATGTTCAGCAAAGCACTTAATAACATTAATCATTTTTGTTGTTGTTTACATTAGTGAAAGGGGAGACATATCTAACCCTGTCCATATACATCTCACAAACCCGAGTTGATTTAGACAAGCAGCTGTGTACTAAATTATACTCAGTTAATCATGAGGTTTAGTTTAGCCAATCACTTTCAGAGATTTAACAGGAATAGTGGATCTTGCATGATTTTTTTAATTACTGTAAACTGCTTTATATTGGCGACTTCTTATTTTAGCAAGTTTTGTATGAGCACAGATTCATTTTGCACTAGAGACATATAGGAAACATTTTGTAACTGTTTTATCAAATTTATTGTGTTGTTCTAACTGGTAAGTTTTGAGAACAGTTTTACTTCAGTGCTTTAATGTTACTGCCAAAATAAAACGTTTTTAAAATTTCCTGATTTACAATATTAAATTTAACAAACAAACTGAATCATTTTTGTCTGAAGCAAGCCTTGTTCAAGTTGCATAAACATTATCTAATGAGTGTAATTAAATTCATTTGCCGACCAATCAGATGTTACTTGTTATAGACAGTGTTTTGTATCTGTTCAATTTTACTCTGTGTTTTATATGTTCTTATATCTCTCTACAGGCTTTGTATGATTATCAGCCAGCAGAAAATGATGTACAACCAATGCAGGCCTGGCTGGTTGTCATGGAGAAAGCTCATGTAAATCTATCAAAGTAAGTCAAAATATGGGCAGAAATTAATTTAAAAAATTTACTTACCAAATTTTGTCAAACTTGTCAAATTTTGTCAAACTTTTCACGACAAGGCATCATTACTCTTATTTTTGGATTACATGTATTTTCCATCAATATTGGTATAATAGAATTATTTTTTTTCTTTTAAAAAACCTTTTAAATGGCCAGAAAAACAAGAAAGTTCAACTTGTTAATATAACAAAAAGGGAAACATTCATGAAATGAGCTTATTTTACTGTAAAAACTGTTATTTATTTATTTTGTATTAGGATAGAAGATAAGTTGTGTATTAGTCATCTACCAAGAATAACTTCAACAGCCATGACTTGTTTATTATCCGAGAAGACAGAGATCAAATCAGTAGCTGTTAAAGTCATTAAGGTTTATGATTAATATATTTAAGATTTTATTATGAAAAAGTTTGTAAGTTTTTTTTAACAGAAACTTAGTTTTTATTAGAGTCGAAAGCAGGTAGTTATGGGTCGACTCTGTCCGTAAGTCTGTCCATCACACCTCAACTGTGCATGATTTGTGTAATCCATAACTTCTATGAACTTTATCCAAATTAAATAAAATATCACCCAGTTGTTTTGCACTCATCAGTGATGTGCACCTCCTATTTTTGTGACATTTGATGATTTTTGTCAAGTTTGGCATCGCCATAAGTTGAGACTTAAGTGTTACTTTTCTGGTGTTGGCGACGGTTGCGTGTCAAAATGTGAAAGTTTATGTTAAAGTAATGTATTTTCTACTCAATCAAAAACTAACCAGACGAGACATTTAAATCTGTGGAATTCTTGTTTATGTAAAATTATTGCTTGTTGAAGTTTGTCATTTTTCACTGAAAAACATATGAATGGTGCATAGATTTTGTAATCCATAACTCCTATGAACTTTATCCAAATTAAATAAAATTTCACCTTTTTGTTTTGCACACATCAGTGATGTGCACCTCCTATTTTGGTGATATTTGATGGTTTTTTGGTAAAATTATTGCTTGTTGAACTTTTTCACAGAAAAACATGAATGGTGCATAGATTGTTTAATCCATAAGACATAATTGTTAAAATTTCATAATGCAGCTTTATTTGCTTTCAAAATACTCACATAAGGAATAAATGAGTAGTTAAACTCATTTTGTCAAAGTATTAAAGTTTAAAAATAGTAGTTTGTTACTTTTAAAACATGTACATGTACTTAGCAACAACACATTTAAGAACATGATACAACATTATTGTTGAGGAAAAAATAGACAATATGTAACGCATATTGAAACACTGATTATAAACGTACTTACTTTGGATTGACAAAGTAATTTCACATCATTAGATCTTTTAATTTGCCAAATTTCACATCATTAGATCTTTTGATTTGCCAATTGTCATTTCATAAATTGAGAAATTGGTCTTTATTTACAAAAAGCTTGATTTTTGTAATTCCCACATTAAATATTCTTTGTATACTCACATATTGTAATTTGGAAGAATTAATAAAATTAATCACTTTTGTACATATGAATGTTTTATCAAGGGATTGCACAAACTACCTCACCTTTCTGCTAATTTAACAACAGTTCTGAAACTCATCCAACCCAATAATGCAATTTAGACTGTTTTGATGCAATGTTCATGTAGCTAATATGTTTTTCCTTACTTTCAATATATTTTCACAACAAAATGGCAACCCGGAATTTCTTAATGCAGATGTAAAAGTTTAGCTTTATGATTCAAAACTTAAATTTCAACACCAAATTGGTAGGATATAATCATTACATGGTGTGTTGGTCACCTTATATGGTTTATACTTGGTCAGTAAATATCATACCTGCACTTAGGAGAACATTTTATAAAGCAGCAGTATTTGATACATGTATTTCGCAGATGTTACAAAATCTGTAGTATAAATATTTCTGACTACTTTTTGGTTGAAATAATAGCAGACACTTATTTCTTACATTATAAACTACTAAAGATATACTGTTTCTTAATATCAGAAATAAGTACCTGTCAGTGGTAATAATGCCCTGAAGACACAGGTTTGGATCCCGTATGGGTCTCATTAATGAAAGAACTTAGAATAAGGTGAAAAAACATTACAACTCCACTCCACAGCAGTGTTCTTGATTACATTTGTATAAATTTAATAAAAAATTGTTTTTTTTATTAGGTTTTGTTGAAAGACTGTTTAGAACCTTCCATTGATAGTTTGAAAGTACTGATAGATTCCGCACCAGATGGCGCTTTAACACCACTGCATAAGATTGTAAAAGCCGTGGAAAGTGGTCTAAGTTACCAGTTTTACTCATCATGGGGACTTGTTCTACAACTGTTTGGTGTTCTGTATGAGGTCTGTTACTGTTGTCAACACCACTCTCTCTCTCTCTCTCTCTCTCTCTCTCTCTCTCTCTCTCTCTCTCTCTCTCTCTCTCTCTCTCTCTCTCTCTCTCTCTCTCTCTCTCTCTCTCTCTCTCTCTCTCTCTGTTTGTCTCTTCTGGTGTGTGATGTGTGAAGAAGTTGGAGCATTATAATACAGTGAAACTTCCGTAAACCGACATTCCACGGACCCGTCATTTTGGTCGGTTTACAGAGGTGTCGGTTTTCAGAAGTTTAAAAAAAACGGATTCGAATCCGGTTCGTTCCAGTCTGTTACCAGGTCAGAATTTAGTCAGTTACCAGATATGGCTATTACAATGGTATATTCATGTGTGTGCATTCGATCGTGTTTTTTAACACTTACATCGTGTAAAGTGATATTTTAAATGTTATTTATATTTTATTTTTATATTAAACAAATTTAACAATGACACAATGTGCATACATTGTCATCGTAGTTGTAATACGTAGTTCTTATCGTCTACCATGATCGGGCCCTGCTAACAGTACTTTTGTGTTACTTTTTTTTTTTCATTTTCCTTGACCTCGCCCGAGAAGAAGAGGCCATATCAATCATTCAGATTTAAAAAAAACAAGAAAAAGACAAAAAAAAAAAAAAAAAAGAAAATATAACGTGATTTATTTAAGTTCAAGGCTGTATTGTTTTTAGAAAATCCTTTGTCTTGCATCTAAAAACATCTCGCAGCTTTTTGGCATCCGACTTTTTTTTGAATATGTAAAAATCACATTTTAATAAAATGTTTTAAACACGTTTGTTTATTTTAAAATTACATACGATACAGATACATGTATCTTATAATTAATAAGTTAATGTATTAATTAAACATCGACGGTAGGTAAACAGGTGTTATACATAGCCCGCGGTAATGATGAGTTCTCGTCACGTGCAGTCATTCGTGACAATTCAAATATTATTTGTTCCACAGGTAATGTCGGTATTCGGAAGTTTATTTACTGTTAAAGAAGCTGATTTGGGCTGACAAATTATGTCGGTGTTCGGAATACGGAGGTGTCGGTTTTCGGAAGTTTTTATTACATGATTTATATAAGAATAAATCCGTCCCGAGCAGACAATGTCGGTTTAGGGAGGTTGTCGGTATTCAGAGGTGTTGGTTTTGGGAAGTTACACTGTATATATATGCTTTTTGATGGACAGTTAATAGTTATATATAAGAACTTGCCGTATAGATTATCTCATTAGTTTTACTATATACTGTTTGATGGCAGGACTTGTTTTAGCATCTACAAAATTTTATAACTTATTGATGTCACAGATTTTAAATAGCATTGACAAAAAACGTTGAAAAGGGCACAAAATTTATTTATTGTTTATAGCCAAATTTAAGTTTTGCAATTTAAAAAAGCAAACATGTCATGAAAAATCCAAAGAAACAGAAATAATCAACTTATAGAAAACGACAGTGATTTGAAGATGTTAAGGTAGATCCTAGCACCTGAGGCTTAAAAATTACGGAAATTAAAATTTTCTGAAAATTTGCACATGCATTTATAAGAATGTGCTTTTTTTAAATAAAATTTTTAAAAAATATGTATGCTTTGTTTTTTTTTGTTTTTTTTTGTTCAGTAGTGTGTTAAACTTACAACACTTTTCAACAATCTAATGCTCATTTCTGAATATCCCTGCATGTAAATATTCATTAATGACTAGAGGTAATGAAAACAAATTTTATTTTTATGGTATTAATCAATTTTGCAATAAAAGATGTGTCATGAAGTGATATACATGACACTTAAATAAAAAAAACTTAAGTTATGATATAACAGTGCAAAAGATGTCTTCGTTTTTGTTGATATTTTACCACAAAAATTTCAATTTCATAAAATCTGTGAAATATATATACCAGTTGTATCATTATTTTTATTATGTTGTGTTTTTTTTTTATGAATCGTAAGATATTTTTTGTTTTTTTTAGGTATGTGGTAAACAGTGTCCAAAGATATTTAAAAAGGTAGGTTTTACCTGTTACCTGTTTTACCTGTTTGTCCAATGTTTTAAATGGTTTTGTTGATTTGAATATCAAAACATTATTAAGAACACTTTAAATGGGCATACAGTAAAACATTGATTTAGCACTACCTGTTGATCACTCAGACTTCAGATGGGCATACAGTAAAACATTGATTTAGCACCACCTGTTGATCACTCAGACTTCAGATTGGCATACAGTAAGACATTGATTTAGCACCACCTGTTGATCACTCAGACCAGATGGGCATACAGTAAGAAATTGATTTAACACCACCTGTTGATCACTCAGACCAGATGGGCATACAGTAAGACATTGATTTAGCACCACCTGTTGATCACTCGGACTTCAGATGGGCATACAGTAATACATTGATTTAGCACCACCTGTTGATCACTCAGACTTCAGATGGGCATACAGTAAGACATTGATTTAGCACCACCTGTTGATCACTCAGACTTCAGATGGGCATACAGTAAGACATTGATTTAGCACCATCTGTTGACCACTCAGACTTCAGATGGGCATACAGTAAGACATTGATTTAGCACCATCTGTTGATTACTCAGACTTTAGATGGGCATACAGTAAGACATTGATTTAGCACCATCTGTTGATTACTCAGACTTTAGATGGGCATACAGTAAGACATTGATAAGCATACAGTATACATATATAAAGTTGAAATGTCATTGTTATGGTTGTTTTGTTTTTCAGAGTTTACAGTCTATAGCCAACCTAAGGGATAGTCCAAAATTTCCTCATAAACCAGAGTTGGATCATGTTTTTGGTTGTGCAATAAAAACTATGGGCCCACGGTTTGTCTTAGAAGCCGTACCTTTGAATATAACGGGAGAAAAGTAAGTCTTTGTATTGTTATTTATACCTCTCCCCCCAGGTTAGATTACTGACATTTTTGCACTATTATGTCTTCATACAGTTCTAAATGGGTCTACTTCCAGAAGTATAACCAGAGGTCCGTCGAAGACAGTGTATGTACTCGCCCACTTTGGCGAGCAAGCTGTTCAGGAATGATTGTTCTCCCGAACTGTCTGTGTGACTATCGTAAGGTTATTTACCTTAGATTCATGATAGACAAAGTTTATTAAAAATGTTTTAATAAATTTTGAAACCAACATATATTTCAATTTATTTTTCAATGCAATGTATGGTATCTTTCTAGAAGGGATTTTAATGATATAATTAGTTAAAACTTGTGTATAGTTGCCCAATTTTATTTATATTTTAGTATTTTTTCTCCAGTCAAGTGTCTATGTCCAAATCTAAGGGAGATTTTTTTTAAAGTGTCTGGATAATTAGGATGACTAAGATTTAATGTGATGGCTAGCAACTGTTCAATAGACATAAAAATTGAACGTGTTAGCCCAGTGGAAAGCATCCAGTCTCTTGAACAGACCTAAGGCTATATTTATCCCATTATAAACAAGATACATGTTAAATCTTCATTGTTTGAAACACTTGTGTTGTCATTAAGCCTGAAATTATATAGACTAAATGCTACAATAAACAGAGGTGTAGATTGTGTGATGAGCATTTAGCATCCACAAATAACATGTTAAAATATGGCAGTCAAATGGAAAGAAAAATAATAACCAGATACAAGTGAACCTGATACTACATATAAGTGAACAAATGACAAATTTTATTGATAGCCAGGAACCTGATACTACATATAAGTGAACAAATGACAAATTTTATTGATAGCCAGGAACCTGATACTACATATAAGTGAACAAATGACAAATTTTATTGATAGCCAGGAAACTGATACTTCATATTAAGTCGAACAAAGTGACAAATTTTATTGATAGCCAGGAACCTGATACTACATATAAGTAAACAAATGACAAATTTTATTGATAGCCAGGAACCTGATACTACATATAAGTGAACAAATGACAAATTTTATTGATAGCCAGGAACCTGATACTACATATAAGTGAACAAATGACAAATTTTATTGATAGCCAGGAACCTGATACTACATATAAGTGAACAAATGACATTTTATTGATAGCCAGGAACCTGATACTACATATATAAGTGAACGAATGACAAATTTTATTGATAGTCAGGAACCTGATACTACATATAAGTGAACAAATGACAAATTTTATTGATAGCCAGGAAACTGATACTTCATATAAGTGAACAAATGACAAATTTATTGATAGCCAGGAACCTGATACTACATATAAGTGAACAAATGACAAATTTTATTGATAGCCAGGAAACTGATACTCATATTATCGAACAAATGACAAATTTTATTGATAGCCAGGAACCTGATACTACATATAAGTAAACAAATGACAAATTTATTGATAGCCAGGACCTGATACTACATATAAGTGAACAAATGACAAATTTTATTGATAGCCAGGAACCTGATACTACACTATAAGTGAACAAATGACAAATTTTATTGATAGCCAGGAACCTGATACTACATATAAGTGAAACAAATGACATTTTATTGATAGCCAGGAACCTGATACTACATATAAGTGAAACGAATGACAAATTTTATTGATAGCAGGAACCTGATACTACATATAAGTGAACAAATGACAAATTTTATTGATAGCCAGGAAACTGATACTTCATATAAGTGAACAAATGACAAATTTTATTGATAGCCAGGAACCTGATACTACATATAAGTGAACAAATGACAAATTTATTGATAGCCAGGAACCTGATACTACATATAAGTGAACAAATGACAAATTTTATTGATAGCCAGGAACCTGATACTACATATAAGTGAACAAATGACAAATTTTATTGATAGCCAGGAACCTGATACTTCATATAAGTGAACAAATGACAAATTTTATTGATAGCCAGGAACCTGATACTACATGTACATATAAGTAAACAAATGACAAATTTTATTGATAGCCAGGAACCTGATACTACATATAAGTAAACAAATGACAAATTTTATTGATAGCCAGGAACCTGATACTACATATAAGTGAACAAATGACAAATTTTATTGATAGCCAGGAACCTGATACTTCATATAAGTGAACAAATGACAAATTTTATTGATAGCCAGGATCCTGATGCTACATATAAGTAAACAAATGACAAATTTTATTGATAGCCAGGATGGCTTGGTATAAGTTATCACTACAAAAACAAATAGTTAATCAGAGTGACCGAAATGATTTAAGTGAAGATTCAGTTTTACTAACACATGTAATAGTTTGTACATTGTTCTTATAAATCACAATAACACACACCACACACACACACACACACACACACACTATAATATAATTATATATATATATATATATATATATATATATATATATATATATATATATATATATATATATATATATTTGTCATGCTTTGAAATGAAGTTTAAATGTTAAAAGTTTGATACAATGTATATAACTTGGGTATGAAACAAGTATGATATGATTTTTGCTTTTGCACAACTTGGTAACTGTTATATTATATATGTTAAACATGTAATATACATTGAAGTAATGAAACACTTTGTGATGCTGCATAAACAAAAGTCTTTGATTTGCTTATGGTCAAATAATTAGTTGGTTTTTTTTTTTTTTTTTTTTTTTTTTTTTTTTTTTTAAGACTGATTGATTTATATGATTTGCTACTGTCTCTTAGAAAGAAAAGAAACTTTAATAAAAACACACAAACGAGTTCAAGATTCCTTACTTGTACACTGATAATACACATGTACAATATAATATACAAGTCTGGTTAAAATCTTGTAGTTTTATTAAGTTGGTTTTCAAGTTATCAATATGAGAGACCTGAGTTGAAAAATCTTACAGCAAGTGAAACAGCTATGGGTTAGCAACTTCTGCACAAGGGTGTTTAAATTTTGATGACATCACATGGCATGTACATGTATATATGATTATACTTATATAAGCAGTACCTTGTACTATTTATTTTACAGTGATGATTATAACTTTCCTCGTAGTTGGATTATACCTGTGATCAGAGATAACGTTTCTAATACAGAACTTGGTTTTTTTACATCTTATTTTTTACCGTTGGCAGCAACTCTTCGGCAAAGATGTAAGTAAATACAAAACAATAAACTTCTGATTTAGTAACTAAACAAATTATTGCCTTAAATGGTGTGAATTAAAATCATTTAAACCTAACATCTAGTTAAGTAAAATAATTATTGACTACCAAACTAATAGTCCTGACCAGGTCTGGCCCGATACTTGAAAGTTGGTAGTGACTGCTCTTTTGCCAAGCACTTGGCATTCTGAATTGATTTTCATGGTTTCTTTCGAATGGGAACTCAAAATAAATGAGGTCCTATATCATGGTAGGCATGGCACGATAAAGAACCCTGCTGTATAATGCCATCAGCACAACACACAGGCAAAATTTCTGCACTTTCGCCTATAGGTGGCCATGTCTCAATAAATGTGAAATATTTTTAACTGGGACATTAAACACCATTACTCAACTCAACTCCAAACTAATAGAATCATTGCCTTCCATTTATTGAAAGAAAATAATTATTGCTTTTCATTCAGTTAACTAAAATTTATTGACTTCCATTTAGGTAATATAAGGGGTTGATCTGTTGACCTGGTTGTTGCAGTCTGTATTTCTGCCTGTTAAGTGTGTCTAAATAGTCATGACAGTGATGATATTACAAATAGGATTAGTAGTAAATGTTTAAAATAAACATTACCTTATCTTGATCTGCACTCCTCTACACACACAGTTCATTCATTATGTCATAGAAAAGAACGACCATTTTGTAAAAAAAAAAGTTCTAGGCCTTCAAAAATGCTGATTTTTGGTGAAAAACGCTGATTCAAACTTGAAAAGTTGATGTATCCTTTGCCAACCGCAGATTGACCTAACCAGGATTTGTGGAGCCCTGGGTACTACATTGGGTTATTTTATTGATAGTATTTTGCACCTCAGTCAAATTTTTTTCATGTACCATGTACATATCTGGAGAACTCCACCTACCTCAGGAAACTAACAAACTGTTCAACACTAGAATCTATACAAGTAGGGTTTAAACCTAGACTTGATAAACATTGACTGTCATTGTTATAGTGTCTTTGATAGACAAGTATTAAAAGCTTTAGATCAAGGCTGTATAATAAATGTGTACAGCCTAGCTTCTGTTACCTTTTACCTGTTACCAGTTTTCACAGGACTCATAAATAAACTTCTGATTGAGATTAATTTTCCTAAATATATAAACTACAATTATATTTTACTGATATTACAAACATTTAAGTGACCTCCCTTGTAATTGTATGATTATTGTAATAAGTTTTTATTATTGTTTAGGTATTGAATTTGAACAGTCTGGAAACATTGCTGTATATAAATCATACGAAGCCTTACAATTACAAATTTGGTCACTTTTACCTGGATTCTGCACAAAACCAACAGATTTAGCACAGGTAATATATGATATAAAAACCAACAGATTTAGCATGTATAATACATGATATAATACATGATATATAAACCAACAGATTTAGCACAGGTAATATATATGATATACAAACCAACAGATTTAGAACATATAATACATGATATATAAACCAACAGATTTAGCACAGGTAATATATATGATATATAAACCAACAGATTTAGCACAGGTAATATATATGATATATAAACCAACAGATTTAGCACATACATGTATAATACATGATATATAAACCAACAGATTTAGCACAGGTAATATATATGATATATAAACCAACAGATTTAGCGCAGGTAATGCATGATATATAAACCAACAGATTTAGCACAGGTAATATATAATATATAAACCAACAGATTTAGCACAGGTAATATATATAATATGTTATCCAACAGATTTAGCACAGGTAATATATATGATATATAAACCAACAGATTTAGCACAGGTAATATATAATATATTATCCAACAGATTTAGCACAGGTAATATATATGATATATAAACCCAACAGATTTAGCACAGGTAATATATATGATATATAAACCAACAGATTTAGCACAGGTAATATATATGATATATAAACCAAAAGATTTAGCGCAGGTAATATATATAACCAACAGATTTAGCACAGGTAATATATATGACATATAAACCAACAGATTTAGCACAGGCAATATATATAATATGTTATCCAACAGATTTAGCACAGGTAATATATATGATATATAAACCAACAGATTTAGCACAGGTAATATATATAATATATTATCCAACAGATTTAGCCACAGGTAATATATGATATATAAACCAACAGATTTAGCACAGGTAATATATATGACATATAAACCAACAGATTTAGCACAGGTAATATATATGACATATAAACCAACAGATTTAGCACAGGTAATATATATGATATATAAACCAACAAATTTAGCACAGGTTATATTATATTTGCAGGTCTTATTTTGTATTAAATTGGCGTAGTTGTTACTTAGGTGGTGTTTAAGCATCAACATTCTGTTTATATTGAGTTGTAATTTTAGTTTACCCATTGTAATTTGTTTAATATGTACTGAAAAATGTAAACCAGTAAATATAACAGAATGCTTCATTTCATTTCTACAAAAAAGGAAAATAATAATGAGATGGTTGCAATGATCATGATGTCATTTATCTGCATTATGTTGGTATTTTAAAAACAAATTATTTCTGAATACATATTTTAAAGCTCTCTTGAGCTATTAAGAACTATTATGATGATTAAATCTGCCATGTTTTTTTTCTTGTCATTTTGTGTTTGTGTATCACCTTTACATAGTTATCATTTTCTCTGAATGCAGGGACACAGTTTAGAGAATTTGATCATAATCATGTCTATATGAAGTGCTTTAGGATCTGTACAAATGATATCATATTTTCTCTTTAGGCCCCATGAAAGGGAAAACAATAAAAACCTTTAAAATCTTTTTATTTAGATAATACACATTCTTCAGAAATGTAGGTGCACATCTTGTGTTTTGGGCCCAAAAGGGAAACTGTAAAGGAGCAAAAATTTAATATTGCAAGTTGAATTTTACCTTTTTTTAGCTCACCTGGCAAAGCCAGGGTGAGCTTATGGAATGGTAAGGCATGCGTAAACTTTAATCATCTTCTCTGAAACCAATAGACCATTTCAAATGAAATTTGGTATGGAAGGTCCTTAGTTGCTATAGATTGAAAATTTTATCCGACATGTCCGTCCTAAATCCAAGATGGCTGCCGTTAATATAAATAGCAAAAACCTATAAATGGCCATTATGGGTTCATTGATATACCGATTTTGTTGAAATTTGAAACATAGAAAATAGATCTCGGGGGATAAAACATATTTAACGGGTTTCTCTGTATGATTTTTAGTTTTTCCAATAATTACGTAATATGCAAATAAGTTCTATTTTTAGCTTTGAAAATCTTCTTCTCTGAAAGTACATGGCCAATTGAAATGATATTGAGTGTTGAAGGTCCTTGTGTGGTATAGATTCAAAATTGTATCTGACATATCTGTCGGAAATCAAAGATGGCTGCCATTACTATAAATAGCAAAAATTTAAAAATGGCCATTATGGGTTTATTTATGTACTGATTTTGTTGAAATTTGAAATATAGAAACTAGATGTCGGGGGATAAAACATATGTAACAGATTTTTCCGTACAATTTTTCGTTTGTGCAATAATTAAGTAATATGCAAATAAGTTCTATTTTTAGCTGAAATCTTTGAAAATCTTCTTCTCTGAAAGTACATGGCCAATTGAAATGATATTGAGTGTGGGAGGTCCTTGTGTGGTATAGATTCAAAATTGTATCCGACATATCTGTCGGAAATCAAAGATGGCTGCCATTACTATAAATAGCAAAAATTTAAAAATGGCCATTATGGGTTTATTTATGTACTGATTTTGTTGAAATTTGAAATATAGAAACTAGATGTCGGGGGATAAAACGTATATAACGAATTTTTCCGTACAATTTTTCGTTTGTGCAATAATTAAGTAATATGCAAATAAGTTCTATTTTCAGCTGAAATCTTTGAAAATCTTCTTCTCTGAAAGTACATGGCCAATTGAAATGATATTGAGTGTGGAAGGTCCTTGGGTGGTATGATTATATCAATTAATCAACTCAAATATTTGAACTTGTATCCGACATGTCTGTCAGAAATCCAAGATGGCTGCCGTTTTTCTGTAATATTTTTAATTTTTGCAATAATTATGTAACATGCAAAAAAGGTCTATTTCTGCCTAAATCTTCTCAAAGTACATGGCCAATAGAAAGGAAATTTATGATAAATAGTGCTTGAAATAATAGAAAATAAGGATATTGCTAGTGAGTTTGTTTACATTTTACTGATTGGATATATTTAAAAAGAAAAAGCAAAGAACAAAATAAGGGTGTGCCAAGTGAGCGATACAGGCCCTATTGGGCCTCTTGTTTTTTAATAGATTTTACTGGGTCATTTTCAGTTTTTTGAAACTTGTATTAAATGTAGCTATATGAAAATACCTTTACAAGAAACATTATGAGTTTTAGGCACTCACATTTAAAGCCATTATGTATGTTAACGAAGTATATTTTTGTAGGATGTCATAATAATAACAAATATTGATGTGATTTATTTCAGTCTTTTAAGGGTATAGCTAAAGTTTTGGGTTCAGCTATCAGTGACAGACCTGATCTACGTATGGATGTAATGTCCTCACTGAGAAAATTGATTGTACATAGTTTAGACAATGGTATAGTATATCAATTAATCAACTCAAATATTTGAACTTATTTAAACCAAAAAATTATATTTAGGGTCATCAGATAATTTATTTTTGTTTGGTCCATGTGTGTCTCTCTCTACGTGTTTATGAGTTTGAATGTGTCTGTGTGACTGTTGTGTGTGTGTGGTGTGTGTGTGTGTGTGTGTGTGTGTGTGTGTGACTGCTGTAAGTCTCTGTCTGTGTGTCTATAGGTCTGTCTGTCTGTGCTTGTGTCTGCCAGTGTCTGTGGCTATTTTTCTCTCTGTGTGTCTGTATCTGTAGGTCTGTCTGTGTGTGTGCTTGTGTGCCTGCCTGTGTCTGTGGCTATCTTTCTCTCTACGTGTCTGTATCTGTAGGTCTGTCTGTCTGTCTGTCTATGTATGTTTGTGTCTCTGCCTGTGCCTGTGGTTATCTGTCTCTCTGTGTGTCTGTATCTGTAGGTCTGTCTGTGTGTGTGCTTGTGTGCCTGCCAGTGTCTGTGGCTATCTGTCTCTGTGTGTCTGTATCTGTAGGTATGTCTGTGTGTGTGTTTGTGTGCCTGCCTGTGTCTGTGGCTATCTGTCTCTCTGTGTGTCTGTATCTGTAGGTCTGTCTGTGTGTGTGTTTGTGTGCCTGCCAGTGTCTGTGGCTATCTGTCTCTCTGTGTGTCTGTATCTGTAGGTCTGTCTGTGTGTGTGCTTGTGTGCCTGCCTGTGTCTGTGGCTATCTTTCTCTCTACGTGTCTGTATCTGTAGGTCTGTCTGTCTGTCTGTCTATGTATGTTTGTGTCTCTGCCTGTGCCTGTGGTTATCTGTCTCTCTGTGTGTCTGTATCTGTAGGTCTGTCTGTGTGTGTGCTTGTGTGCCTGCCAGTGTCTGTGGCTATCTGTCTCTGTGTGTCTGTATCTGTAGGTATGTCTGTGTGTGTGTTTGTGTGCCTGCCTGTGTCTGTGGCTATCTGTCTCTCTGTGTGTCTGTATCTGTAGGTATGTCTGTGTGTGTGTTTGTGTGCCTGCCTGTGTCTGTGGCTATCTGTCTCTCTGTGTGTCTGTATCTGTAGGTCTGTCTGTGTGTGTGCTTGTGTGCCTGCCAGTGTCTGTGGCTATCTGTCTCTGTGTGTCTGTATCTGTAGGTATGTCTGTGTGTGTGTTTGTGTGCCTGCCTGTGTCTGTGGCTATCTGTCTCTCTGTGTGTCTGTATCTGTAGGTCTGTTTTTCTGTCCATCACATCTATGTCCAGTTTGTGTCAGTGTTCATATCTCTCTGGATCTTGACCATATTTGTACACCACAATTATATGATGATTCAATTGTATTATATTTAGTATTCAAGTTTATAAGATTAAATCTTCTCATTTTTTGCATTTTTTTTGTTGTCATTAATTAATAGCTTTTTTTTTCTTTCTATAAAGCATTTGTGAATAACAACATAAAGTGAATGCCAAACATATAAGTTGCATGATCTTTGATGATGGAGGTAGTTTAAGTATGTCTCATCAGAGGGCACACTTTGGCATATACTGTAAATCGGAAAGTTTTTGTGTCAGTTTTTATTACAAGTACTAGTAGTGACATTTTTAAGATATATACTTTAAAAGAGTCAGTACATAACAATTACATAGAATTTGATATTGGCCACACCCAGCCCATCTATCCTCCTACCTTTGGGTCATAATGCCTCTTACAGCTTAGGTTCAAATCCTTCGCGGGCAGATCCAAGTGCGAGACTTTGTCAGTTAACTTGCCAAAGGTCATTGTTTTTTTTTGAGTACACTGGTGTGTTTAACACCATTCTCCTCTCTACTCCACCCACCTACCTACTTAATCACTCTACTCCACCCGCTGAACTACCTTAATCACTCTACTCCACCTGCTGAACTTCTTAATCATTCTACTCCACCCACCTACCTACTTAATCACTCTACTCACCCACCTACCTACTTAATCACTCTACTCCACCCGCTGAACTACTACTTAATCACTCTACTCCCCTGCTGACCTACTTAATCACTCTACTCCACCCACCTACCTACTTAATCACTCTAACTCACCCACCTACCTACTTAATCACTCTACTCCACCCACCACCTACTTAATCACTCTACTTCCCCTACCTACTTAACACTCTTCGCAGCCCACCTACCTACTTAATCACTCTACTCCACCCACCTACCTACTTAATCACCCTACTTTCCGCCCACCTACCTACTAAATCACCCTACTTCCACCCCACCTACCTACTTAATCACTTGACACCACCCACCTACCCTACTTAATTACCCTACTCCACTCACCTACGTACTTAATCACTCTACTCCACTCACCTACCTACTTAATCACCCTACTCCACTCACCTACCTACTTAATCACCCTACTCCACCCACCTACCTACTTAATCACTTGACACCACCCACCTACCTACTTAATCACTCTACTCCACTCACCTACCCTACCTAATCACTCTACTCCACTCACCTACCTACTTATCACCCTACTCCCACCACCTACCTACTTAATCACTTGACACCACCCACCTACCTACTTAATTACCCTACTTCACTCACCTACGTACTTAATCACTCTACTCCACTCACCTACCTACTTAATCACCCTACTCCACCCACCTACCTACCTAATCACTCTACTCCACTCACCTACTTACTTAATCACTCTACTCCACTCACCTTCCTACTTAATCACTGTACTCCACCCACCTACCTACTTAATCACCCTACTCCACTCACCTACCTACTTAATCACCCTACTCCACCCACCTACCTACTTAATCACTTGACACCACCCACCTACCTACTTAATTACCCTACTCCACCCACCTAACTACTTAATCACTCTTCTCCGCTCACCTACCTACTTAGTCACTCTACTCCACTCACCTACTTACTTAATCACTCTACTCTACTCACCTACCTACTAAATCACCCTACTCCACCCACCTACCTACTTAATCACTTGACACCACCCACCTACCTACTTAATTACCCTACTCCACCCACCTACCTACTTAATCACTCTACTCCACTCACCTACCTACTTAATCACCCTACTCCACCCACCTACCTACCTCATCACTTGACACCACCCACCTACCTACTTAATCACCCTACTCCACTCACCTACCTACTTAATCACCCTACACCACCCACCTACCTACTTAATTACCCTACTCCACCCACCTAACTACTTAATCACTCTTCTCCGCTCACCTACCTACTTAGTCACTCTACCTCCACTCACCTACTTACTTAATCACTCTACTCTACTCACCTACCTACTAAATCACCCTACTCCACCCACCTACCTACTTAATCACTTGACACCACCCACCTACCTACTTAATTACCCTACTCCACCCACCTACCTACTTAATCACTCTACTCCACCCACCTACCTACTTAATTACCCTACTCCACTCACCTACGTACTTAATCACTCTACTCCACTCACCTACCTACTTAATCACTCTATTCTACTCACCTACCTACTAAATCACCCTACTCCACCCACCTACCTACTTAATCACTTGACACCACCCACCTACCTACTTAATTACCCTACTCCACTCACCTACGTACTTAATCACTCTACTCCACTCACCTACCTACTTAATCACCCTACTTCCACCCACCTACCTACCTAATCACTTGAAACCACCCACCTACCTACTTAATTACCCTACTCCACCCACCTACCTACTTAATCACTGTACTCCACTCACCTACTTACTTAATCACTCTACTCCACTCACCTTTCTACTTAATCACTGTACTCCACCCACCTACCTACTTAATCACCCTACTCCACTCACCTACCTACTTAATCACCCTACTCCACCCACCCACCTACTTAATCACTTGACACCACCCACCTACCTACTTAATTACCCTACTCCACTCACCTACGTACTTAATCACTCTTCTCCACTCACCTACCTACTTAGTCACTCTACTCCACTCACCTACTTACTTAATCACTCTACTCTACTCACCTACCTACTAAATCACCCTACTACTCCACCCACCTACCTACTTAATCACTTGACACCACCCACCTACCTACTTAATTACCCTACTCCACCCACCTACCTACTTAATCACTCTACTCCACTCACCTACTTACTTAATCACTCTACTCCACTCACCTACCTACTTAATCACTCTACTCTACTCACCTACCTACTAAATCACCCTACTCCACCCACCTACCTACTTAATCACTTGACACCACCCACCTACCTACTTAATTACCCTACTCCACTCACCTACGTACTTAATCACTCTACTCCACTCACCTACCTACTTAATCACTCTACTCTACTCACCTACCTACTAAATCACCCTACTCCACCCACCTACCTACTTAATCACTTGACACCACCCACCTACCTACTTAATTACCCTACTCCACCCACCTACCTACTTAATCACTCTACTTCCACTCACCTACCTACTTAATCACCCTACTCCACCCACCTACCTACTTAATCACTTGACACCACCCACCTACCTACTTAATCACCCTACTCCACCCACCTACCTACTTAATCACTTGACACCACCCACCTACCTACTTAATCACTCTACTCCACTCACCTACCTACTTAATTACCCTACTCCACCCACCTACCTACTTAATCACTCTACTCCACTCACCTTCCTACTTAATCACTCTACTCCACTCACCTACCTACTTAATCACTCTACTCCACTCACCTACTTACTTAATCACTCTACTCCACTCACCTTCCTACTTAATCACTGTACTCCACCCACCTACCTACTTAATCACCCTACTCCACTCACCTACTTACTTAATCACCCTACTCCACCCACCTACCTACTTAATCACTTGACACCACCCACCTACCTACTTAATTACCCTACTCCACCCACCTACCTACTTAATCACTCTACTTCCACTCACCTACTTACTTAATCACTCTACTCCACTCACCTTCCTACTTAATCACTCTACTCCACCCACCTACCTACTTAATCACTCTACTCCACTCACCTACTTACTTAATCACTCTACTTCCACTCACCTTCCTACTTAATCACTCTACTCCACCCACCTACCTACTTAATCACTCTACTCCACTCACCTACTTACTTAATCACTCTACTCCACTCACCTACTTACTTAATCACTCTACTCCACTCACCTACCTACTTAATCACCCTACTCCACCCACCTACCTACCTAATCACTTGACACCACCCACCTACCTACTTAATCACCCTACTCCACTCACCTACCTACTTAATCACCCTACTCCACCCACCTACCTACTTAATCACTTGACACCACCCACCTACCTACTTAATTACCCTACTCCACCCACCTACCTACTTAATCACTCTACTCCACTCACCTACTTACTTAATCACTCTACTCCACTCACCTACCTACTTAATCACTCTACTCCACTCACCTACCTACTTAATCACCCTTCTCCACCCACCTACCTACCTAATCACTTGACACCACCTACCTACGTACTTAATCACCCTACTCCACTCACCTACCTACTTAATCACCCTACTCCACCCACCTACCTACTTAATCACTCTACTTCCATCCACCTACCTACTTAATCACCCTACTTCCACCCACCTACCTACTTAATCACTCTACTCCATCCACCTACCTACTTAATCACCCTACTCCACCCACCTACCTACTTAATCACCCTACTCCACTCACCTACCTACTTAATCACCCTACTCCACCCACCTACCTACTTAATCACTTGACACCACCCACCTACCTACTTAATCACTCTACTCCACTCACCTACGTACTTAATCACTCTACTCCACTCACCTACCTACTTAATCACCCTACTCCACCCACCTACCTACTTAATCACCCTACTCCACCCACCTACCTACTTTATCACTTGACACTACCCACGTACCTACTTATTCATTGTTTTCTTTTATAGATGAAAGCAAGAGAGAAGTTGGTAGATTTTCTAAGAATTTTTTGCCCATATTATTTAATTTATTTACAACGGATCAAGATAAAGACAAAGATCCATGAGACTTGCTGTGTTAGAGACGATTAAATCATATTTACAAGTAACAGATAAAGAGGTAAAAACAAAACATAAAGTGGTATTGGATATAATAACCCTGACAACACTGCTGATATGACCAACTGGCTAACTGGCATGTTGTTCAAAAGATTTCCTGGCAAGCTTTGCTCTTGTTTTATTGTTCTAATAGGCAAGATGTCTATAGGTGACATTTTGATAACTTTTTTTATTCCTCATGATAGCATTCAGCCTTACCTGAGCCTTTGTTCATGATATGGGTTCCATGTTCAAGACACCTGAGCGTTTGATCATGATATGGGTTCCATGTTCAAGACACCTGAGCCTTTGTTCATGATATGGGTTCTATGATGAAGTTATCTGAGCCTTTGTTTATGATATGGGTTCCATGATGAGGACACCTGAGCCTTTGTTCATGATATGGATTCCATGTTCAAGACAACTGAGCCTTTGTTCGTGATATGGGTTTTATGATGAGGACAACTGAGCCTTTGTTCATGATATGGGTTCCATGATGAGGATTTTCAGAACCTTATATAGGTTATGTCAAATTTTAAGTGTTTTTTGTTAAGTAATGATGTTTTTCACAACATCAAAAGTCGTTAAAAATAAGAAACTGAAAATGTAATATATGTAGTAATTTTTTCTTAAAATAATTATTTTACTTTTCAGCTTGTATCGTCATTCTGTGATAAATGTTTAGAAAAACAGAGAGAAGACAGTATTACTGCTTCTAAAAAGTAAGTTGATTTTTTGTGAAAGTATTAAAATGTAAGTGAGAATAATCTGTTCGATCATTGGTTTTGTGGAAAATATCAAGAAATTGGTTGTCACAAGTCTAAAATGCGAGTCGAGGAGTTAGTGGACAAAAGAAAAAGTTTTTTGTTTAAAGATTTTATTATGATGAAATGAATACAGTGTTGTTATCAAGAACATACCTTATGTTAAATATCATTTTCCTATTTTGTGCCACTACCAAAAACTGTAGATGACAATTAGGGATCAGGTTGGTGGCTGTGGCGGCTGTCATGTCATGGGCAGCTGTAGTGGCTGGTGGGCAGCTGTGGTGGCTGGTGGGCAGCTGAAGTGGCTGGTAGGCAGTATATTTTTCTTTCTGGATTTACATGTGTTATTGTAAAGAGCTGATAATTAATATCAGTGTTTTATATCATGTTATTATTATTATTATTGTGTTTAATATATATTTCTTCTTATTATTTTTCTTTTTATTTATTTATTTATTTAATTATTTTTTTTTTTGTTTATTTATTTTTTTAGCTCAACTGGCAATAGCCAGCTGAGCTTAGGGCATGGCGAAGCGTGCGTGCATGCATACGTGCGTGTGTCCGTGTGTAAACTTTAATCTTCTCCTCTGAAACTACTGAACCAATTTTAAGCCGATGGAGACTATAGGTTTGCACTCTGTCCGTCCTGTCCGTCCGTCTCTCCGTCCGTCAGTCTGTCACACCTCAGTTTTCCACACTTTTTTTCTAAATGCTTTAAGATAATGAACTGATTTTTGGTATATGAGTCTACCATGATGAGTTACAGATCAAGTTAATGTTTCGTTTACATCTGCTAATTTTTACCAGAGTTATGACCCTTTGATCTTTGAAAATTCACAGAAATTTTAGTTTTCCGCACTTTTTTTCTACACGCTTTTAGATAATGAACTGATTATTGGTATATAAGTCTACCATGATGAGTTACAGATCAAGTTTACGATTCGTTTCAATCTGCTAATTTTTACCGGAGTTATGACCCTTTGATCTTTAAAAATTCACAGAAATTTTAGTTTTCGGCACTTTTTTTCTACACGCTTTTAGATAATGAACTGATTTTTGGTATATGAGTTTACCATGATGAGTTACAGATCAAGTTCACGTTTCGTTTCAATCTGCTAATTTTTAGGGATTAGTGAAATATGCGACCGGTAGGGGACTATGTATTGTTTTGCAATACTCTCAGAATGCTTGTTTATCAACCAATTTAGTTCAAAATTGTTATATAGAAAGTAGATGCCTAGCCATTTAACATATGTAATGGGTTTCTCAGAAACATGGTCGCTATTTGCTGAATATTCAAATAAGGTGCTATATTTAGCCAATTCTTTGAAAATCTTCTTCTCAGAAACTACTGGACCTATTTGAACCTAATTTGGTGTGTAAGGTCCCTAAGTGATGCAGATTAAAGTTTGCACAAATCAACTTCCTGCGGCATCCAAGATGGCTGCCATTACTATAAATAGCAAAAGGTGATAAATTGCTGATACACGTTTATTTATCAACCGATTTAGTTCAAATTTGGTATATAGAAAGTAGATGCCTAGCCATTTAACATATGTAACAGGTTTTTAAGAAACATTTTCTATTGGGTCCCTATTAGCTGAATATTCAAATAAGGTGCTATATTTAGCCAATTCTTTGAAAATCTTCTCAGAAACTACTGGACCTATTTGAACCTAATTTGGTGTGTAAGGTCCCTAAGTGATGCAGATTAAAGTTTGCACAAATCAACTTCCTGCTGCATCCAAGATGGCCGCGGTTACTATAAATAACAAAAAGTGACAAATGGCTGATACATGTTTGTTTATCAACCGATTTAGTTCAAATTTGGTATATAGAAAGTAGATGCCTAGCCATTTAACATATATAACGGGTTTTTCAGAAACAATTTTTATTGGGTCGCTATTAGCAGAATATTTAAATAAGGTGCTATATTTAGCCAATTCTTTGAAAATCTTCTCAAAAACTACTAGACCTATTTGAACCTAATTTGGTGTGTAAGGTCCCTAGGTGATGCAGATTAAAGTTGCCCAAACTGTGGCATCCAAAATGGCCGCCGTTATTATACATAGCAGAAAGTAATGAATGGCCAATACACATTTATATATCATACAATTTGGTTCAAATTTGGTATATAGACAGTAGATGTATAGCCATTTTACAAACATATCATTTTTTCTGAAACATTTTAGCTCAACTGGCAATAGCTAGCGACATAGCTGTCTGAAATTCACATTCAAATAAAGTGCCAGTTTAGCGATACAGGCCCTTTTGGGCCTCTTGTTATTTATTTTTTTTTTGGTTGTATTTTAGACACTCATTATTTGATCTGTCGATAGCAATGGTTCCATATTTAGAAAAGTCCAGATTGAAGAAAGTTTATGATGTTGCAATATCAAATTTAGAAGTAAGTAAAAATTACTTTAAGAGTCTGTGGTCACCAATTGGTCTAATTAGTGTTAGAGAGATTAATTCTCATCTGATCATCTACATGTAGCTTTACATCTGACTCGGATTATAGTGGGAAAAAGTTTGTCAGTTTGCTTTCTGAAAGTTGACGGTTTTTCTTGGTAATCACAAGGAATTGTTTTAACATAATAGACTCAATCTTAATATGGGCATAAAAATCACTTTACTCTACTTCAGTTGTTTCCTTAAGCTAAACATGATATTCCTGTATCAAATTGTGAGGTAATCAATGCTATCTGATGCATATTTGCCTAATTGGTAAGCTAGTTTACTGCTACATGTAAGAAAAACCTACTTTATGCTTGGTTTTTAGATTTTACCCACCCACTATGGTTCAATTTAGATAGCTTCCATGTTTTGAAAGCATTTAGATTTTACACATTCTGCTATTGTTTTTATTAATGACTCTACATGTATTATGATTTTAACCCAGAATAGCTCAAATAATTCACTTTCTCTCTCACTCTTCCTTCCTCCCTCTCTCTTGAATATCACTATGGTAGCTTAGTTTATAGAGTGCTAATTTATTAATGAAACTCACCAGTGTACCACATGATCAATGCCTCCTAATGTTTGTGCGACATAAAATAGACAACATTTATGTCAAATATTCCCCAAAAAATGTCGTTATTATGTGAAAACGGCACTTTTTGCCATTCCATTGCCAATAGAAATAATTGTGTCGCACAGACGCTATGAGGTATCATATGGATCTTGGGGGAATTTCATTAGGAGGCAGTTGCTGATTTATGTCGGGGTCAGATTGGATACTTGATAGTTACTTAGCAAAGTATAGAGCTGCATTGAAATGTTTCCTATCTGTATAATCTTAATAATAATGAGTTTGTTTTATAAACATGTAGAAACTATAGTCACTTTGTGAGAAGATACCAGTTTATTGCAAAGAAAAGCCCAATCATTTCTACTGACATCGATTCATTTTCAAGTTTGATGGACTAGATCAGTTTGAATCTCAAAGCTGAAGGAAACCAGGCTGGGGTTTAAACCTGGAACCTAACTAATTTGTTTCCTTAACATATTTCCTTAAACACCTACATTTAGTGACATAATATTATTATTATTTTTTAAGAATGAAGATCGGACATTGCAAAAGAAATCTTACAGAATTTTAGAGGAAATCTGTAGTGGGTCTTCTGAAAGTGAAAAAGAGTTTGTCAGAGAACATTTACCTGAGATACAAAATGTTCTACTATCATCATTGTCAACTTCCACGTCTTCTTCCAAAGCGGTAAGACAATACCATGCTGATTAAAACACACACACAAACACAAACACACACACACACACACACACTCTCTCTCTCTCTCTCTCTCTCTCTCTCTCTCTCTCTCTCTCTCTCTCTCTCCTCTCTCTCTCTCTCTCTCTCTCTCATTTCTCATTGTGTTGTGATGCTACATGGTGTAATTTTTTACATAAAAATTATTTACAAACCAAAGGCCTCTTTACAACAATATATTTAATCCTCTCTGCACCTCCGCATGCTTGAGGTGACAACAAAAGATCTCCATCTAGTTCTGTCTGCAGCTATTAGCGGTGCTGTCTCCATGGTTAGACCTCTGTTCTTCAGGTCTTTGAGGACAGTTCGTCTCCATGTTTCCCTTGGCTGACCTCTTTTCTGTTTTCTCTGGGGGTCCATCTGAGGGCAACCCTGGGAAGCGAGTGAGGGGGCATGCGGAAGATGTGACCAAGCCATATCCATCTCCAGCGTCTTGTATGTATGGTTGTTGCAGTATAACAATCTTTATTTTTTTTTTCAAAAAACTATTATAAATTTTATTACTTAATAAAAAATTAAATTTGTTATACTTTTGTATATTATATTACAATAAAACCAGGTGATAGTACCCATAGATAACTTTGCCATTGCATTTAACACCACAGTAAAACCAGGTGATAGTGCCCATAGATAACTTTGCCATTGCATTTAACACCACAGTAAAACCAGGTGATAGTGCCCATAGATAACTTTGCCATTGCATTCATCACCACAGTAAAACCAGGCGATAGTACCCATAGATAACTTTGCCATTGCATTTAACACCACAGTAAAACCAGGTGATAGTGCCCATAGATAACTTTGCCATTGCATTCATCACCACAGTAAAACCAGGTGATAGTACCCATAGATAACTTTGCCATTGCATTTATCACCACAGTAAAACCAGGTGATAGTGTCCATAATTAACTTTGCCATCTCACTTATCACCACAGTAAATCCAGGTGATAGTATCCATAAATAACTTTGCCATTGCATTTATCACCACAGTAAAACCAGGTGATATTACCCATAGATAACTTTGCCATTGCATTTATCACCACAGTAAAACCAGGTGATAGTACCCATAGTTAACTTTGCCATTGCATTTATCACCACAGTAAAACCAGGTGATAGTACCCATAGATAACTTTTGCCATCATTTTTCACCACAGTTAAACCAGGTGATAGTGCCCATAGATAACTTTGCCATTGCATTTATCACCACAATAAAACCAGGTGATAGTACCCATAGTTAACTTTGCCATCTCATTTATCACCACAATAAAACCAGGTGATAGTACCCATAGTTAACTTTGCCATCTCACTTATCACCACAATAAAACCAGGTGATAGTACATAGTTAACTTTGCCATCTCACTTAACACCACAATAAAACCAGGTGATAGTGCCCATAGTTTACTTTGCCATCTCACTCATCACCACAGTAAAACCAGTTGATAGTGCCCATAGTTGTGTTTGCCATCTCACTTATCACCACAGTAAAACCAGTTGATAGTGCCCATAGTTATGTTTGTCATCTCACTTATCACCACAGTAAAACTAGGTGATAGTACCCATAGTTAACTTTGCCATCTCACTTATCACCACAGTAAAACTAGGTGATAGAACCCATAGTTAACTTTGCCATCTCACTTATCACCACAGTAAATCTAGGTAATAGTACCCATAGTTAACTTTGCCATCTCACATATCAACACAGCAAAACTAGGCTCTAGTGCCCAAAGATAGGTCACAACACCATTTGTTCTATTTTTCAGTTTAAATATCCTTCTTTTTATCACCAAACACCCATTTTACATATAAATCTTATTATAATAAAAGTTTAACTGTAATTAATTCTATAATGATTATTATTCCTGTATTTTGGTTTTGTCTGATGTTACTGTTTGATGATATATTTATGTGTGTTTTTATTTTCTTTTTACAGCCTCGATTGCGATGTTTATTTCATATTTTTAAGCAGTTAGATTCCAGACAACAAGACTTTTTAATTTCAGTAGTACCAGAGGTATTTATTTATTTACATATATTTTTTTTTAAAAAATGGCATAAGTAATTGAAAGGACAAGTTGATGTTTTCAGTTTAAAATTGAATGTTAGATTTAATTATGATTTTGATCCTTTCTATAAATATCTGTTTTGAGTTTTACTTATTTTTTAATTACATGTATCTATTTTACCCTACATGTATAGAGATACTTTTTATCGTTTTGTTTTGTATGTTAAATAGGCAATATTATGTACAAAAGAAGTAGCAGAGAGAGCCCGGACAGCAGCCTATAATCTGCTGGTAGAAATGGGACAGTCACAGATAAGATGGGCTTCAGAATCTGATAAAAAAGGTAACAATTCTTAAAAAACTAAACTTTCCAAGAATATTGTAGATATGTTGATTATTAAACTAACATTTATATTGTTCTTGAATGGTAGGGGGAAAAATTATTAATACAGACCTTACTTCAGCAGACAAACTTGAAATTCTTTTATTATATTTGGTCAAAGTAGGATTTGATTGTACTGATGAGTGAGAATAACTAATACATACTGTATTAGTATTTATATAAGCATGTATTATATTTGTTGCTCCCGAGGGTCTCAAACATTTAACATGTATTAATATTGGTGCTGTCATGTTTACCCTTAGACAAGTGAGCTAAATAAATGTTTAATGTATTAATATTGGTGAAAATGGCCAAAAGCAGCCAAAATAAATATGTGTACAGCAAGTCTTTGTTTAAGTGGCCTTGAACTTTAACATTCAGAAGACTTCAGGTTAAAATTGTTATATTTTGACATTCTAAACATAAAAACAATTGATGAAATTTCAATCAATTACTAATATTTTATAGGTCATTCGAAAGTTGTGTAAAAGGATTTTGTAATATTGGTGAAATATTTTGGAAGAATTTGCATCTTGTTTAAAAAAGACTATATTCATTGATTAAACAAAATTATACTTCTTTTTATACGCCCGTCAAAGACGGGGCGTATAATGGGATCACCCTTGGCGGGCCGGGCGGGCGTCCGGATGGGCGGGCGGGCGTACTGGCGGCGGGTTTGTCCGGCCCATAACTCTGACATCTATGGTCAGAATGACTTGAAACTTGGTATGCTTACTTACCACGATGATGCGAAGTGCAGTGCTCAGGAACCGTAACTCTAGCTTCCTTAATTTTTGAGTTATTCCCCTTTGAATGCTGTTAGCATGTTTGTCCGGATCATAACTTTGACATCTATGGTCAGAAAGACTTGAAACTTGGTATGCTTACTAACCACGATGATGCCAAGTGCAGTGCTCAGGAACCGTAACTCTAGCTTCTGTAATTTTTGAGTTATTCCCCTTTGTGTGCTGCCAGAGTACGTGGCGGGTTTGTCTGGCCCATAACTCTGACATCTATGGTCAGAATGACTTGAAACTTTGTATGCTTACTTACCACAATGATCCGAAGTGCAGTGCTTAGGAACCGTAACTCTAGCTTCCTTAATTTTTGAGTTATTCCCCTTTGAATGCTGTTAGCATGTTTGTCCGTATCATAACTTTGACATCTATGGTCAGAAAGACTTGAAACTTGGTATGCTTACTAACCACGATGATGCCAAGTGCAGTGCACAGGAACCGTAACTCTAGCTTCCGTAATTTTTGAGTTATTCCCCTTTGTGTGCTGCCAGAGTACGCGGCGGGTTTGTCTGGCCCATAACTCTGACATCTATGGTCAGAATGACTTGAAACTTTGTATGCTTACTTACCACGATGATCCGAAGTGCAGTGCTCAGGAACCGTAACTCTAGCTTCCTTCATTTTTGAGTTATTCCCTTTGAATGCTGTTAGCATGTTTGTCAGGATCATAACTTTGACATCTATGGTCAGAATGACTTGAAACTTGGTATGCTTACATACCACGATGATGCCAAGTGCAGTGCACAGGAACCGTAACTCTAGCTTCCTTTATTTTTGAGTTATTCCCCTTTGAATGCTGTTATCATGTTTGGCCGGATCATAACTTTGACATCTATTGTCAGAATGACTTGAAACTTGGTATGCTTACTTACCACGATGATGCCAAGTGCAGTGCACAGGAACCGTAACTCTAGCTTCCTTAATTTTTGAGTTATTCCCCTTTGTGTGCTGCCAGAGTGTTTGTCTGCATTATAACTTTGACACCCATGATTGGAATGTTTTGAAACTTGGTATGTTTACTTATCACAATGATGAGAAGTGCAGTGCACAAGAACAGTAACTCAAGCTTCCTTAACTTTTGAGTTATCTCCCTTTGAATACTACCCGCATGTTTGTCACCAGCAATTACCAGTTTCTCCGTTTGTGATTGACTAATAATCTGGAATGATTTCTCTAATTAGGGGTGAGAGACAAATGACCATTTGGCTCAATATCCAAGATCATTTATCACAGAGAAGTTTCGCCCCACCCAAGGATTGAACCTGTGACCTCTGGACTACTTATCCAAAGCTTTCCTTATTCTGGTGGATACTTCTACTTATTCTACCAGGGAGCAGATACACATAGAGTTGTAGGCTGAAGAACTTGCTGTCTTTGAAACAACCCAGTATACTAGAGATTACCTCAATTTTGTGATGAAGGTTACAAGAACATGATGGTAAAATTATATAAATGGTGTGGCTGGTGGTAAGTCTATTTTGTTACTGAAAATAATACCAAAATCTCAATAATTACTATTGTTTTTTATTGTACTTGTTGACTTGTGCACTGCATTTTGTATCATTGTAATGAATAATTGAATTGACTTATTGATTATGAACAGCTCATATGAACTGTATAAGTCCCTTTACAGTTCATAATAAACAAAATATCCACATAAATGACTTGCAGATTTGACGGGCGTATCATGCTCTGCCATGCGGAGCTCTTGTTGTATCTAAGTATTTAATTTTACTTGCTACATGTAACCTTTTTTTATTACACAGGTGCTATACACAGTTACTTTAAGTTAGTCATGGCTGGGCTAGCAGGATCTCCACATATGATCAGTGCTACACTTTTTGCATTAACCAGGGTAATGTACGAGTTTAAAGGTAAGTGGGTGCTACACTTTTTGCATTAACCAAGATTATGTAAGAGTTTAAAATTAAGTGGGTGCTACACTTTTTGCATTAACCAAGATAATGTTGAGTTTAAAAGTAAGCAGGTGCTACATTTTTTTGGCATTAACCAGGATTATGTATGAGTTTAAAGGTAAGTGGGTGCTACACTTTTTGCATTAACCAGGATTACATATGAGTTTTAATGTAAGTAGTTGCTACACTTTTTGCATTAACCAGGATAATTTTGAGTTTAAAAGTAAGCAGGTGCTACAATTTTTGGCATTAACCAGGATTACTTATGAATTTAAATGTAATTAGGTGCTACACTTTTTGCATTTACCAGGATTACAGATGAGTTTAAATGTAACTAGGTGCTACACTTTGCATTAACCAGGATAACGTATGAGTTTAAATGTAATTAGGTGCTACACCTTTTGCATTTACCAGGATTACGTATGAGTTTAAATGTATATAGGTGCTACACTTTGCATTCATCCGGATGACGTATGAGTTTAAATGTAAGTAGGTGTTACACTTTTGAATGAACCAGGATTACGTATGAGTTTAATTGTAAGTGGATGCTACACATTTTTATCATTTAAGGTGAAGTCTGTGTTGTATATTTAACATTAACTAGTATTATGTTGGTTTAAGGTGTGTGCTACACTTTTATTAAAGTTTTGATTTTTGAATACAAAATGGGTATATTTACATGTGTTTGTGAAAACATTGTCCACATTATCTGATTATCTACTATCTCCAGGATTATACTTTTTAAGAAAAAAAAATGTTTTAGATAAGATACAGTTTGATTTTTATACGCCCGTCATATGACGGGACGTATTATGTTACGGTGCTGTCCGTCCAGGCGGGCGGGCGGGCGGGTGGGCGGGCGGGCGTCTGTTAACAATTTGTATTCCGTTCAATAGAGACCACAAACATTTATGGATTCAAATGAAATTTGGTATACAGCTTTACCATGGTAATACCTTGTGCAAGTTCGAATTACAACTTTTTCGGATTATTTTTGGAGGAGTTATGCCCCTTTTTTAACTTAGAAATTTTTGTATGTATGACCATGTGGTTTCCGATCATAAGAGCCTATAACTATTTATGGATTCAAATGAAATTTGGTATACACATTTACGATGTTATTATCTGGTGCAAGTTCGAATTACAACTTTTTCAGATTATTTTTGGAGGAGTTATGCCCCTTTTTTAACTTAAAACACCTTTTTATCATACTGCACAGATCACGACAACAGTTCAAATTATAATTAAGCTTTATAGATATAAATTATTTCAGGTTGGTTAAAAAAAAGGTTCTCAAAACATTTCAGACAAAAAATGTATTTGTTTCCTAAAATCTTCCTGCATGCAATGCTTAACACATGAAAACACTGCCATGACCTAACATTATATTTTAAACTTCTTCCTTCCTGGAAATGAATATGAATTATATAGCAGTCTACCACTATCCATTTAGCAATATATTTTTACATACATATATCCTAGTTGTACTTATACTTCTCAGTAAGGAATGGAACAATCTAGAGGATTAGTGACGAATTCATTCGGAACATCCTCTGGATGTGAAATGATAAAGGCGACAACTTTCTCCTTTTTAGCAGCATATATTTGCATCTTGGGGACCTTGAAAACTCCTCGATAGATTTTGCTAAAAATTTCTGAGGTTATGGAGTCTAATGCAATCTAGCTATCTAACTTGGTGAAATTTTTGGGAAAAATCGGTATCATACTTAATTTTGGGGTCAAACATGCGAAAAATGAATTTTTCCAAAAAACAATTACGTTTAACGCACTCCTGTTCAATAACAGTTCATTGTACGAAAAAGTCGTCCATTGACCGAAAAATGTTTAAGATCTGACGGAAAAGACGGTATTTTTATATTTTTTCTATCTTTTACATAAAATCCACAATAACTGTTTAAAGTCGGCGCTATCATCCAAAAACAATTTAACGTACCGTTTTGAATTCGTACCCATATTAAAGTAACCAATTCTTTACCAAATTATTGGTAGGTTTGGCACTTATCCGTTAGGTCTGTGTCAAACTTTTGAGTGGCAAGTTCTGTGGATGAGCTCTACTGATAGAAATCCTCTAGATTGTTCCATTCTTTCCCGCGAAACCCCTAAAGGTGTTGCCACACTAGTAAATAGTACTACTCGATCAATATAACACGGGCGTATAATGCTACGCTCGGCGGTGCTCTTGTTAAATATTGTTTCATTACTTTCATACAAGTTGTTACATTATTCCTACTTTTTAAATTGTAAGAAATACAGATTTTCCCCAAGACAAGATTTGATTTGATCAATGATATTTTACATCCTGGATTTCTCGATGTAGGATATATATCAAAGTTAGATTGAAACATACATGACTGTGTGTATTGACAGGAACTGTGGTTAAAAGATAGATGTAGAATATATATATATATATATAATAAATATAACTGTAAAATTGTTTATTTTTGTACCTTTAGATGAGATTGATGGTGATTTGTTAGAAGTAATAGTTGACAATACATGTCTGCTACTGACAGCCAAAGCCAGAGAAGTGGTCAAATCTGCGCTAGCATTTTTAAAAGTTTTGTTATCTGCATACAAAGATACCATGTTAGCTCTGTACCTAAAAAAATTGGTAAGTATATTACTGTATCATTAATATTCAATTGGTTGAAATTTTGTGGTTTTGTCTTTTTAAAAAATTCTGTTGGTAAAAATTTTCGTGGAATTGAGTTTTGTGAAAATAAATCCCATTGAGGGCTAAGGTAATTAAAATTTTTGATGACATTTAAATTTGTGGTGTTCAGTAACCCAAAAAAATAACGAAATTTAAATCCCCCACGAATATTTTTGATTTTACAATATCTGAGTGGTCTGACGCAATGACAAAGTGCCTCTCACCAACAACGTATGAATCCTACAAATCTTAGTGTACTAAAGTTTGCCGGTGTGGTGACCAAAAGTTGATGGTTCTCTACTGCTGTAACATGTACTATTCTTACTGTTATTACATGTACTATTCCTACTGCCATTACATGAACTATTATTACTGCTGTTACATGTACTATTCTTACTGCTATTACATGTACTATTCTTACTGCTATTACATGTACTATTCTTACTGCCATTACATGAACTATTATTACTGCTATTACATTTTCTATTTTTACTGTTATTACAAAAGTTGATGGTTCTCTACTGCTGTAACATGTACTATTCTTACTGTTATTACATGTACTATTCCTACTGCCATTACATGAACTATTATTACTGCTATTACATGTTCTATTCCTACTGCTATTACATGTTCTATTCTTACTGCTATTACATGTACTATTCTTACTGTTATTACATGTATCTATTCCTACTGCTATTACATGTATCTATTCTTACTGCTATTACATGTACTATTCTTACTGCTATTACATGTACTATTCTTATGCTATTACATGTACTATTCTTATGATATTACATATAATACTCTTACTGCTATTACATGTTCTATTCTTACTGCTATTACATGTACTATTCTTACTGTTACATGTACTATTCTTACTGCTATTACATGAACTATTCTTACTGCTATTACATGTACTATTCTTACTGCTATTACATGTACTATTCTTACTGCTATTACTATTCTTACTGCTATTACATGTACTATTCTTACTGCTATTACATGTTCTATTCCTACTGCTATTACATGTTCTATTATTACTGCTGTTACATGTACTATTCTTACTGCTATTACATGTACTATTCTTACTGCTATTACATGTACTATTCTTAATGCCATTACATGAACTATTATTACTGCTGTTACATGTACTATTCTTACTGCTATTACATGTACTATTTTACTGCTATTACATGTACTATTCTTACTGCTATTACTTGTACTATTCTTACTGCCATTACATATACTATTCTTGCTGCCATTACATGTACTATTCTTACTGCTATTACATGAACTATTCCTACTGCCATTACATGAACTTTTATTACTGCTGTTACATGTACTATTCTTACTGCTATTACATGTACTATTCTTACTGCCATTACATGCATCTATTCTTACTGCTATTACATGTACTTTTCTTACTGTTATTACATGTACTATTCTAACTGCTATTACATGTACTATTCTTACTGCTATTACATGAACTATTCTTACTGCCATTACATGAACTATTATTACTGCTATTACATTTTCTATTTTTACTGTTATTACATGTACTATTCTTACTGTTATTGCATGTACTATTCTTACTGTTATTACATGTATCTATTCTTACTGCTATTACATGTACTATGCTTACTGCTATTACATGTACTATTCTTACTGCTATTACATGTTCTATTCCTACTGCTATTACATGTTCTATTCTTACTGCTATTACATGTACTATTCTTACTGTTATTACATGTATCTATTCCTACTGCTATTACATGTATCTATTCTTACTGCTATTACATGTACTATTCTTACTGCTATTACATGTACTATTCTTATGCTATTACATGTACTATTCTTATGATATTACATATACTACTCTTACTGCTATTACATGTTCTATTCTTACTGCTATTACATGTACTATTCTTACTGTTACATGTACTATTCTTACTGCTATTACATGAACTATTCTTACTGCTATTACATGTACTATTCTTACTGCTATTACTATTCTTACTGCTATTACATGTACTATTCTTACTGCTATTACTATTCTTACTGCTATTACATGTACTATTCTTACTGCTATTACATGTTCTATTCCTACTGCTATTACATGTTCTATTCTTACTGCTATTACATGTACTATTCTTACTGTTATTACATGTATCTATTCCTACTGCTATTACATGTATCTATTCTTACTGCTATTACATGTACTATTCTTGCTGCTATTACATGTACTATTCTTATGCTATTACATGTACTTTTCTTATGATATTACATATACTACTCTTACTGCTATTACATGTTCTATTCTTACTGTTATTACATGTACTATTCTTACTTTTACATGTACCATTCTTACTGCTATTACATGAACTATTCTTACTGCTATTGGATGTACTATTCTTACTTCTATTACATGTACTATTCTTACTGCTATTACATGTACTAATCTTACTGCTATTACATGTACTAGTCTTGCTGCTATTACATGTACTATTCTTGCTGCTATTACATGTACTATACTTACTGCTATTACATGTACTATTCTTACTGCTATTACATGTACTTTTCTTACTGCTATTACATGTACTATTCTTACTGTTACATGTACTATTCTTACTGCTATTACATGAACTATTCTTGCTGCTATTACATGTACTATTCTTGCTGCTATTACATGTACTATTCTTACTGCTATTACATGTACTATTATTGCTGCTATTACATGTACTATTCTTACTGCTATTACATGTACTATTCTTGCTGCTATTACATGTACTATTCTTACTGCTATTACATGAACTATTCTTACTGCCATTACATGTACTATTCTTACTGCTATTACATGTACTATTCTTGCTGTTTATTGTTGTATTTAGATGTCCAGTTTAGTTAGTATGAAAGAAGATTGCCGACATCACTTCAGGTTCAAGTCAAAAGAAATATATGCCAAACTAATAAAAAAGTTTGGATATGAAACCATATATGGTATGTCTCCAGCCAGTATCCACAAAGTTCTCATTAATATCAAGAAAACACAGGAAAGAAATAAAAAGAAAAAGAAAACTAAAGCAGAAGAAGATGATGAGGATGTAAACCTGCACTTCAAATCACAGCCAGAAAGGTAACTGTAGCATCCTAGATCTAGAACTATATATGTCAACTGTAACTGTTACAGTTACTATAGGGTCCTTAGTGGTCAAGTGGTCTAAACATTAAATCTATCAATCATGGCACTTCTCACAGTCCTGGTATCAATCATGGCACCTCTCACAATCCTGGTATCAATCATGGCACTTCTCACAGTCCTGGTATCAATCATGGCACCTCTCACAGTCCTGGTATCAATCATGGCACCTCTCACAGTCCTGGTATCAATCATGGCACCTCTCACAGTCCTGGTATCAATCATGGCACCTCTCACAGTCATTGTATCAATCATGGCACCTCTCACAGTCGTGGTATCAATCGTGGCACCTCTCACAGTCCTGGTATCAATCGTGGCACCTCTCACAGTCGTGGTATCAATCATGGCACCTCTCACAGTCCTGGTATCAATCATGGCACCTCTCACAGTCCTGGTATCAATCGTGGCACCTCTCACAGTCCTGGTATCAATCGTGGCACCCTTCACAGTCCTGGTATCAATCGTGGCACCTCTCACAGTCCTGGTATCAATCGTGGCACCTCCCACAGTCCTGGTATCAATCATGGCACCTCTCACAGTCCTGGTATCAATCATGGCACCTCTCAGTCCTGGTATCAAGCACCTCTCACAGTCCTGGTATCAATCATGGCACCTCTCAGTCCTGGTTTCAAGCACCTCTCACAGTCCTGGTATCAATCATGGCACCTCTCACAGTCCTGGTATCAATCATGGCACCTCTCACAGTCCTGGTATCAATCATGGCACCTCTCACAGTCCTGGTTTCAATCATGGCACCTCTCACAGTCCTGGTGTCAATCATGGCACCTCTCACAGTCCTGGTATCAGTCATGGCACCTCTCACAGTCCTGGTATCAATCATGGCACATCTCACAGTCCTGGATTTGAGTCTGAATAATCACTCACACAGAACTTAAGATCCTAATGTGAGAAAGTTTGTCAGTTTGGCAGTCCAGTTATTGATGGTTTTCTCCTGGCACTCCTGTTTCTTCCACTGTCTTTATAAGTGAAAGAAACTTGGCAGTTGTAAAAAAAAAACAACTAAATACTCCACTCAAATCTCTACCAGAGGTAAGTATAACAAATTGACATCGATGACTATTACATGTATCTTTACTTTAAATCTCAAAATGAAAGCTATTAACTATAACAGCATGGCCTTGACCTTCATTTTCATTTTAAATCTCAAAATGAAAGGTAACTATAAAAACATGAGATGACCTGCACCTTCATTTAAATCTCAAAATAAAAGGTAACTAAAAGAACATGACACAACCTTGACCTTTTCTTCAAATCTCATGTATTTTTCAGTGTTGATGAATTACTTAGAGATACAGATTCAGAATTAGAGGATGAAGAGGAAGGCAAAAAGAAGAAACAGGTCAAAGGTCAGAAACAAAAAGTTTCCACCAAAAAATCAGGGTCTGTATGGCTACAAGAAGGAAATGAAATGGAGATAACAGATTTCTTGGATCCAAACACTTCAAAAAAAGTTTTAGGTAAATCAGTTATAATGTTTACTTATGATCTGACAAAGGCTAATTTTATATGTGTAATCTGACAAAGTACAACAAAACCTGTCTATACAAACCACCTTTGTATTAAAGATTTTACTTGATTTATATATGATTTTAACAACTCATGTTATTTTACAAAACATTATGAATACTTTACAAATAAAAATATTCACAATTTATGTAAATAAACAAAAATTTAACATTATTTATTAAATAGAAAATGGATTGGTGCAGTGAAAAATTATGCAAATAAGTGGAATCTACTGAGTCATATTATTTATTTGAAAAAAAAATGAATTAAAACGTTTTGGAATATTTTGAGTATCATGTAATCAAGTATATATCTGTTATCCTGTTAAGAAGAGTTATCTCCCCTCTCAGAATTTTAAAGGACAACTGTAATGAAAATGCAAAAAAAGTTGTTAGATTTTAATGTAAGGCACAAGTATCTGATTATAAGTACAGTGACAAAATATATTTTTGTTGCAATTACTTTGAGTTTAGACTTCATAATAAAACAGGTTTTAGATTTACCTAGGCTGAAGTTTTGTCCGGTTTTAGATTTACCTAGGCTGAAGTTTAGTCTGGTTTTAGATTTACCCAGGCTGAAGTTTAGTCTGGTTTTAGATTTACCCAGGCTGAAGTTTAGTCTGGTTTTAGATTTACCCAGGCTGAAGTTTAGTCTGATTTTAGATTTACCCAGGCTGAAGTTTAGTCTGCTTTTAGATTTACCCAGGCTGAAGTTTAGTCTGATTTTAGATTTACCCAGGCTGAAGTTTAGTCTGCTTTTAGATTTACCCAGGCTGAAGTTTAGTCTGGTTTTAGATTTACCCAGGCTGAAGTTTAGTCTGCTTTTAGATTTACCTAGGCTGAAGTTTAGTCTGGTTTTAGATTTACCCAGGCTGAAGTTTAGTCTGCTTTTAGATTTACCCAGGCTGAAGTTTAGTCTGGTTTTAGATTTACTCAGGCTGAAGTTTAGTCTGGTTTTAGATTTACTCAGGCTGAAGTTTAGTCTGCTTTTAGATTTACCCAGGCTGAAGTTTAGTCTGGTTTTAGATTTACCCAGGCTGAAGTTTAGTCTGGTTTTAGATTTACCTAGGCTGAAGTTTAGTCTGGTTTTAGATTTACCCAGGCTGAAGTTTAGTCTGCTTTTAGATTTACCCAGGCTGAAGTTTAGTCTGCTTTTAGATTTACCCAGGCTGAAGTTTAGTCTGCTTTTAGATTTACTCAGGCTGAAGTTTAGTCTGGTTTTAGATTTACTCAGGCTGAAGTTTAGTCTGCTTTTAGATTTACCCAGGCTGAAGTTTAGTCTGGTTTTAGATTTACCCAGGCTGAAGTTTAGTCTGGTTTTAGATTTACCTAGGCTGAAGTTTAGTCTGGTTTTAGATTTACCCAGGCTGAAGTTTAGTCTGCTTTTAGATTTACCCAGGCTGAAGTTTAGTCTGGTTTTAGATTTACCCAGGCTGAAGTTTAGTCTGCTTTTAGATTTACTCAGGCTGAAGTTTAGTCTGGTTTTAGATTTACCTAGGCTGAAGTTTAGTCTGGTTTTAGATTTACCCAGGCTGAAGTTTAGTCTGGTTTTAGATTTACCCAGGCTGAAGTTTAGTCTGCTTTTAGATTTACCCAGGCTGAAGTTTAGTCTGCTTTTAGATTTACTCAGGCTGAAGTTTAGTCTGGTTTTAGATTTACCTAGGCTGAAGTTTAGTCTGGTTTTAGATTTACCCAGGCTGAAGTTTAGTCTGGTTTTAGATTTACCCAGGCTGAAGTTTAGTCTGCTTTTAGATTTACCCAGGCTGAAGTTTAGTCTGGTTTTAGATTTACCTAGGCTGAAGTTTTGTCTGGTTTTAGATTTACCTAGGCTGAAGTTTAGTCTGCTTTTAGATTAACCCAGGCTGAAGTTTAGTCTGGTTTTAGATTTACCTAGGCTGAAGTTTAGTCTGGTTTTAGATTAACCCAGGCTGAAGTTTAGTCTGGTTTTAGATTTACCTAGGCTGAAGTTTAGTCTGGTTTTAGATTTACCCAGGCTGAAGTTTAGTCTGGTTTTAGATTTACCCAGGCTGAAGTTTAGTCTGCTTTTAGATTTACCCAGGCTGAAGTTTAGTCTGCTTTTAGATTTACTCAGGCTGAAGTTTAGTCTGCTTTTAGATTTACCTAGGCTGAAGTTTAGTCTGGTTTTAGATTTACCCAGGCTGAAGTTTAGTCTGCTTTTAGATTTACCCAGGCTGAAGTTTAGTCTGGTTTTAGATTTACTCAGGCTGAAGTTTAGTCTGGTTTTAGATTTACTCAGGCTGAAGTTTAGTCTGCTTTTAGATTTACCCAGGCTGAAGTTTAGTCTGGTTTTAGATTTACCCAGGCTGAAGTTTAGTCTGGTTTTAGATTTACCTAGGCTGAAGTTTAGTCTGGTTTTAGATTTACCCAGGCTGAAGTTTAGTCTGCTTTTAGATTTACCCAGGCTGAAGTTTAGTCTGCTTTTAGATTTACCCAGGCTGAAGTTTAGTCTGCTTTTAGATTTACTCAGGCTGAAGTTTAGTCTGGTTTTAGATTTACTCAGGCTGAAGTTTAGTCTGCTTTTAGATTTACCCAGGCTGAAGTTTAGTCTGGTTTTAGATTTACCCAGGCTGAAGTTTAGTCTGGTTTTAGATTTACCTAGGCTGAAGTTTAGTCTGGTTTTAGATTTACCCAGGCTGAAGTTTAGTCTGCTTTTAGATTTACCCAGGCTGAAGTTTAGTCTGGTTTTAGATTTACCCAGGCTGAAGTTTAGTCTGCTTTTAGATTTACTCAGGCTGAAGTTTAGTCTGGTTTTAGATTTACCTAGGCTGAAGTTTAGTCTGGTTTTAGATTTACCCAGGCTGAAGTTTAGTCTGGTTTTAGATTTACCCAGGCTGAAGTTTAGTCTGCTTTTAGATTTACCCAGGCTGAAGTTTAGTCTGCTTTTAGATTTACTCAGGCTGAAGTTTAGTCTGGTTTTAGATTTACCTAGGCTGAAGTTTAGTCTGGTTTTAGATTTACCCAGGCTGAAGTTTAGTCTGGTTTTAGATTTACCCAGGCTGAAGTTTAGTCTGCTTTTAGATTTACCCAGGCTGAAGTTTAGTCTGGTTTTAGATTTACCTAGGCTGAAGTTTAGTCTGGTTTTAGATTTACCTAGGCTGAAGTTTAGTCTGCTTTTAGATTAACCCAGGCTGAAGTTTAGTCTGGTTTTAGATTTACCTAGGCTGAAGTTTAGTCTGGTTTTAGATTAACCCAGGCTGAAGTTTAGTCTGGTTTTAGATTTACCTAGGCTGAAGTTTAGTCTGGTTTTAGATTTACCCAGGCTGAAGTTTAGTCTGGTTTTATATTTACTCAGGCTTAAGTTTAGTCTGGTTTTAGATTTACCCAGGGTTCAGTTTAGTTTAGTTTTAGACTTACTCAGGCCTTAATTTAGTCTGACTTAGATTTACTCTTGATTCAGTTAAAACATTGTTTTATTCTGATTAAAATTTAATAACTGTTATAAGGGATAAGTATATACTACAATATATTGGGTAAGACCTTGTATTGTACAGAAAACAGTGTCATTGGTGTCATGATTAAACCAGCCTTGGATATAAGAACTGACAAACTTTATCACTCAGGTACTGCTTGAATGAGATTTGAGCTAAGTCTCACTATTGGTTTAAAAGGTGCTGGACACATAGAGACTGTATTTATTCTATATTTAATATATAGATATTTATTTCATGTCCATGGAGTAGGGAGTTACTTACCTAAGTAAACATAAAAATAACAAGAGAGCAAGATGGACACAATCATCTCTCTCTCTCTCTCTCTCTCTCTCTCTCTCTCTCTCTCTCTCTCTCTCTCTCTCTCTCTCTCTCTTTGAGACATCATAAGATCATATATCATCACATAGATACAATATTAAACAATGAAAACTTGAAAACCAACACTTCCTATCATCTTCCCTTCTATTTTCTCTCTCTCCATTCTTATTTGATTTAATATTGAATTTTCGCAGCAACAAAACCAACAGAAAATTCAAAAGTAAAATTAAAGTCAAAGGAATCGGAATTTAAGACAGCTCCTGATGGCAGACTAATTATAACAGAAAGTAGCGACGAGGAGGGTGAGTAAGATAGAATATGTTTGTGGTTTAAATAATTACAGATAAATAGGTAGTAGTAATAGTAGTAGTAGTAGTAATAATGATGTTTTACAACCCAGTCAAGAATCTTTCATTTATTTTGAGGCAGTCAGTTCTGGGATGGTGGAGGAAACAGTGCCAGGAGAAAACCACCGACCTTTGGCAAGTGAACTGACAAACTTTCTCACACTAGGATCTGTCATGAGAGGGATTTGAACCTAGGCGGTGAGAGGCACTGTGATCCGTAAGCGCATGCTTTAGACCACTCGGCCACCGAGGCCCCCTCACAGAAAAATAGGGTTCACTGGTGTATCACGTGATCAAAATACCCAAATGCTATTATTTAATTTGTGAATCAAAAATTCTCAGAATGATTTTATGGAAAACATCATTTTTTGTGTTTCCGAGGTTTTGAACAGACATTGTAAAAACCTTGAATTTACTATATTTTGAAAATTCTTGGAAAATAAATTGTCTTAAAAAGTTCTTGAAAAAGGTATTTGAATATCTTCAAAAAGTCCTTGACAGTATTTACCAATTTAGGACAGATTTACCCATTTACTAAACTAACATGAGAACATAGTATTTTAACCAAGTCCCAGTTTCACAGTCATTCACTCAAATGAGTGTACACTCAACTCAAATAGTCCCATTTTTTGTCTCATCAATATTTTAAAAATTTTAAGTTTTATAATCCAATGTTTTGTTTTGTCCAACAGACCACTAAACAATTTTAAAATATCATTGGATATTCAATTTTAACTGTTTAATGTATTCAAATTGTCATTGAAATATTTACTAATAAATGAAAGAAAGGCTATTTCATAGCCAGTCAATTCAAATTTTGATACATTCACAAACAAGAGTTATCTCTCTTTACTTGACACACTCCATTTGGTTGTACTCTGATGAATACAATCACCAATTAAAAACAAAATGGAATTGTTTGTGGTAAACCTGATCAGTGACTTAACAACAACAGCACTAAAACAAAAAGTGAGTGTTTTATAAAATATTGAGCTGGGAATTTTTAACTAGGTGACAGACACAATCAGCAGAAAAATAGTTATTTATTTTCAGCGTAAACCTGTTCGAGGCCTGGATTCATTATCCTATGAAAATAACAGTTCAGCACAAATGTCATGTTGTATCACTTGGTTAACTAGTTAGCCCTATTTATTGAACATTCAAAATCTAGAGTCATAAAGTCATGTACATATTAACATAAAATAGATTAACCTCACACAATAAGCTGAAAAAAAAAAAAATTATTATTATTATTATTGTTGTTGTTTTATTATTATTATTATTATTATTATTATTATTATTATTATTATTAGTTAGTTGTATTATTACCATTATTATTATTATTAAAAACTTCTTTTTGGACCAAAGGAAACAAAACAGATTTTTATCATCTAGGCTAAAGTCTTTGAACCAGTTTCATGAGCATTATAACATGGTTTAGCTAAAGAAGAACTCTCTCTGAAATTTCTGTAGGTCTGTAGTACTAAATCTTCAATTATGACTGGAAGTGTCTCAATATAAGTAACAATTTCCTGACTACAGCACATTAAACTCGGAAGGACATTATACTTCATCAATTTAATCAATCGTTTTATTTTTACTTGGTTCATTTATCAGATATCAAAGGTAAAGGAAGGGCTATGTCAGAAGATGAAGATGATTTGGAGGATCTCTTTGAAGCTTTGGAAGGGGGAACAAAGTCAAAGGTTTGTATAGACACAGTAACAGACTCTGACAAATGTTTTGGGTAATAGAATAGTATTAAATTATCATCACAGTAGATCCAGACTTGAGGGAAGGGATGTAACCAATCACTTGTTAGTTTGGATTCTACTCATTGTAGATCTGGAAGGTACTAGGCTTGTTGTTCAGATAAGCATCACTATAAATATAGTATATAAAGTAATTAAAATTTAATTAGGGTTCAAAATTGTTTAAGCATAAATTCCCAACAATTGTTTATTATAATATTTAACTTTGCAGATGATATTTTCAGACTTTTTTTTTTCCACAGAAAGCCAAAAAGCGTAAACTTGAAGATTTAGGATCTGATGATGAAGGTGACCAGATAACACCTAAATACAAAGGTATGGTCAACATTTCTCTGTCCAGGGCCTAGTATCACAATAGTACCGTAACTAAGACTTTTTTTCAAATTTAACTAATTTTGGAATCCTTTTTTGGAATTATAAATATTTTTTTTGACATAATTAAATACAGATGTTATGAACATTTCATAATTTATTAATTTTTGTTATATCTTGAAAATTGTTTGTTTTTAAGCAGTAGAGTTTTTACCTCTGACATATGCCAGTGAAGGGCAGAGGTCAAGGTCATGGTCTTATTTTAAACAACCACATATATTTTGATTTTTGCAGCTGGCGGTAGTGGTATACACAGACCTGTAGGTAAAGTGGCTAAAACAGATAGAAAACAGGAATATGGTGCTGAATACAAGGCTAAGGTAATAAAATTTGTTTGGAAGTCACTGATGTGTAACAAATAGGTCACATAATGGACAAAACAGAAATATGGTGCTGAATACAAGGTGTAGGTGATAAGGTCAAAACAAATTAATTCCTAAATTTTAATTTGTAATTTGGACAGAAAACTGGTGTCTGTTATTTGTGGATATTTTTGTTGTTTAGTGTTTCATATTGTGTCAAACTTATTGGATCTAATATATATATATATATATAACAGGGCTGAACTAGTTGTTGTGTTGTAGTGCTGTACGTTCTGGTCTGGATCCGTTGACCTTGTGACAGAGTGCTTACTTATTACCCAGAAAGGCCTGGTTCTAAGCAGGGCACTTAGTGAGGATGGGTTTCCTTCCCTTCTATCACAGAGGTTAGGTATGATTTAACTGACATTTATTGTTTGTATTATAGAAAGCAGCAGGGGATGTGAAGAAGAAAGGAAAATTAGATCCATATGCATATGTTCCTTTAGATTATAAAGCAATGAACAAAAGGTATGAAAACTCCATATTTATTAACCAAACTGGCAATAGTCAGCTGAGATCATAGCATGGTCAAGTGTGGTTGTGTGTGCCCCTTTCATCTGTCTCTCCATGTGTAAAAGTTAATCTTCTTCTCTAAAACTACTAGACCAAATTGAACAAAATTTGTTGCGGAAGATCCCTAGTGGAGCAGATTAAAGTTTGTACAAATCAAACAACTGCCATAACCAAGATTGCTGCTGTTACTATAAATAGCAAAAAGAGATAAATGGTCATTGCAGGTCTTTTGATCAATTTGACTTGGTTTTAATTTAATAAGATTATGATAGATGTATAGCATATTTAACGAGTTCTCCCAAACATTTTTTAATGCATCATTTTTAGTGGAACATGCACTAAAGTGTTTAATTGCATGCTCTTTTAAAATGTTCTCTGAAAGAACTGGCTTATTTGAACCAAATTTGATGTGAAAGGTCCCTAGATGGAGCAGATTTCAGTTTGCACAAATAATCTTCCTCTGGGGAACAAGAGTGGCCACCATTTCTTTAAATTGAAAAAGTAATAATTGGCTGATGCAGGTTTATGTATCAACTGATTTGTTCACATTTATCAAATAGAAAGATGTAAATCTAAGTGAGATGTTTGTTACTTTTAACATATTAAATGGCAGCTTATGCAATTTGGGGTGAAGAATTAGGCGGGTTAAGTGTATCATTATGGCAAACACTCAACTTGGAACTTGCAGAATAAACCTGGGCAACTAGAGCCAGTGTGCTTGGTAAGAGAGCCTTAAGAATACTTGGTCACCAAAGCTTCTGATTATTATGAAAGGGTTCAGGATTTTATATGGTAACTTTTCATGAGAAATGAAGATAATGAACAAGGAAAATGAAAATACTGTAAATAACAAATCACAAATCAGTAAAAATCTGAGGTAAAAAGTTTTGATTTTAATCTCAAACAGATCAGACACAATTTTTTTTTTTATATACTGATGACTATTTTTAACTTTATAACATCTTTATTTTTTACAGGAAAAAAGCCAAATTTCAAGGACAGTTTCAAAATTTAGTGAAAGGTGCTAAAAAAGGAGCAATGAAAGGCTCAAAAGGAAAGAAGAAGAAATAGTTATATACTTACAAGAAAAAATTATAGAAAATAATATCACAGAATATGTAAATTGATTGGATATGAGTGATTTTATTAGTATTGCTAATTTTTATTTTCAAATTTTCTGAAAAAAATTGTTAACATTATAATAAGATAAGTGTATAGTAATACAAAGGTAATTGAATTAGTGTAATATGGAAAGAATTATTGTTGTTATTTTAATGTTTCCTGATACTTATACAGAGTCAGTTCTAGACTGTTACAAATATTGTTGATGGTATTTGGTTTGACTTTACTAGTAACAAGAATGTTTTATTGGATCAGATTCCTTGAAACACATGTTGTGTAAATGTTACTGTTGTTTACATGAAAAATTAAATGATACATCATGTTAGAATTGTTTTGTTTTCTTTCGATGCAGCATATGAAGGGGTGGGTGGAATGGTGTTCTGTACACCGTGTCCAGTTACTTTTACTTACATCAAGGTGCTGAAATCTGTAATGATACAGAAGATTACGGCAGACATCTAGCAAATGTGATATGGGTGATGGAAGAGGTTGGAAGCATTTCATCCATAAGCCAGAACTGTTGTTTTTATTTTTCAAATCTCAGCTTATTTAAATGATGAATTTTAAGGTCAGTGTCGTTTATTTTTACTGATTTCATACATAGTTATACCAATCCACCGCAATTGATGTGGGCATATGATAACTAGAATCCACTATAGTTTACTAAAGGTTGCTACCTATGGTCAAAGGTTAAAAAAGGTCGCTACCTAAGGCCAAAGGTTACTAAAGGTCGCTACATAAGGTCAAAAGTTACTAAAGGTCGCTACCTTAGGTCAACGGCAATATAACGAATGTGAAACATTTTTCTGTATTGTTGGGCAAATATGTGATGGTTTTATTGTTGCTGTTTTTGTTCAGTTGAATTTTGGTGACATTATAGGATACGATTTCATCAGTGTACCACAGTGTAGAGACCAACACAGTTCCTTATCTATATCAATGACATAGCGAACAACATAACATTATCCGTCAGACTTTCAGCAGACAACTGAGTGTGTAATATACCGGACAGTCAATAACATCAGTGATTAGAATCTTTTACAACAAGACCTGGATACTCTATTAAATTGGAGCAACACCTTGCATTGTTAATAAATGTACCATCATGCAATTTTCATCGCCAGCAAGGAAACAAAAATTCAATTACCAAATGAAAGGAGAGTCACTAGACATCATGAACCACCACCCGTACCACGGATTTGAACTAAGCGACACTCTAAAATACAAATTGCATAACATGTAAGAAAGCATCATAAGTATTAGAATTCCAGAAACGAAATCTCATTGTCTCCCAAAAGTAAAGGAAAAATCTACCAAAGTTTAGTAAGACAAAAACAGGAATTTGCTACACCTATATGTAACCCTAAACAAATAACACTAAGAGACCAGTAGAACAAGTACAGCCCAGTGCAGCTAGATTTGTAATTAATAAGCCCCACAATCCGGTAAAACCAAGGAGTGTAACATCTTTGCTTTAAAGCATGAGATGTAACATTTTAAAACATCCGAGGAACCTGGCAGATGTAATTATGATGTATAATATCGTCAGTAACTTGATAGCTTTACCATCATCATATCAGCCAGCACTAGCTACATCCATGAGTCACAACTTCAAACAATATCATTGCAGATTGAACATATATCGGCATTCTTTCTTTCCGGAAACTGTCATCTATTGGAATATCCTGCCATCATCAGTAATCCTGACACCATCACTGGAAGTGTTCAGAAAGTCCAGACTTTACCCCAGTAGACTCCAACTACAGTCGTCTGATCAACCAACATATGTACATAGTTTTAACCTTTTTATTAGCTCACCTGAGCCGAAGGCTCAAGTGAGCTTTTCTGATCAAAATTTGTCTGTCGTCGTCGTTGTCGTCGGCGGCGTAAACTTTTACATTTTCGACTTCTTTTCTAAAACTACGAGGTAGATTTCAATGAAACTTTGTCAGATGCTTATGTGGGCCAGTGCAATTCAGATTTGTTCGTGACGCTGTCATGGCTTCAAAAACTAGGTCAAGGTGACCCATGGTTCCAAAAAACTGAAAATATCTTCTCCGAAAGCGATGATGGGAGAAAAAAATCTGATGTGATATTTGGCTTCTCTAGGGTCTTAAGCTTATAAATTGTTCATTTCGTGAAATTTGGTAAAAAATTAGTTTAAGCGTTTTTGCGTGTAATTTTAAAAATTTCGTAAAATGGCTTCAAATTATTATAACTTGACTATATGAATAGATATTAACATGGGGTTTTCAGTTTTGACTTTTTCTTGAAATAACCTTCAAAATGGGGTCAAGGTCAAAGTTCAAGGTCATGACCTAGTTTGTAATTTGTGCAGTTTTAGGCTATTTTCTTCCAAATTATAAGAGATATATAATATTAAAACATTGTTAAAATGTTCAGCATGACAAAATGTAAAAAGGTACAAAGTTTCGAAACTGTAAGATAATGCATGTAGGAGTTGTTGCCCCTGAAATGTTATTTTTTTGCTAAAAAAACTAAAATTGTGCAATAGCTTGAAAACTATATACTTTTTGTATAGGCATGTATCTTAGAATATTGTAGGTATTGAAATGAAGATCATTTTAATATGTGGCTCAAGGTCATACGTTCAAAGGTCAAGGTCATGGGTGCATAAAAAGACTGAAATTGTTTATTATCTTGGAAACTGTTAACGTTTTGTATTGGCATGTATATTAGAATATTGTAGGAATTGATATGGTGATTATTCTGATATAAGATTTAAGGTCTTACGTTTAAAGGTCAAGGTCATAGATGCATAAAAAGACTCAAATTGTTAATTATCTTAAAAACTATTAACTTTTTTGTAGGCATGTATATTAAAATATTTTATGTATTTTTGCAAATGACTTTGGATATATCCTCATGTTTGCCATATCCTCAGGTGATCGTTAAGGCCCATGGGCCTCTTGTGTTAAGTTTAATCACAAGTTTTAGAATGGCGATACATTTTACTCCACAGCATGTGCAGTTTTTGCATCAGTAATGTCCACTTGTACTTTGATTAGTACCACAAGTCATTAGTAAATGACAAAGCACCGACGAGATTTGATGAGAAAAAAAATCACGCTGACGAGATATGATTACAGAACACTGAACGAGATTTGGTGACAAAATACTGACATTTGATGTAAAAAAACTGAACGAGATTTGATGACAAAGCGCTACGAGATTTATACACAAAACATTGACAACTATTGATGACAATATACTGACACAATATGATGACAATATACTGACACAATATGATGACAAAACACTGACGAGTTTTGATGACAAAACGATGACGAAATTTTGTAACAAAACGATGACGATATTTGATGACAATATACTGACAAGATTTGATGATAAAACGCTGACGAGATTTGATGACAAAACAATGACGATATTTGATGACAAAATACTGACATGATTTTATGACAAAACATTGACGAGATTTGATGACAAAATACTGACAAGATTTTATGACAAAACATTGACGAGATTTGATGACAAATCGCTGACGAGATTTGTAAAAAAAAAACCTGACAAGATTTGATGACAAATACTGACAATATTTGATGACAAAACACTGACGAGATTTGATGACATAACGCTGACGAGATTTGATGACATAACGCTGACGAGATACGATGACAAAACATTGACGAGATTTGATGACAGAATACTGACAAGATTTGATGACAAAACATTGACAACATTTGATAACTGATATTTACAGGTCTTGCCCCCCCCCTCCCCACCCCCCCAGATCCGGATATTTGTGGTTAATGGACTGATATTTACAAAAATTGTGCCATGAACCCGATTATGTGTTGTTGATAGACTGATATTTACATGAATAAACCCGTAAACCCGGCAATGCGTGACTGAAGAACTGATATTTACAGGATTTGCCCCCTGAACCCGTATATATGTAGCTAATTGACTGATATTTACAAGATGTATGTGACTGATGGACTCATATTTACAGTATTTGGCCCCCTAAACCCAGATGAGTTTGGCTAAAGGACTTATATTTACAGGATTTTCCCCCTTAACCTGGAAATGTGTCTGATGGACTGATATTTACAGTGATTTGTCACTGATTACATATCTACTGAATACAAAAATACTTTTTGAGGGGGGATTATTCAATTGAACTTCATCAGTTATTTTCATTGTTTAAAAATAAACTAGTTAGAAGAGCCTGTATATGGAGTATTTTGATTAATGTTGGTGTCTTTATTTATCCTTTAGCATTTACAGAACTGACAAATCGATGGACATTTATCATTAAACCAAGTCAAATACTTAATTGAGGTTACGTGTTATGCTAACAGCTATGATTTGTTTCTAACAAATCTTATATTACAGTATTATAAACCAGAGAGGAATTGGTACTGCCTACTTTAAGTGATGTGGAATCAATCCCTAATACAACTAGATGATATTGAACTTCTGTCTCCTGTATTGTCATCAGGAAAACAGAAAAAAAACATGGCTTACAAATGGCTCTGACTACATGGAAAAGTTATAGCAGCAAAGTTTTCGGTAAAGCCTTTACACGTAAATGAATTTGGCTAAATCTGACAAATTTTAAATGACATTAAATGATTATAACAGTGGTGCATACATGACGTCATAGAATGATTGTAACAGTGGTGCATACATGATGCCATAGAGTGATGATAAAAGTGCTGTACACATGATGTCGTAGAATGATTATGGCAGTGCTGTAGACATGATGTCCTATAATTATTACGAGAGTGCTTTAGACATGATGTCCTATAATTATTACGAGAGTGCTGTACACATAATGTCCTATAATTATTACGAGAGTGATTTAGACATGATGTCCTATAATTATTACGACAGTGCTGTACACATGATGTCGTAGAATGATTACGACAGTGCTTTAGACATGATGTCCTATAATTATTACGACAGTGCTGTACACATGATGTCCTATAATTATTACGACAGTACTGTAGACATGATGTCCTATAATTATTACGACAGTGCTGTAGACATGATGTCTTATAATCATTACGACAGTTCTGTAGACATGATGTCCTATTCTCATTACGGCAGTGCTGTAGACATGATGTCCTATAATCATTATGACAGTGCTGTAGACATGATGTCCTATAATCATTACGACAGTGCTGTAGACATGATGTCCTATAATCAATACGACAGTGCTGTAGACATGATGTCCTATAATCATTACGACAGTGCTGTAGACATGATTTCTTATAATCAATACGGCAGTGCTGTAGACATGATGTCCTATAATCAATACGGCAGTGCTGTAGACGTGATGTCCTATATTTATAACGACAGTGCTGTAGACTTGATGTCCTATAATCATTACGACAGTGCTGTAGACATGATGTCCTATAATTATTATGACAATGCTGTAGACATGATGTCCTATAATCAATACGGCAGTGCTGTAGACATGATGTCCTATAATCAATACGGCAGTGCTGTAGACATGATGTCCTATAATTATTACGACAGTGCTGTAGACATGATGTCCTATAATCAATACGGCAGTGCTGTAGACATGATGTCCTATAATCAATACGGCAGTGCTGTAGACATGATGTCCTATAATCAATACGGCAGTGCTGTAGACATGATGTCCTATAAATATTACGACAGTGCTGAAGACATGATGTCCTATAATCAATACGACAGTGCTGTAGACATGATGTTCTATAATCAATACGGCAGTGCTGTAGACATGATGTCCTATAATCAATACGGCGGTGCTGTAGACATGATGTCCTATAATCAATACGGCAGTGCTGTAGACATGATGTCCTATAATTATTACGACAGTGCTGTAGACATGATGTCCTATAATCATTACGGCAGTGCTGTAGACATGATGTCCTATAATTATTACGACAGTGCTGTAGACATGATGTCCTATAATCAATACAGCAGTGCTGTAGACATGATGTCCTATAATCAATACGGCAGTGCTGTAGACATGATGTCCTATAATCAATACGGCAGTGCTGTAGACATGATGTCCTATCATTATTACGGCAGTGCTGTAGACATGATGTCCTATAATCAATACGGCAGTGCTGTAGACATGATGTCCTATGATTATTACGACAGTGCTGTAGACATGATGTCCTATAATCAATACGGCAGTGCTGTAGACATGATGTCCTATAATTATTACGACAGTGCTGTACACATGATGTCATAGAATAAATGACGACAGAACTGTATACATGGCGTCATAGACTGATTATTACAGTGCTGTACACATGGTGTCATAGAATGGTGACAACAGTGCTGTATACATGATGTCATAAAATGATTATGACAGTGCCCTACATATGTCATAGAATGACGATTACAGTGTTGTACACATGATGTCGTAGAAGGATTACGGCAGTGCTGTACACATGATGTCGTAGAATGATTTCGGCAGTGCTGTAGACATGATGTCCTATAATTATTACGACAGTGCTGTACACATGATGTCATAGAATGATGACGACAGAACTGTATACATGGCGTCATAGACTGATTATTACAGTGCTGTACACATAGGTGTCATAGAATGATGACAACAGTGCTGTATGTATACCTGATTCCATAAAATGATTATGACAGTGCTCTACATATGTCATAGAATGACGATTACGGTGTTGTACACATGATGTCAAATAGTGATGATGACAGTGCTGTAAACATGATGTAATAGATTGATGATAACAATGCTGTATACATGATGTCATCGAATGATTATGACAGTGTTGTACACATGTCATAGAATGACGATTACAGAGCTCTACACATAACGTCATAAGATGATTACGACAGTGTTGTACACATAATGTCATAAAATGTTGATTACAGTGCTGTTCACATGATGTCATAGAATGACAATGACAGTGATGTGTACATGACGTCATAGAATGATAATAACTGTGCTTGTACACATGATACAAGAGAAATGATTATGAAAGTGCTGTCATAGAATACATGTAATTAAGACAGAGTTGTACAGATGATGTCATAAAATGATTATGACAGTATTGTACACATGATGTCAAAGGATGATGATTACAGTGCTGTTGTACACATGATGTCATAGAATCATTATGACAGTGCTGTATACATGATGTCTTTTAATCATTACGACATCGACTGCTGTACACATGATGTCAGAGAATGATTATTACAAAAAGGTAATATAATTTTATTCCCCAGATACTGTTAAGAAAGCTGACACTAAGAGGATACTTATTCAATCTAGAAGAATTTAAAGATAATTATAGCATGGCCTAGTTTATAGAATGTGAAGTCAAATTATGTCGCTTATACATAGTGAGTCATAATTATTCATATATTTTGTAAAAAAAAAATATATAGAAATATATATATATCCTTGGTAGATTTAATTTCGGAAGCTGATTTTACGATAAGAGTGACTTATTCTGCCTTATTTACTGTGCTATGATTATAATGTAATGCCTTAAAAGATGTTGAAAATTATTTTAAAGATACATTGCAACCGGAAAAAAAATTAAACATGAGACATGTGGTACATAGAGGCACCATGACGATACAGACATGTCGTACATACAAGCACCATGAGGATAAAGGCATGTGATGCATACATGCGCCAGGAGGATACAAGCATCTGGTACATACAGGCACCAGGAGGATACAGACATGTGGTACATACAGACACCAGAAGGACACAGACATGTGGTACATACAGGCGCCAGTAGGATACAGACATGTGGTACATACATGCGCCAGGAGGATACAGACATGTGGTACATACATGCGCCAGGAGGATACAGACATGTGGTACATACAGGCGCCAGGAGGATACAGACATGTGGTACATACATGCGCCAGGAGGATACAGACATGTTGTACATACATGCGGCAGTAGGATACAGACATGTGGTACATACATGCGCCAGGAGGATACAGACATGTGATGCATACATGCGCCAGGAGGATACAGACATGTGGTACATACATGCGCCAGGAGGATACAGACATGTGATGCATACATGCGCCAGGAGGATACAGATATGTGGTACATACATGCGCCAGGAGGATACAGACATGTGGTACATACATGCGCCAGGAGGATACAGACATGTGGTACATACATGCGCCAGGAGGATACAGACATGTGGTACATACATGCGCCAGTAGGATACAGACATGTGGTACATACATGCGCCAGGAGGATACAGACATGTGGTACATACATGCGCCAGTACGATACAGACATGTGGAAAATACATTCGCTAGGAGGATACAGACATGTCGTACATACAAGCACCATGAGGATACAGACATGTGATGCATACATGCGCCAGGAGGATACAAGCATGTGGTACATACAGGCACCAGGAGGATACAGACATGTGGTACATCGAGGCATCAGGAAGATACAGACATGCGGTACATACATGCGCCAGGAGGATACAGACATGTGGTACAAACAGGCACCAGGAGGATACAGACATGAGATACATACAGGCAGCAGGAGGATACAGACATGTGGTACTTACAGGCACCAGATGGATACAGACATGTGGTACATACAGGCACCAGGAGGATACAGACACGTGGTACATACAGGCACCAGATAGATACAGACATGTGGTACATACAGGCACCAGGCAGATACAGACACGTGGTACAAACAGACACCAGATGGATACAGACATGTGGTACATACAGGCACCAGGCGGATACAGACACGTGGTACATAAAGGCGCCAAGAAGATACAGACATGTGGTACATACAAGCACCAGGAGGATACAGACTAGTGGTACATAGAGGCACCACGAAGATACAGACATGTGGTACATACAGGCGCCAGGAGGATACAAGCATGTGGTACATACAGGCGCCAGGAAGATACAGACATGTGGTACATACAGGCACCAGGAGGATACAGACGTGTGGTACATAGAGGCACCAGGAAGATTCAGACGTGTGGTACATACAGGCGCCAGGAAGATACAGACATGTGGTACATACAAGCAACAGGAGAATACAGACGTGTGGTACATCGAAGCACCAGGAAGATACATACATGTGGTACATACAGGCGCCAGGAAGATACAGACATGTGGTACATACAAGCACCAGGAGGATACAGACGTGTGGTACATAGAAGCACCAGGAAGATACATACATGTGGTACATACAGGCGCCAGGAAGATACAGACATGTGGAACATACAAGCACCAGGAGGATACAGACATGTGGTACATACAAGCACCAGGAGGATACAGACATGTGGTATATACAGGCACCAGGAGGATACAGACGTGTGGTACATACAGGCACCATGAGGATACAGACATTTGGTACATACAGGCACCATGAGCATACAGACATGTGGTACATAGAGGCACCAGGAAGATACAGACATGTAGTACATACAGGCGCCAGGAAGATACAGACATGAGATTCATACAGGCAGCAGAAGTATACCTACATGTGGTATATACAGGCACCAGGAGAATACAGACATTTGGTACATACAGGCACCATGAGGATACAGACATGTGGTACATACAGCCACCATGAGCATACAGACATGTGGTACATAAGGCACCAAGAGGATACAGACATGTGGTACATAGAGGCACCAGGAGAATACAGACATGTGGAACATACAGGCACCATGAGGATACAGACATGTGGTACATACAGGCACCAGGTGGATGCAGACATGTGATACATAGAGGCACCAGGAGGATACAGACATGTGGTACATAGAGGCACCAGGAGGATACAGACATCTGGTACATAGAGGCACCAGAAATATACAGACATGTCGTACATACAGGCACCAGGAGGATACAGACATGTGGTACACTCATGCGCCAGGATGATACAAGTATGTGGTACATACAGGCACCATGAGGATACAGACATGTGGTACATAGAGGCACCATGACGATACAGACATGTCGTACATAGAAGAACCATGAGGATAAAGGCATGTGATGCATACATGCGCCAGGAGAATACAAGCATGTGGTACATACAGGCGCCAGGAAGATACAGAAATGAGATACATACAGGCAGCAGGAGGATACAGACATATGGTACATACAAACACCAAGGGTACAGATATGTGGTACATTCAATGCCAGTAGGATACAGACATGTGGTACATATAGGTACCAGAAGGATAGAGACGTATGGTACATAGAGGCACCAGGTTGATACAGACATGTGATACTGACAGGCACCAAGAGGATACAGATATGTGGTACATTCAAGCGCCAGTAGGATACAGGCATGTGGAACATACAGCCACCAGGTGGATACAGATATGTGGTACATAGAGGCACCATGAGGATACAGATATGTGGTACATACAGGCACCAGGAGGATATAAACATTTGGAACATACAGGCACCATGACGATACAGACATGTGGTACTTACAGGCACCAAGAGGATACAGACATATGGAACATACAGGCACCAGGGGGATACAGACATGTGGTACATACAGGTACCTGGAGGATACAGACATGTGGTACATATAGGTACCAGGAGGATACAGACATGTGGTACATACAGGCACCAGGAAGATACAGACATGTGGTACATACAGGTTACAGGAGGATACAGACATGTGGTACATACAGGCGCCAGAAGGATACAGACATGTGGTACATAGAGGAACAAGGAGGATACAGACATGTGGTACATACAGGCACCAGAAATATACAAACATGTCGTACATACAGGCACCAGGGGGATACAGACATGTGGTACACACATGCGCCAGAAGGATACAAGTATGTGGTACATACAGGCACCATGAGGATACAGACATGTGGTAGATACAGGCACCAGGAGGATACATATTTGTTGTACATAGAGACACCATAAGATACAGACATGGGGTACATAACAGGCACCAGGAGGATATAAACATGTGGTACATACACGCACCATGAGGATACAGACATATGGTACATACAGGCACCAGAAGGGTACAGATATGTGGTACATAGAGGCATCAGGAGGATACAGACATGTGGTACACACATGCGCCAGGAGGATACAAGTATGTGGTACATACAGGCACCAGAAGGATACAGATATGTGGTACATAGAGGCACCAGGAGGATACAGACATGTGGTACATAGAGGCACCATAAGGATACAGACATGTGGTACATACAAACACCAGGAGGATACAGACATGTGTGGTACATACAAACACCAGAAGGATACAGACATGTGTGGTACATACAAGCACCAGAGGGATGCAGACATGTGTGGTACATACAAACACCAGAAGGATACAGACATGTGTGGTACATACAAGCACCAGAGGGATGCAGACATGTGGTACATAGAGGCACCAGGAGGATACAGACATGTGGTACATACAAGCACCAGGGGGATGCAGACATGTGGTACATAGAGGCACCAGAAGGATACAGACATGTGGTACATACGGGCACCAGGGGGATGCAGACATGAGATACATAGAGGCACCAGGAGGATACAGACGTGGTACATAGAGGCACCAGGAGGATACAGACATGTGGTACATAGAGGCACCAGGAGGATACAGACATGTGGTACATACAAGCACCAGGAGGATACAGACATGTGGTACATAGAGGCACCAGGAGGATACAGACATGTGGTACATACAGGCACCAGGAGGATTTAGACATGTGATACATAGAGGCACCAGGAGGATACAGAGATGTGGTACATAGAGGCACCAGGAGGATACAGACATGTGGTACATAGAGGCACCAGGAGGATACAGACATGTGGTACATAGAGGCACCAGGAGGATACAGACATGTGGTACATACAGGCCCCAGGAGGATAAATAATGTTATGCAATCATAACATAATGGAATAATTGAAGAAAAAACTACAGATAGTAAAAAGTGAAAATTACATGTAAAGGATCATAATGAAAAAATTGTTAAAATTAAATGAATTTGCTAAAGGTAAAGGCCTTTGGAAGTTCAATAACTCCCTACTAGCAGATGCAAACTATGTAGATATAGTGAAAAAAAGCATAAGAGAGATTAAAATACAATATATAGTTCCTGTTTATAACATTGAAAAAATTAATGAAATTAGCAATGATGATATACAATTTACTATTACAGATCAACAGTTTTTGGAGGTTGCTTTGCTTGAAATTAGGGGGAAAACCATATCATACTCATCTCATCGCAAAAAAAATGTCTATTCAAAAAGAGAAACAGTTAATTAATGAACTTGCTAGACTAGAATCTGACCCTTTAACCAATATTAATGAAATTGATAATAAAAAGAAAGAATTAGAGGAATATCGTAGAGAAAAATGAAAGGAACTCTGTTAAGGTCTAGGGCAAGGTGGGTAGAGGAAGGTGAAAAGCCAACAAAATATTTTTGTAGTCTTGAATCTAGAAATTTTGTTAGTAAGATAATTCCGAAAATTGTAAAGGACGACAACTCCATAATTACTGATCAAAAAGAAATCTTGGAAGAAACAAAACAATACTATTTTAATCTTTATAATAGAATTAATGATGAGTGCGATATGGACCTCAACAGTATACTTAAAGATATAAAAGATATAAATATTTTAACTGAGGATCAAAAGCAAAGTTTAGAGGGGGAATTAACCAATACAGAAATTCACTATGTTTTAAAAAAAATGAAAAATTTGAAAAGTCCTGGTTCAGATGGTTTCACATCTGAATTTTTTAAATTCTTTTATAACGACTTTGTAAGCTTTATAAGACGTTCTTTAAATGAGGGATTCCACAATGGAAAAATGTCAATTACACAACGTCAGGGTATTATTACATGTTTACCAAAAGGAGACAAGCCAAAGCAGTTTCTAAAAAATTGGCGACCAATAACTCTGTTGAATGTCATATATAAAATAGCATCTGGCTGTATAGCTGAAAGATTGAAAAGGGTATTACCATTTATTATTTCAGAAGACTAGACGGGATTTATCAGTGGCAGATATATAGGTGAAAATACTAGACTAATTTATGACTTAATGCAATATACAGAGGAAAAAAAATTACCAGGACTACTCTTAATGATTGATTTTGAAAAGGCCTTTGATTCAGTTTCTTGGGTTTATATTGATAAAGTGCTTAGTTTTTTTTAATTTTGGTGAATCTTTTATAAAATGGATTAAAATATTTAGACAAGATATCATGTCAGCAGTGTTGCAAAATGGGTTTATTTCAGAATTTTTTAATATAACAAGAGGTTGCCGACAAGGGGACCCCATTTCACCATATGTCTTCTTAATGTGTGCTGAGATCCTGTCTGTTCTTCTGAAGAATAATAAAACTATCAAAGGTATTACAATTGGTGATGAAGAATTCAAACTGTCACTTTTTGCAGATGACACTACTGTCATATTGGATGGAACTGAATCATCCTTACGAGAAACTTTGCAAGTCTTAAATGACTTTGCATTGCTTTCTGGTTTAAAAATAAATAATAATAAAACAAGAGCAGTGTGGATTGGATGCAATAAATATAATGGTGAAACATTTAATCACCGTTTTAAATTAGATTGGAACCAAGGTCAGTTTACTTTGCTTGGTATAAATTTTTCAGTGGATTTGGACAGAATGATCAAATTAAATTATGATAGCAAATTACAAGAGATTGAAAAAAAGCCTTAAACAATGTTCAAAAAGATTTTTAACTCCCATAGGTAGAATAACAGTATTGAAAACATTGATAATTTCTAAGTTAAACCATCTTTTTATTGCCATTCCAAATCCACCTGCAGAAATAATAACAAAAATTAATAAGATGTTTTATAACTTTATTTGGCAACACAAAAATGATCGTATAAAAAGAGAGTTAATTACACAGAGCTATGAAGCAGGAGGCTTAAAAATGATAGACATTACACATTTCATAGCATCACTCAAAATAACATGGATTAGGAGACTACTCCAAATTGAATCCAAATACAAAAAGTTATTTGAGATATCATATTCGAATATTGTTAATTTCCTAAAGTATGGAAATGACTATTTTAATAATATTAAAGGAAATTATAACAATGATTTTTGGAATAATGTTTTTGATGCCTGGAATTCCTTGTCTATGAGACAAACACCTGAAAATATAAATGATGTTAAAGATGTAAGTATCTGGTATAATAAGGATATCTGTATAGATAAAAGTCCAGTATTCTTCAAGTCTTGGTCTGATAGTGGCATACATTTCATAAAAGATTTAATTAATGAAGATGGTAATGTGATTTCATATGTAGAATTTACTAGAAAGTATGTTGCTGTCAGGTCAAACTTTATTGAATACCTTGGTTTGAAGTCCAGCATTGAATCTTATATTAAAAAGTTGAATATACAGAATTGTCAAGTTAACTTATTTCAGATCGATATGCCATATTTTTTCAGAATAATATTTAAAAGTAAAAAAGGAAGCAAGGATTTCTATAATGTTTTTAATCAAAAGAATATAAATATCATAAGTAAAGAAAAATGGAACTCCATTTTGGAAAAAAATATTGACTGGAAATCATTATATATTACCCCCTTTAAAAGCTGTAAAAATACTAAATTACAGTGGTTCCAATACAGGATTAACCAAAGAATAATTGCTACAAATGATCTTTTGTTCAAAATTAAATTAAGAGATAACAATCTCTGTTCCTTTTGTAACAATGCAGCTGAAAAAATAGAGCATCTTTTCTGGTATTGTGAAGTAATAAATAATTTTTGGATAGAAATAGAAGAATTTATTTTTATGAAAATAAACAAATACATTAATATATATAGGGAAAGCGCTATTTTTGGACTTACTAACAAAAAAGAGATATATGTACCCCAAAATTTTTTACTGTTAACTACCAGATATTACATATATAAGTGCAGAATTGATAAAAGAATACCAGATTTAGATACATGGAAAACCAGTCTGAAATATCAGTTTGAGATTGAAAAGATCATTGCTATTAAAAATAATATTTATGCTAAGTTTATAGATTTTTGGGACCCATGGATAAATATATTTGATTAATGATTTATGGTCTCCATCTGTTATGACTGTGGTGTTAGTACTGCAGAAGTGATAAAAAAAAATATACCATGCTCAGTTATAATGTACACACATGTGCATATACATGTATGTTCTATGATGCTAAACTATACCTATATAAAAATTTATATAATAATATGTATTTGAATTTCATAGGGGTTGGCACATGCACTTTACACACACACACACACACACACACACACACACACACACACACACACACACACCAAAAAACCAGACTACTATGAAAAGAAATAAAGTTGTAGTATAAATATACTGTATAATCATTGATATTTGTGGGGATTTGTTTTTGTCGTTTTCATTATAATGATGATTAGTAGACATGATTACGGTGTCTTGGAAAAAATACAATATGATATTGTATGTGATAAATGTTATATTCCATTGATGTTGGTTTTAGTGGATGTGAGACCCTGGGGGAAAAAAAGCAAAATTAAATCCTTCACAAAAAAAAAAAAAAAAAAAAAAAATTGTTTGGTTTCAATACTAGCACATGACAACGCACGTGTTTTGTACTTTTGTGTATGACTTAAGGCTGTTTTGTAATAATGTTTTATAGAGATGATCTCATTCGTACGAAAGCCTATTAGGCTCATGAATAAAAAAAAAATTAAAAGGCGTAATAACGCAAAATAAAGGCGTAATAACGCGAAATAAAGGCGTAATAACGCGAATTGAAAGGCGTAATAACGCGAAATAAAGGCGTAATAACGCGAAATAAAGGCATAATAACGCAAATTAAAAGGCGTAATAACGCGAATTGAAAGGCGTAATAACGCGAAATAAAGGCATAATAACGCGAATTGAAAGGCGTAATAACGCGAAATAAAGGCGTAATAACGTGAATTTAAAGGCGTAATAACGCGAAATAAAGGCGTAATAACGCGAAATAAAAGCGTAATAGCGCGAATTAAGAGGCGTTATAATGCGAAATAAAGGCGTTATAACGCGAATTGAAAGGCGTAATAACGCGAAATAAAGGCGTAATAACGCGAATTGAAAGGCGTTATAACGCCTTTATTTCGCGTTATTACGCTTTTATTTCCTGTTATTACGCCTTTCAATTCGCCTTAAAACCTCTTATTTCGTTTTATGACGCAAGTTGCTTACCATAATGGTGTGGAGGTCCAGGGTTTAAAGGTCTATTTTCCGCCCCATTACATACATTATTAAAAGTCTGTGTGTGTGTGTGTGTGTGTGTGTGTGTGTGTGTGTGTGTGTGTGTGTGTGTGTGTGTGTGTGTGTCCTGCACATATACATTATATGTAATGTAATTAGTTTTTATATGTATAATTTCTATGAAAATTTAAAAAACTGTACATCATCCGATCCTGCGCTGAAATGAATAGTTATTTCTGAAACCGTTCCATTTGTCGATTTTAAAGTATTTTTCATAAAGAGTGTCATTTGTACACATGGATATTTATGAATTAGATCCTGATTAACTTTTAATAGTGATTAAATGACATTTGTGTCTATCTTAGTTAATATAGACAGATCAAGGTTTATTCACTTTCATTTGCTTTAGGCTGTCTAAAAGAATTTAAACTAAAATCAATCTGTTTGTGGAAAGGGATATTAACCTTTGGAGAGAAACGATTCTCAAGGGAAGTGACTGCTCTATATATAGACAAAAAGGCATTATAACGCCTTTCACTTCGCATTATAACGCCTTTCAATTCGCGTTATTACGCCTTTCAATTCGCGTTATTATGCCTTTCAATTCGCGTTATTACGCCTTTATTTCGCGTTATAACGCCTTTATTTCGCGTTATTACGCCTTTATTTCGCGTTATTACGCCTTTCAATTCGCGTTATTATGCCTTTATTTCGCGTTATTACGCCTTTCAATTCGCGTTATTACGCCTTTCAATTCGCGTTATTATGCCTTTATTTCGCGTTATTACGCCTTTATTTCGCGTTATTACGCCTTTCAATTCGCGTTATTACGCCTTTAATTCGCGTTATTACGCCTTTATTTCGCGTTATTACGCCTTTTAATTTTTTTTTTATTCATGAGCCTAATAGGCTTTCGTACATTCGAGAGTTCATCAATTTATTAGATTTGAAAAAAAAAAACTTTATCCTACGGGCCTGTGTATAAGAGCATAAATGTAAGATTCTGTTTAAAGTATAACCCTGGAATTGTTTTTCTGACGATATATAATTTTCCTCACCACAGTCAAAATATTCAGGCTGAACACTAACCATTATTCAAACCTCTTTTATAATAAATCTATTTAATTTTTATAATATTCTAATTTTTAACTAACTATTTGTTTAAACGACTGAACCAAGTGTGATATTACACCTGTGTAAAGTAATTATATTATAAGTTTTGTTACATGGGTTAAGGGAAATATGAAATTATAAAAACATAAAATTTTTCAATTTTTCACACAATTAATAATGCTACTATAAACACGATGCTTTTAATTTCTTGTATTGATACCAGTCCATAAGACGTTGTGAATCGGTAGAATATATTGAATTTATAACAGTCGCTAGGGCGTTTTGAATCTATAACAGTCGCTATGGCGTTTTGAATCTATAGCATTCGCTAGGACGTTTTGAATCTATAATAGTCGCTATGGCGTTTTGAATCTATTACAGCCGGTAGGGCGTTTAAAATCTATAACAGTCGCCAGAGCGTTTTGAATAGATTACAGTCACTAGAATGTTTTGAATTTATAACAGTCGCTAGGGCGTTTTGAATCTATAAAACTCGTTAGAATGTTTTGAATCTATAACAGTCGCTAGGGCGTTTTGAATCTATAAAAGTCGCTGGATTGTTTTGAATTTATAACAGTCGCCAGTCGCTAGGGCATTTTGAATCTATTATAGTTGCTAGAATGTTTTGAATTTATAACAGCCGCTAGGGCGTTTTGAATATATAACAGTCGATAAGGGATTTTTAATTTTCAACAGTCAAAAGAGTTTTGGATTGATAATATTTGCGTTTTGAGTTTATAACAGTCTATAAGGCGTTTTGAATTTTAAACAGTCACGACAGTCTCAGCTTTAGGAACTGTCATTTTGAATTTTGAATTTTTTATTATTATTTATTTATTTTTATTATTATTCTGTAAGAAATTTAAAACACATTTAGGACATGCACGTTCACTCAACAAATAACGTCACAAGTATTTGCATTCGCAAAATAATGCGAATCCTATGATCATTGTTAAGTAAAAGCTTACATTAATACGTAATCAGAGCTCAAATAAATACATAATTATATTTCAAATAAATACGTGATAATATTTCAAATAAATACGTTATTATAGCTCAAATAAATACAATTTATATCAAAGTTTTTTTTTGGAACAAGAACAAAACATAACAAATGTTAGTATAACGAAACGATATACCACTTGTGTTCTTACAGCGGCGGTCTATAAAAACATTGTAATTCTACATCAATCACGACAAAGGCAATGTAATTAAGTAAACTATAGGAATTCATTTCAAAACTCCGACAAATCACAGTTAACATTACCAATGTTCATGTTAAACTCTGTACAGATCCTGTATAATAAAATAATATCACAGCTGTACTGAATATCCATACAGACACGGCTTCATTTTAACGCACTGGATGTATTGTAATAAATAAATAAATAAATAAATAAATAAATAAATAAATAAACAAATAAATAAATAAATATTAATAAATAAATAAATAAATAAATAAATACATAAATAGATATTATTAATAAATAAATAAATAAAATAAATAAACAAACAAATAAATAAATAAATATTATTAATAAATAGACTAGACCATGATGTCTTTTTCATCAATATTTTGTGTGGGATACATCAGACATAACTAATACTAACTTTAATATTTTTATTTAAACAATATTTTATAATAAGTGTAAGTAATAGGAAAATTACAAATACAAAAAAAAAAATAAATAAATAAAATTAAAAAAAAAAAAATAAAAATAAAAAATAAATAAATAAAATAAAATAAACAATTACATATCGAAAGCGCTGGTAATCCTATCGCCACAACATATACTTACACAGTGCAAATTCTTACCCTTGTTGTGTGGTTCTGGAGGAAGGTTACATGGAGGGTTAAGAAAATAATGATTAAATAAATAAAATTTTAAACTGATGACTCATCGGAAAACCATTGCTTAATAAAAAAAAATCGATACATTATGCCAACTGTCGTAAATTGATAGAAGCTGACAAAGACGTTACGAGTATTTCTAGAAACAAAATCACTTCTAAGAAGAGAGTTTATGGAAACCAATTTGTGCCATTTTATAAAAAAAAAATATTGCAAATAACTAGTATAATTACGTATTATCGTTACGGAATAATGATGTAATAAAATGTGCAAAATGAATAAATAAATATCAGCAATGAAGAAGCTGTCTGTTTCATTCTGAAACACACACACACACACACACACACACACACACACACACACGTGTATATATTGTAAACTTTGATTTATATTTATTTTATTCTATTTATTTCATTTTAATTTTATTTTTTTATTTTTTATTTTTTTTGGCGTTTATTCAATATGAACCAAAAACATTTTAATGTTGTCGGTATTGAATACGTTAGGCATCACGTATTCTATTGTTAGGAGTCGCTTTCGGGCTTCCAAATGACTAAAAGTGAAATCTCACGAGATTTTTTTTCATATTTTTACAGCTAAAGGGACAAGACAATATTTCTGTCTATCAGAAGACTTGCTGGTGAAAAATTATTGTAATTAGAGTTAATGCGTTTGTAAGAGGAGAGAGTGGAGTAATGATGTTTTACGCTCCAGTCAAGAATCTTTCACTTATTTCGAGGCGATCAGTTCTGGGATGGTTGAGGAAACCGGAGTGCCCGGAGAAAACCACCGACCTTCGGCAAGCGAACTGACAAACTTTCTCACACTAGGATCTGTTCCGAGTGGGATTCGAACCTAGGCGGTGAGAGGCACTGTGATCCGTAAGCGCGCGCTTGAGACCACTCGGCCACCGAGTTTGTAAGAGATAGACCGTTAGGTTAAGACAAAGCTTATGTAACCCAGGGTGGTCTCACTGCTGAGGGTTCGATACCGGTCGATAGCAAGTGAAAAAGTGGTACTACCAGCCATTACCCCTCTACCGGAAACGTACTAAGAGATGTACTACTGTACTATGTTTATCTACGACTAACAAGCAATGTCAAGGTTTCGAGCGCTGGTGTTACTAACAATTGCTTAGTATTTAGTGATTTAGGGTGTGTAATTCGGCTCTTCTCATGAAAACTCCTGTTTATTGAAAATCTATTTAACATTTCTTTTATATTGAATATATAGACAACAATATAACAACATGTTTATACAAAAATATTTTGTTCCAGTTTCCAGCATGATATTATTTCCAGCAATTATTTGATCCCGTTGTATTGATTGATAAAGCACGATGTTTGTATTGCGTTAATTCTGCTTATATTGATATATGAACTTTTATGCGCCTGTCGATTTTGATATTGAAATTGACATATTTTGCTGAAACCGTTCAGCCAAGTGCTCTTATATTTAATGTACTTTTCCAAACAACTCATGTCACAGCATTTCTTATTTCTTTTATTAATATAAGAATATCGACTGATAGTATTCATGGTATTGAGATATAACACAGAACACATTTGACTTACAACAGTGTATACTTTTAGCTTTGTGCAGAAATAGTATTGTGTTTTATTAAGAATAGGATCGGTGTATTAAAGAAATTATACGGCCGGCTATTTATGAATACTGACAGAGGTACCGCCAATACTCTTAGAATTATCACATTACGTTAGTACAGTGTCAAGTGAAGAATTTTGAATTTCTATAAAGAGAAATATTCAAAATTCTGCACATGACAATTAAGAGAAATATTCAAAATTCTGCACATGACAATTAAGAGAAATATTCAAAATTCTGCACATGACAATTAAGAGAAATATTCAAAATTCTGCACATGACAATTAAGAGAAATATTCAAAATTCTGCACATGACAATTAAGAGAAATATTCAAAATTCTGCACATGACAATTGCCAACACTAGCAATGTAACGATGTTAGTATACAAAATATAAAACGTCATGTTTTACTGATTATAACATTAGTCCTCTGGTTGTACTTTAATGTTTTTGTCAAGAATTCCAGTCTCAGTTTCAGAAGTATCGTTATCACATTATATCATGATTGTTTTTTCTGGTCTTTCTTACTTGTGTCTTATATTAATCTTACATTTGTTTTCTAATTTGCCTTTATTGTCGTTGAGTACGGGATCTTCAGTTACAAATCTCTATCTTCTATGCGTAACGAAGTTTGTAACAACTAGGATTGCATCGTTTTTTTATGAGACGTTGAAATAAGTATAAGCCTATTTCAATTCTTGTTGTGACCTATTCTGAAGGAATTTCACTATAACTAGACTGAGTTTGAAGGCTATTTCTATTTTTGTTACGACCTAATCTGGGGGATTTCACTATAAATAGACTGAGTTTGAAGGCTTTTTTTATATTCGTCACGACCTATTTTGAGGAATTTCACTATATCTAGATTGAGTTTGGAGGCTATTTTTATTTTCGTCACGACTATTCTGGGGGATTTCACTATAAATTAGACTGAGTTTGAAGGCTAATCTTATTTTCATTGTGACCTATTCTGAGGAATTTCAATATAACTAGACTGAGTTTGAAGGCTTTTTTTATTTTCGTCACGACCTATTTTGAGGAATTTTATTATATCTAGATTGAGTTTGGAGACTATTTTTATTTTCGTCACGACTATTCTGGGGGATTTCACTATAATTTGACTGAGTTTGAAGGCTATTTTTATTTTCGTTGTGACCTATTCTGAAGGATTTCACTATATCTAGATTGAGTTTGAAGGCAATTTTTATTTTCGTCACGACCTATATATTCTGGGGGATTTCACTATGAAATAGACTGAGTTTAAAGGCTATATTTTTCGTCATGACCTATTCTGGCGGATTTCACTAACAATAGACTGAGTTTAAAGGCTATTTTTATTTTCGTCACGACCTATTATGGGGGATTTCACTATGAATAGACTGACTTTGAAGGATATTTTTTTTCGTCACGACCTATTATGAATGATTTCACTTTAAATAGACTGAGTTTGAAGGCTATTTTTATTTTCGTTGTGACCTATTTTGAGGGATTTCACTATATCTAGATTGAAGGCAATTTTTATTTCGTCACGACCTATTCTGAGGGATTTCACTATAACTAGACTGAGTTTGAAGGCTATTTTTATTTTCGTTGTGACCTATTTTGAGGGATTTTACTATAATTACCTTTAAAATAGTTCCATTAAAACACTTTGAGACATATGGATATTTTTTGTCATTTTTATTTTTATATTTTTTATATTATACGTTTGTTGTGGGTAAGATTGTCTTTTGTATTCCCATCCCTTAAGTTCTTTGTAAACATCTGGAAAAAAGTTTTTCACAGAAATGTTAAAAATGACTTGATTTTATTTTCGTTATAAAGCCATTATAGTCGAAATTAAAATTTGAGTGGAGGATACAAAAGAAAGTGTTTTCTTGTGTGTCAGAATCTGTCGCTCACGAATCTTTTATTTACAGACAGGGTATATAGGCGACATGGCAATCCCAAACTTTAATATGTCCGTGAAGAATAAATGCAGCTTGAAAAAAAGAACCAGAATGCTCAACAAATTTAACTAAAATGTAACTTGGCATACATGTACATAATGTATGAACAAAGTATTCATATTTTTAATTTGTTTTGGAAAAGGTGCTACGTCGGTTTCAAACCTAAGACGTTTCGACCGTTATAACTTATACGCTCAATCCGTACAAAAAGATTTTGTTAGAGTGTAACTGAGACAATTGTGTGTTTATAAATTTTGAAATGTGTATGAAGGAGGAAATAACAGGATGTTTCTACAGTCTAGTGAAAAGGTTTTACAATAACAAGCTGGAAGACAAGTCAAATGTAAGCAAGTGACAAAAGATAGAGAAAAATACGTTAAATGACTAGGCGCTTTTTTAAATGACTAGGCGCTTAAAAATTATCTGAATACCAGTTTCAACTACATCCATAAATATCATTACTAGTTTTAGTATTTTTGTCTTTTTTATAAATAGTAACGACGAACATCTTGAATGTATAATGGTATAGAGAGAGTGGAAAGTCAAGATTCTTTTCTCAAGTTGTCAGTATTGAGATTGTAAAGGAAACCGGAGTACCCAGAGAAAACCACCTACCTTCGGCAAGCGAACTGACAAACTTTATCACAGTAGGATTTGTCCGAGCGGGATTCGAACCTAGGCACTATGATCCGTAGTTGCGTGCTTTAGACCATTCGACCACCGAGGCCGCGGATAGGATGTGCCTGTACAAACTTGAGGATAATCCGTCTAGGGTTTTTATACAAAAAATCTTGCTCAAATAAAAGGAGGATTAATTGTGCGCTAGCATAGACGAAGTAACGCATGCATGTACGCTTGTCAACAGACGGTTGCATTGAACTTAATAATAATAATAATAATAATAATAATAATAATAATAATAATAATTAAACTCCAGACCTGATCCGAACCGATCTTTCATATCTTAATAGCTTGAAGCTTGGTAGCAGAAACAAAAACAACTGTTAAAATTGTCACTCTGGTTTGATGCTACTAGGATTCAAATCTAAACTTCCAACAATTTATCCTCCGGTATAGATTATCTCCTAGATATAAGTAAAATAAATCTATACGCACAAAGGTGCACGATCCGAGTTGCAAGTTTATTTTCTATATGTTAGATATACATACCAAATTTTAGTTTAATGTCTGTAAGAATTTAGAAAACCAGTTGCTTGAGTTAAAATTCAAGTTTAAATTTTGTTCCAGAACACAAATTTGATTTCGTCTTAATTTAGACAATATCTTCAAAACAATAGTATTGATTTTTTTTCTTTATGCTTGCATACATTATCCTTATATTTGGATGCAAGTCTCCATGTCGTGATATATAGGTCAAGTTTAACTAAATTTCAATGCAGATCAGATTGTGGACGAAATTATGGGCCTTGAACAAGTCAAAATAAAAAGAATTACCTCAATTTTAATTGATGTCATGCTGAAAACTATGAAAAGTAATCAGCAAGCAGAAGCAGGGTACATATAAAATATTAAATGTACTCACAAAATATTGTTGGATCCAAAACAGTATTTTCTAAGTCCAAGGCTATCACATTTCATCAATAATCAATGAACCGGGAAAAAACTAAAACTCCGTCTGTGTTCCATGGCGGTAGACTCACATACCAAACATAATAAATAAAATTTTCAAGAAAAAAAGTCCAAAGCCCATGTTCTCGTAAAAAATCTGTGAACCGGTACGAAGCTCGACCAGTAACTCATGATGACAGACTAGTGCACCATATTTACGGAATTTTAGAAAAAAGTCCGAAAAACTGATAATTCAAAGAAATTTTCTTAGTCCAAGGCCAATAATTTGGTCGAAAAAATCAGTGAACCGGAACTAAACTCAAACATGATCTATAGTTCATAATGATAGACTTGCGTACCAAATTTAAGTTAAGAAGAAGTGCAAGACCTTTAATTTCCCCAAAAATCAGTAAACCGGAACGAAACTTAAACTTGATCTGTAACTCATGATGGTTGACCCATATACCAAATTTGAGTTCAATATCTGCAAGCGTTTAGAAAAAAGTCCTGAAAACTAATGGTGCCGCCTGCCCACACGCCTGCTTGCCCATCCACTCTCCCACCCACATCTCCAAATTCATACCCGAGTACAACTTCATCGCAACTCTGCTAAAAATTATAACGTTGTACATAACGTGTTGTAACCAACCAATGACAACCATAAAGTTTAGAACAAATGAGAATGTTTATTCTAGAATCTTTATTTAATTATTTCTAACACAAGATAAAAAATCTATAAAAGAAACAATATAAATAATCTGTTATATATAACATACACGTTATACCTGAGATAATATAACTAAATCTTTAATAAACAAATAGTGTACGATCGATAATCTGATAATCCGATAAAGTTTATCTAAAATTAACATTTATATATATATATATATATATATATATATATATAATAGAAGGGGCGTCATCAGCGTATCACGTGACACACGTTAACATTTAATGCCGGGCAATGTTTCTCAGCTATTTTTCTGTGCCGTCCCTGCCAAATTTTTTGAGGAGGAATTTCTTTATCCCACCCTAGGGTAGGGTAGGATCACTTTTCCAATCAATTACGTCACAATCATTTACATAAATGATTGTTTTATAAATAACATCAACAATATTCGATTAAGCCGTCGATGGTGACGGTAAACAGGCCCCATTTTCACAATCATTCTTTAACTAATATTTCCATAAATTTAGCAAATTTTGCCAATCAGGTCTGGATCTGTGTGTTAACATTTTTGACAGAACTAAATACGATATGATGTTATAAGTTTGAAGGTGTCTCCAAGATTACACCTGAGTGTTTGTGTTTTTACCATATGAAATTCCCATAAGGATTTTAAAAAAGCTCTGCATTTTGATACTCCAGCTAAGATGGCATTTATTTTGTTGTCAGTTAATTACGACAAATGGCATACGTGATAACGGTATGTGACATGCTACAAATTTTTTGATATCTCTTCTAAAACCCTGAAAAACTAGTGCTACGGCAGACGTGAATCAGACAGTAATACATATCTTAACAATCGATGCATTTTTTTTTTTTTCAAATTTAAAATTTGCCAGCTTTAAGTTCAAGAAAATCTCAGTTAAGAAATGATTGTAAAACTGGAATCAGAGCATATAATGCAAATATCTGTTAACGATTCGTTTCTCGACGTTACAAATAAGAAATAAAGGATCCTACACCAGTAATATAAGACAAAGATATATCCAAACCGGTAGAAATTTATAATGTCCAGAACTCGCTAAAGCTCTGGACAGAAAAATATTCTTCCTTATCAGAGACACCGTAATCTAACATTACCACTAGGGTGCTATTATTTCCATGTTTAAAGAAAACGTTCATGTCTCATATTTCCAAAATAAGAAAACTTTGAATCATATGATTCCATGACGCTACTTGTTATGTGTCACGTGATAAGCTGGTGAACTATATGATACAATAATGATTTAACATTGTGTACTAATGCGGAAAGAAATTGATTGCTGTAAAATTGATTTTTGAGTACCCAAAAATTCTGTCATGATGATTTTGAATGCATTATTTTAGGAGAAATTCAAAATCAGCACATGACAATTCTAGTAATTCGTTGCAGTTAGCGTTGCCATTTTTTCGTTTTGATTTCATGGATCAATGTTTTGTTTGTCTGATTATGTATTTGATTTGAGGATATGTTATGCTGCCTTCGATGTAAATTTATGATAAAAACCATAATTAAACTTTAAAACGGTGAGTAGAAACAGACCCTTGTTTCTATGTCAATGACTGTCAACTGTTACAGGGTGTTCACAATGAATGTCGGCTGCTACAAATTGCTCACTTGTTTCTACGTCAATGACTGTCGGCTGCTACAAAGTGTTCACTTGTTTCTACGTCAATGACTGTCGGTTGCTACAAAGTGTTCACTTGTTTCTACGTCAATGACAGTCGGCTGCTACAAAGTGTTCACTTGTTTCTACGTCAATGACTGTCGGTTGCTACAAAGTGTTCACTTGTTTCTACGTCAATGACTGTCGGCTGCTACAAAGTGTTCACTTGTTTCTACGTCAATGACTGTCGGCTGCTACAAAGTGTTCACTTGTTTCTACGTCAATGACTGTCGGTTGCTACAAAGTGTTCACTTGTTTCTACGTCAATGACTGTCGGTTGCTACAAAGTGTTCACTTCTTGTTTCTTGACACTGACTTTATCTATTTATTAGACCCCGACTTCCATTTTAGGTTGAGCTTTTTTTGTTGTATGTTATGTTAGGCAGAGATAAAGCGATGGGCGGTTTTTAGTTTACTAAGCCGGAATTTTTCCTGACTGCGATGTCACACTGTGAAAATTTGATATGGAAATGGTAAGTTCTGGGATAATGAAAACAATTGCTGTTCCAGAACAAACAAACAAACAAAAAAAAAAAAAAAAAAAAAAACGTAAACCCTTAACATTGCAGAAATATCGAGTGTAAACTAACAATGATCTTTGCATTCTTTTATGATTATTACATAAAATTTGAGTGTAAATTATCAGTGACTTATCATTGGACAAACTAACATAACACATTACACACATATAGATAAATAATTATATACTACTGGTTCATTTTTCTGATCTATGACGTCATAATATAGGACAACAAAACAAATAGAATCAGCTTGACAAAGAACAATAACATACATATACATGCAGTATTCAATCTAGAATCGATACAAAGAAAACCATCATGATCTTCAAAGTTAGGTGAAGAAAAATAAATTATTTCAGATTCAACAAACCAGAAGTTTAAAGAAAAAATAGATCGATGCTGACTAATGGAATATAACATTATAAGTCAAAATGTTACTTGCAAGGATAAATGATGGTACAAGTTCTCTATCCAGACTGAAAAACAGCACGATTTACATTAGACATACAATTATATATACAATATTGTGATACAATTATATACAATGTTGTGATACAATTATATATACAATGTTGTGATACAATTATATATACAATGTTGTGATACAATTATATATACAATGTTGTGATACAAAAATTTGTATATCATAAAATAAATATATTTATCTGTACATATTTATACTTTTCTACATTATGTGACATTTTTAATACATCGTAAGGCAGTAGTAGATAGAATACTGTCAAATTTGCCGTTCAAAAACAATATTTTTATTTCTATTTCTTTAAAACTTGAGTGACATTCATTAAATATCAAAATTAAAAAGTGAAATAAAATGTTCTAAGTTTCCCTGGATTAATATAATACTTATTATAAAGAGTTCATCTTGTTAGGGACTATAAAATCTTTTATTGGTTCACAAGTAGACGCCCCTAGCCTTTTATAATACACCTAAACCCTAGATATAGGCCTTGAAGTTTTTCTGAATCATTTCGTTCAATAAATTGAAAAAATAAATAAATAAATAAATAAATAAATAAAATAAAATAAAACTTACTACGCTGGGCTTAATTAACACTATGTCAAATGTCTTTATTCAGATTTAACTCATTGTGGTTGGACAATATGCATTATTTTTATATTTCTTAGTTAACAATGGATTTATGAAGGAAACGGGATTATCTGAGGAAAATAACCCGATCATCGTCAAACGAATTTACAATATTTTTCACTAAGCTAGGATCCTCCAGAAAAGGATTCAGTCCTATAAATAATCAAATATTCTGTCACTGTATTAATGAAATAAATACCAAAGTGGCCGGAATAAAAAGCATGCACGTCGTGTTATTGGACGCATCACGGAAACTTCCCGAGATTTCTTACACAGCTTTATTCTCAGCAGTGCATTAATAAATCACGTCGGTAGTATTAGATTAATGGTTATGCTGACCATGGTGTTAACTTTATTAGCATGGTCATTGCTGGTCATCGCGTTAAGGGAATTGTGTTGAAAAGCGTATTGTTCAAATTATGTACGCGAGAGATATTTAAGTTTGTCAGTGTAAAGCACGTACTTGATATTGATTAATATCTAAATTACTAGTATGAAAACTACTGTACATATCAAATATTACCTTTTTTTAAGACTTGGTAGCTATAATAGAAATCGCCAGCGTACCACGTGATCGATACCTCTTAACGTTTGTGCGGAATGAAATGGAAAACGTCTACGTCAAATATCCCCTAAAAACGTCGTTATTACGGGAAAACGTCATTTTATGCGATTCCGTTGTCAATAGAAATAATTGTCCCGCACATACGCTATGAGGTATCACTGTGGTGCTCAGGTGAATTCCATTAATTAACCATTGAGCGGAAGAGCCGAGTCATTTCTGCATGTTGACGTATAAAAATTATTACGGTAATATGACGTCATTATGTTGGAATCAATCACAAAAAATGACTTTGATCTATAATGTCTAAAAGATTTAACTTTATACCATATTATTAAATCTTTGCGGAATAATTGTTTTATGGGCCTCGATGACTAACAAGTCACAACACCTCTCTACCACCAGGTTTGTTTTTATGGGCCTCAGTGACTAACAAGTCACAACACCTCTCTACCACCAGGTTTGATTTAATGGGCCTCGGTGACTAACAAGTCACAACAACTCTCTTCGACTAGGTTTGATTTAATGGGCCTCGATGACTAACAAGTCACAACACCTCTCTACCACCAGGTTTGATTTAATGGGCCTCAGTGACTAACAAGTCACAACACCTCTCTACCACCAGGTTTGATTTAATGGGCCTCGGTGACTAACAAGTCACAACACCTCTCTTCGACTAGGTTTGATTTAATGGGCCTCGGTGGCTAACAAATGTTTAGAATGTCCCAAAAGGTGTACCTCTTATTTATTTTATTTACGTTTAATTCAATCTGATGGTCAGTGATTTTCCAAAGTTTGAAATGTTTTTAACCAATGTTAAGTCATCTTCCTATATAAGTCAATTTGTTCAGCCACGTGGAGTTTATCTTGATGAAGAGCATCATTTGTTAAAAGGAAATATCGTTTATTCGAAAAGATGCCTGTTGATACCGATTAGGGCTCCTGGGATTTTTATTCATTGCAAAAAAAAAAAAAAAATAAAAAATAAAAAAAATAAAATAAAAAATAAAATAAAATAAAAAAAAAAGTCGCCGGAAGACTCGATACCTCACAACAAGAACCCCCAAACATTTCTTTACTGAGCTAGTGTAAAAAATAAAATAACGGATTATGTTGCTCTTTTCAGGATGCTGTTTCAGAACAAATTATTTAGCGACATTATTAACTGATATAATACATGAATTTATTACTCAGTGTCTTCTAATCATCAAAATGTCGGAAACAGTTGATGCATTAACATTTGTAATTTGTAATCCTACCTCCGTAAACATTGGCTGGATTCAGAGACAGGCGACTTTATCTACTCTATAAAATTTGTTGAATTATCAACTATATGATTATTAGTACATAAAGTACAATTAGAAAAATCAATTATGAACAGTTGAGTAAAAAGAAAATGTTATGTAAGTTCTGAACAGCCTGCAGATACCGATTAACTTGTAGTATAAATGAATGTGCAATAGACTTTAGCATACAGAACCTTGAGTATTATTGATTTTCTTATAAGCTTCCATAACATCTCAAATCATCTGCTAATAAGTCTAAAGGGCTCTCTCTCTCTCTCTCTCTCTCTCTCTCTCTCTCTCTCTCTCTCTCTCTCTCTCTCTCTCTCTCTCTCTCAATCTTACAACGTCTGTACAAGTTAAGCCTTGGCATACTACATACTATTTTATAACAGACGGACGTTAACTTAACAGACACAGTTGTCAGTTTATTTTCACTTGTTTTGTATTTTTTGAAAAATAATGTAGAAACACACTATAATTTGTAGTTTTAATAGTGATGGTGATGATACTGTTTCCTTAGGTATTAAGAAATTAAAAATATGCTTATGAATCTTTGCAACTAGCTATTACATAAAAGCACATGACAAGGTAAGAAATACAATATTAAATATATTGTACTATTCTGTTTCCAAGGCTACAACATCGTGTAAAATAGTTAAAAAAAACCCAATTTTATATATGTATTGCATGAGCCTGTCTAATTAAGTTAAAATCAGTACAAGGATGTCCATGTTTCTGTAACGTCAGCAATGATAGCTGCCAAGACAAGAAACCTGTACAACACTATGTTATGTCCCTATAGGGTTAGGGTATTCAATTTAATATCGATTTAATCCATCTAACAGAAATTAAAAAAAAAACGAATATACAATTTTTACTAGCCTTTAAATTTGGCTTATTACAATTTAAACAGAAAACAAACATCAATTAAACTCTTTCTTACAACCAATATTCACTTTGTTCGTTCAATCACATCACACCTCTTATCGTATGTGTTCATCCGACTAGATCTTGTCGTGTGTGTTCGTCTGACCACATCACACCTCTTATCGTATGTGTTCATCCGACTAGATCTTGTCGTGTGTGTTCGTCTGACCACATCGCACCTATTATCGTATGTGTTCGTCCGACAAGATCATGTGTGTGTTCTTCTGACCACATCACACCTCTTATCGTATGTGTTCATCCGACTAGATCTTGTCGTGTGTGTTCGTCTGACCACATCACACCTCTTATCGTATGTGTTCATCCGACTAGATCTTGTCGTGTGTTTTCGTCTGACCACATCGCACCTATTATCGTATGTGTTCGTCCGACAAGATCATGTGTGTGTTCTTCTGACCACATCACACCTCTTATCGTATGTGTTTATCCGACTAGGTCTGTCGTGTGTGTTCGTCTGACCACATCACACCTCTTATCGTATGTGTTTATCCGACTAGGTCTGTCGTGTGTGTTCGTCTGACCACATCACACCTCTTATCGTATGTGTTTATCCGACTAGGTCTGTCGTGTGTGTTCGTCTGACCACATCACACCTCTTATCGTATGTGTTTATCCGACTAGGTCTGTCGTGTGTGTTCGTCTGACCACATCACACCTCTTATCGTATGTGTTCATCCGACTAGATCTTGTCTTATGTGTTTTCGTCTGACCACATCGCACCTCTTATCGTATGCGTTCCTCAGACAAGATCTTGTCGTGTGTGTTCGTCTGCCCACATCGTACCTCTTATCGTATGCGTTCGTCCGACAAGATCTTGTCGTGTGTGTTCGTCTGACCACATCACACCTCTTATCGTATGTGTTCATCCGACTAGATCTTGTCGTGTGTGTTCGTCTGCCCACATCGCACCTCTTATCGTATGTGTTCGTCCGACAAGATCTTGTGTGTGTTCGTCTGACCACATCGCACCTCTTATCGTATGTGTTTGTCCGACTAGATCTTGTCTTATGTGTTCGTCCGACCACTTTACACCTCATGTCGTGTGTTTTCGTCCGACACATCACACCTCTAATCGTATATGTTCGTCCGACTAGATCTTGTCGTATGGGTTCGTCAGATTAGATTTTGTCGTATGTGTTCGTCCGACCACATCACACCTCTGGTCGTGTGTTTGTCCGACTAGATCTTGTCGTATGTGTTCGTCCGACCACATCGCACCTCGTGTCGTGTATTCATCCGACTAGATCTTTAAGCTTGTCGTATGTAATCGTTCGACCACATCATGTTGTATGTTTTTCCTCCCAGCACATCTTGTCGTATCTGCATCTTGTAGTTTGTGTTCATTCGACTACATTAGGGTGTTCCGGGGTAGATTTTCGGGTGTTCAGGAGGTAGATTTTTCGAGGTTCCGAAAGTATATTTGTAGGGAGTTCAGGAGGTAGATTTGTAGCGTGTACCGGAGGTAGATTTGTCTGGTGTTCCGAAAGTATATTTGTAGAGAGTTCCGTGGTAGATTTGTCGGGTGTTCCGAAAGTATATTTGTAGGGAGTTCAGGAGGTAGAATTGTCGGGTGTTCCACTGGTAGATTTATCGGGTGTTCCGTAGGTTGATTTATCGGGTGTTCCGGGGATAGATTTGTCGGGTGTTCCGTGGATAGATTTATCGGGTGTTCCGTGGATAGATTTATCGGGTGTTCCACTGGTAGATTTGTCGGGTGTTTCATTTGTAGATTTATCGGGTGTTCCGTAGATAGATTTATCGGGTGTTCCGGGGATAGATTTGTCGGGTGTTCCGTGGATAGATTTATCGGGTGTTCCACTGGAAGATTTGTCGGGTGTTTCACTGGTAGATTTGTCGGGTGTTCCGTAGATAGATTTATCGGGTGTTCCGGGGATAGATTTGTCGGGTGTTCCGTGGATAGATTTATCGGGTGTTCCGTGGATAGATTTATCGGGTGTTCCACTGGTAGATTTGTCGGGTGTTTCACTGGTAGATTTGTCGGGTGTTCCGTAGATAGATTTATCGGGTGTTCCGTGGATAGATTTATCGGGTGTTCCACTGGTAGATTTGTCGGGTGTTCCGTAGGTTGTTTTATCGGGTGTTCCGGGGATAGATTTATCGGGTGTTCCGTGGATAGATTTATCGGGTGTTCCACTGGTAGATTTGTCGGGTGTTTCACTGGTAGATTTGTCGGGTGTTCCGTAGATAGATTTATCGGGTGTTCCGTGGATAGATTTATCGGGTGTTTCACTGGTAGATTTGTCGGGTGTTTCACTGGTAGATTTGTCGGGTGTTCCACTGGTAGAATTGTCGGGTGTTTCACTGGTAGATTTGTCGGGTGTTCCGTAGATAGATTTATCGGGTGTTCCGGGGATAGATTTGTCGGGTGATCCAGGGTAAATTTGTCAGGTGTTCCGTAGATAGATTTTTCGGGTAAACCCGGAACACCCGACAAAAATCATTTGTCTTTTTAAATAGCTTAAAAATGGGTAATTTGTAAAGTATTTGTTGTGTGGTTCTAATTGTAGTCAATAATTTATAATCAAGAAATGAGAATAACATGAACTGGTATGTTTGTGTTTTACGGAAGCTATACATATACCTAACAAGAAAATCATCCTGAGACTCAACGAGATTTGTTTTAAGGCAAAAGTGTCAATATTACACGTCTTACTTGATAAAAGCATCAATTCAATATGTCAACTTTGCCTCTCTCTCTCTCTCTCTCTCTCTCTCTCTCTCTCTCTCTCTCTCTCTCTCTCTCTCTCTCTTACAATTTGGCCAGAATGAAAATTAAGAAGACAGAGCCATCAATGATTTCGGATCAATGATAAACAAGAGAGAATATTCAAGATAATTTACGCAAAATAACCATTCTGTATTCCTTGATGAGATTATTGGTTATTTGTTAAAGAATAATACTGGAATATATTCGCAGTGTTGTAGCTAAAACCTCTTCAAGATATAATCGGTAGTTAGTTACACTGGGCAGAAAATGTCGATACACGGATCTAAGAGAAAATGAAAAATCTAGGAATATTCAATAAACCAACATTAGCTTCTTATTAGAAATATAGATTTCCCACCTAAATTACGGAAGTGTGGAACATAGCCTCATTTAATATTAACAGTTTATCAATAATGTTAAATAATAATGTAGAATAATACAGAAAAAGTTGCGACTGAAGAATATGGTTATTACCTATCTCCTAAATTTATCTTACAATAGTAAAGGGATATTTATTTATTTATTTATTTATTTATTTATTTATTTATTTATTTTATTTTTTTTCTCTCAAGTATGGTTTCGGTTCGTCAGAATTTTTTTATGAATCATTTCTACGCTTATATATATGTATTGGTTTTGAAAACGTTTGTTTCGGACAAAAACATTCTCCTCTAAAATGATCTAATGAGGTAATTGCAAATTTTCTAAAGTGACAAGTACCTTAATATTCGCGCCTCCATGGTACTTATGACAAATTAAAGATCATTGTTAGAATTGTGTAATACATAGTCGAAATTTATAAGGTTTTTATGGTGAAAATAAAATACAGTTGCAAGTACAATTAACCTAATTATAGAAATACCTCTAATTATTACAGAAATAACTCTACAAACATAGAAATAAACTTGAAATGGCCTCAGTATCACACAATCAATATAATGTGTTATGATTATCATAGATAAAATCAAATGAAGCAAAGAAACACGTTAAGATTTAAGTCATAAAGCATTTAAATCTATGGTTTATGACTTGTATAGTTCCGATAGTTTAACACATCAAAAACGTGATTAAGACAATTCAGAGTATCGGGAACATCAAAGACGATGTAATTACCTGGATACTGATATACAAGTATTAGAAAGAGTCAAGTAGAAATAACAGAGAATCAAAGAACAGAAATCAGAGAGACGTTATGAGCCATACAGAAATATTATTGTACCGTTGGCCTTACAGAAGTGGCATTGGTAACCGTTGGCCTTACAGAAGTGTCATTGGTCACAGTTGATATTACAGAAGTATCATTGGATGCCGTTGATATTACAGAAGTGTCATTAGTTACCGTCGGCCTTACACTTATGCCATTGGTTACCGTTGGCCTTACAGAAATGCCATTGGTTACTGCTGCCTAACAGAATGTCATTGGTTACCGTTGGCCTTACAGAAGTGTCAATGTTTACCGTTGATCTTACAGAAGTGTCATTGGTTACCATTGATCTTACAGAAGTGTCATTGGTTACCGTTGGCCTTACAAAAGTGTCATTGGTTACCGTTGATCTTACAGAAGTGGCAGTGGTAACCGTTGGACTTACAGAAGTGTCATTGGTAACAGTTGATATTACAGAAGTATCATTTGATGCCGTTGATCTTACAGAAGTGTCATTAGTTACCGTTGGCCTTACACTTATGCCATTGGTTACCGTTGGCCTTACAGAAATGCCATTGGTTACCGTTGGCCTAACAGAATGTCATTGGTTACCGTTGGCCTAAAAGAAGTGTCAGTGTTTACCGTTGATCTTACAGAAGTGTCATTGGTTACCGTTGATCTTACAGAAGTGTCATTGGTTACCCTTGGCCTTATAAAAGTGTCATTGGCTACTGTTGGCCTTACAGAAGTGCCATTGGTTACCGTAGATCTTACAGAAGTGTCATTGGTTACAGTTGTTCTTATATAAGTATTATTGGCTACCGTTGATCTTACAGAAGTGTCATTGGTTACCGTTGATCTTACAGAAGTGTAATTGGTTACCGTTGGCCTTTTAAAAGTGTCATTGGCTACTGTTGGCCTTACAGAAGTGTCATTAGTTACCGTTGATCCTACAGAAGTATAATTGGCTACCGTTGATCTTACAGAAGTGTCATTGGTTACCGTTGATCTTAGAGAAGTGTCATTGGTTACCCTTGGCCTTATAAAAGTGTCATTGGCTAGTGTTGGCCTTACAGAAGTGTCATTGGTTACCGTTGATCTTACAGAAGTGTCATTGGTTACCGTTGGCCTAATAAAAGTGTCATTGGCTACTAATGGCCTTAAAGAAGTGTCAATGTTAACCGTTGATCTTACAGAAGTGTCATTTTTTTTTTTAAATTTAAACTTTATTTCTTTTACAACGATTTAGAAACAAGTTGTGCAACTTATATTAATCTAGCTCGTTGGCCCGAATTGTAGCGCGCGCGTCAGAAGTGTCATTGGTTACCGTTGATCTTACAGAAGTGTCATCGGTTACCGTTGGCCTTATAAAAGTGTCATTGGTTACCGTTGGCCTTATAAAAGTGTCATTGGTTACAGTGGCCTTATAAAAGTGTCATTGGCTACTGTTGGCCTTACAGAAGTGTCAATGTTTACCGTTGATCTTACAGAAGTGTCACTGGTTACCGTAGATCTTACAGAAGAGTCATTGGTTACCGTTGATCTTACAGAAGTGTCATTGGTTACCGTTGGCCTTACAGAAGTGTCATTTTACCTTTGGCCTTACAGAAGTGTCATTGGTTACAGTTGATCTTACAGAAGTGTCATTGGTTACCGTTGATCTTACAGAAGTGTCATTGGTTACCGTTGGCCTTATAAAAGTGTCATTGGCTACTGTTGGCCTTACAGAAGTGTCAATGTTTACCGTTGATCTTACAGAAGTTTCTTGGTTACCGTAAATCTTACAGAAGTGTCATTGGTTACCGTTGATCTTACAGAAGTGTCATTGGTTACCGTTGATCTTACAGAAGTGTCATTGGTTACCGTTGTTCTTGCAGAAGTATTATTGGCTACCGTTGATCTTACAGTAGTGTCATTGGTTACCGTTGGCTTTGCAGAAGGGTCATTTTACCTTTGTTCTTACAGAAGTGTCATTGGTTACCGTTGATCTTACAGAAGTATCATTGGTTACCGTTGATCTTACAGAAGTATCATTGGTTACCGTTGATCTTACAGAAGTGTCATTGGTTACAGTTGATCTTACAGAAGTGTCATTGGTTACCGTTGATCTTACAGAAGTATCATTGGTTACCGTTGATCTTACAGAAGTATCATTGGTTACCGTTGATCTTACAGAAGTGTCATTGGTTACAGTTGATCTTACAGAAGTGTCATTGGTTACCGTTGATCTTACAGAAGTATCATTGGTTACCGTTGATCTTACAGAAGTATCATTGGTTACCGTTGATCTTACAGAAGTGTCATTGGTTACAGTTGATCTTACAGAAGTATCATTGGTTACCGTTGATCTTACAGAAGTGTCATTGGTTACCGTTGATCTTACAGAAGTGTCATTGGTTACAGTTGATCTTACAGAAGTATCATTGGTTACCGTTGATCTTACAGAAGTATCATTGGTTACCGTTGATCTTACAGAAGTGTCATTGGTTACAGTTGATCTTACAGAAGTATCATTGGTTACCGTTGATCTTACAGAAGTATCATTGGTTACCGTTGATCTTACAGAAGTATCATTGGCTACCGTTGATCTTACAGAAGTATCATTGGTTACCGTTGATCTTACAGAAGTATCATTGGTAACCGTTGATCTTACAGAAGTGTCATTGGTTACCGTTGATCTTACAGAAGTATCATTGGTTACCGTTGATCTTACAGAAGTATCATTGGTTACCGTTGGCCTTACAGAAGTGTCATTGGTTACCGTTGATCTTACAGAAGTGTCATTGGTTACCGTTGATCTAACAGAAGTGTCATTGGTTACTGTTGATCTTACAGAAGTGTCATTGGTTACCGTTGATCTTACAGAAGTGTCATTGGTTACCGTTGATCTTACAGAAGTATTATTGGCTACCGTTGATCTTACAGAAGTATCATTGGTTACCGTTGGAGTAAAAGGGAGTAAAACAGTAGAACAGCTTTCATTGTTGTTTGATGAAATATAGGGTTTTTTACTGAAACGTTTCTCTGAGGTTAGTATAATAATAATTTATATTTCCACAATATAAATGCAAAAATTATGAATCAGTTATTTTTTCCTTTCTAATGCCCATAGGAAAAAGAAGACTATTCAAAGCGCGCTATTGCATATAATAAATATATTGAAGTTCGCTAATGTACCACAAACTACCTCTACGTCAATTGGTTTGTAAAGAACAATTGATACAATCAATACTGACTATGTATTTAATATTCTGGGAATGAGGTCATTTCACGCGAAGACGTCAAGTAAAGCAATTCAATGCCGATTCACACAAATATTGTACTTTTATGATAGAATTTGTAGTTTTAATTCTATACTTGGTTTTACAGATATGCCTGTTTATGTGTTTGCATCGCGTATTTTCTTCCAGAAAGCATCCGTCTACCATCGCAGTTCATTTTTGTGAATGATTGTGTTCTTAGATTTGAAACATTTTAAATGTGACAATTTTTTCATAAAACACCATTCAACCGTTTGTATAATATATCAACTTAATTTGAATTTAGAAAATCTATTCTAGTGATGTTTCTATTTCTAACGAGTTCTACGTCGCCTTGAAGTGATTATTTATGAAACATTTTATCTGCCTTTTTATAAAAATTCACATTAACGACTGATTTAACATCTATTTATAGAATTAATTAAACAAGGAATCTCTGTTAAATATTTACAAGCAACTACAATTATTCCTTTCTATATTTTATATTTCTGACTGTAAAAACGGGGTTTCCTCCGGGAATAAACAGAATGTATTTACCCAGAATAAACGAAACATGTTTACACAAACCATTCATCTAGGAAACATATTGACTTAATGCTTAATAACATATAATATGACAAGATTTGTATATTAACGCACCGAGTTTAATTAATCGACAGGTTCAAAGATCAGTTAGTAGTTAATGAAATTATTTGGACGACAAGATCGATATTAATAACTTTACAATTTGTTTATACTAATAAATAACAGCGTATAAAATACAACCGATTCTATATAATTGTAAACTAACAAGTTTTCGTAATTATTCTCACTTTTTATCTTTTTAATAACACTGTAATGTTATTTGATGGTTGATACAAACCAAAGTAGCATTGTTTCCAATCGCGTTTGGCGATAAAAAAAATTTCACGGGTGTCAGTAAAGCGTTTAGTCACTTAGAAGCTTGTAGGTTACATTATCGCAGTTAAACTGGGCGAACTTTGCAACAACAGAGAATTGTAGTACATACCAATACCAAAAGTATTTTAACATTATCTAGTTCAAAGGTATGTTACTCTATTCCCACTTTACCCCCCCCCCCCCATGTTTCTAGATCTTGAAAGTATCAGTAAAAAAACTTTCTCAGACGATCAACTCTTAAATCTTAAATCGTCTTTGTCTTGTCCGTAGTACTGTCCAGTAAAGCTTTGAATCTTAAATCGTCTCCGTCTTGTCCGTAGCATTGTCCAGTAAAGCTTTGAATCTTAAAACGTCTCCGTCTTGTCCGTAGTATTGTCCAGTAAAGCTTTGAATCTTAAAACCTCTCCGTCTTGTCTGTAGTATTGTCCAGTAAAGCTTTGAATCTTAAAACGTCTCCGTCTTGTCTGTAGTATTGTCCAGTAAAGCTTTGAATCTTAAAACGTCTCCGTCTTGTCCGTAGTATTGTCCAGTAAAGCTTTGAATCTTAAAACCTCCGTCTTGTCCGTAGTATTGTCCAGTAAAGCTTTGAATCTTAAAACCTCTCCGTCTTGTCCGTAGTATTGTCCAGTAAAGCTTTGAATCTTAAAACGTCTCCGTCATGTCCGTAGTATTGTCCAGTAAAGCTTTGAATCTTAAAACGTCTCCGTTTTGCCTGATGAATCCTCCAGTGAAACGTCAAGACATCCTATAGTAATGATTATTTTAAGACAATAATTCTGCCTAACTCTAGGCTAGGGATAGTCTAGCTACTTATTGTGGCATGTTATTTGAATAGGTGAGCGACTATTTCTGATCACTAAAACAATGCTGTGAAGGCTTTTGCAATTCTTAATTTTACCCATGGTTTGTGTCCATCAGTTCATCAGGTTGTTTTTTCCCCAAATAAGCGATTTTTATGCTATAAGTGGGTCGAGCAATAAAGTTAGCGGTTCATAATTTAAGTATTTCTGTTGTAAGTCTGAGCTCTATTCCTTGAGCAAGACAACTTATTTTTACATTTCTCTAGTCAATTCAACATACATTACGAAAGAATCGCAAAACGCCGTGAAAAATCATAATCTGTAAATTTGTAAAATTAAAAAATTGAACATGGAAATTTTCTGAATATAAAAAAAAAACTATTTGTCGAAAAATTCTGCAAGTAACCTTTCTGCAATCATTTAGTTTTGAATATATCTGTAATATTCAAGACACCCCCCCCCCAACACACACACACATGCACATCAATTGCTATGAAGTAAACAATATTTAGTGAGAATTCTAAAAAACGATATTTCAAAATTGAGATCACAACGTTACGTGACACCAATGCTATGCCTTTGTCAATAATGTTAAGTGTGACGTGTGTATGTAGCGTTATGTGACAGCAATTCTGTGCCTTTGTCAATAATGTTAAGTGTGATGTGTGTATGTAGCGTTATATGACACCAAATTGGTGTCTCACAACGTTATGGGACACCAAATCTGTGCCTTTGTTAATAATGTTACGTGTGACGTGTGTATGTAGCGTTATGTGACACAAATTCTGTACCTATGTAGCGTTATGTGACACCAATTCTGTGGCTTTGTCAAGAATGTTACTTGCGACGTGTGTATGTTGCGTTTTGTGACACCAATTCTGTGCCTTTGTCAATAATGTTACGTGTGACGTTTGTATGTAGCGTTATGTGACACAAATTCTGTACCTATGTAGCGTTATGTGACACCAATTCTGTGGCTTTGTCAATTATGTTACTTGCGACGTGTGTATGTTGCGTTTTGTGACACCAATTTTGTGCCTTTGTCAATAATGTTACATGTGACGTGTGTATGTAGCGTTATGTGACACAAATTCTGTACCTATGTAGCGTTATGGGACACCAATTCTGTGGCTTTGTCAATAATGTTACTTGCGACGTGTGTATGTTGCGTTTTGTGACACCAATTCTGTGCCTTTGTCAATAATGTTACTTGCGACGTGTGTATGTTGCGTTATGTGACACCAAATCTGTGCCTTTGTCAATAATGTTACGTCTGACGTGTGTATGTAGCGTTATGTGACACATATTCTGTGCCTATGTCAATAATGTTACGAACGACGTGTGTATGTAGCGTAATGTGACACAAATTCTGTACCTATGTAGCGTTATGTGACACCAATTCTGTGCCTTTGTCAATAATGTTACTTGCGACGTGTGTATGTAGCGTTATGAGACACAAATTCTGTACCTTTGTCAATAATGTTACGTCTGAGGTGTGTATGTAGCGTTATGTGACACCAAATTGAGATCACAACGTTATGTGACACCAATTCTTTGCCTTTGTCAATAATGTTACGTGTGACGTGTGTATGTAGCGTTATGTGACACCAATTCTTTGCCTTTGTCAATAATGTTACGTGTGACGTGTGTATGTAGCGTTATGTGACACCAATTCTTTGCCTTTGTCAATAATGTTACGTGTGACTTGTGTATGTAGCGTTATGAGACACCAATTCTGTACCTTTGTCAATAATGTTACGTCTGACGTGAGTATGTAGCGTTATGTGACACAAATTCTGTACCTTTGTCAATAATGTTAAGTGTGATGTGTGTATGTAGCGTTATGAGACACCAATTCTGTGCCTTTGTCAATAATATTACGTCTGACGTGAGTATGTAGCGTTATGTGACACAAATTCTGTGCCTTTGTCAAAAATGTTAAGTCTGAGGTGTGTATGTAGCGTTATGAGACACCAATTATTTGCCTTTGTCAATAATGTTACGTCTGACGTGTGTATGTAGCGTTATGTGCCACCAATTCTGTACCTTTGTCAATAATGTTACGTGTGACGTGTGTATGTAGCGTTATGAGACACCAATTATTTGCCTTTGTCAATAATCTCACGTGTGGCGTGTGTATGTAGCGTTATGAGACACCAATTCTGTGCCTTTGTCAATAATATTACGTCTGACGTGAGTACGTAGCGTTATGTGACACAAATTCTTTGCCTTTGTCAATAATGTTACGTCTGACGTGTGTATGTAGCGTTATGTGACACCAAATTGAGATCACAACGTTATGCAACACCAATTCTGTGGCTTTGTCAATAATGTTACTTGTGACGTGAGTACTATGTAGCGTTATGTGACACCAATTCTGTACCTATGTAGCGTTATGTGACACCAATTCTGTGCCTTTGTCAATAATGTTAAGTGTGACGTGTGTATATAGCGTTATGTGACACCAGTAACACTTCTTTTTTTAATTAACTGAGTTTATACTTTATCCCGATGACACATATGATGACGTAATAAGTACAATCAATTAAACATCCTCTCGTCACAACTCGGTCGATTTTGTAATCTCTCTCATTTACATATATCAGTATAATATGGACAGGTGCGTTTTTGATGAATACAGCCTGATAATCGTTTATATTTGGATTTGTGCTATCTTAAACAATTATTAAACTCATAACGAGGAAAAAACGATATGACCAATTGTTTTCGCAAAAGCCAGACTTGAAAAATCAGCGTAGAACTTTATTGTGTGGGTTTAGTTCTCTGCTTCCCCTGTCACAAGTAAACTCAGACTGTGTGTAGGGATGTTTGTACGCATGCTTTTTGTTATCTATAGAAACCTCAAGTGTATTTAAATCAAATTTACCCACAAACAAAAACTATTTCTATTGACACGGTTGTGTAAAATACTAAAAGTAAAAAGATTTGTCTAAGGAAGAAAAATTGATATGTGCTGCTAATGGTGGTATGAACTAAAGAAAACACCATGCTGAGTAGCTTGTTCACAATGGCTGAAAACGACTATATGAAATCATTAATAAGCCGACCTTTACATATAAAAACGCAGTTAAAACGTTCAACTAGAAACTGGAGACTAAATACAGCAAACTTATAACATCTGATTAAAAAAATAGAAAAATATGACGGCGGATTTAAACATTAATTTCCGTTTCATTAATAATTGATAAAACTGATTCTAAAATCGATTGATTATGTTGGCAATAATAAAGTTTTAATTGAAAAAGTAATATAGCGCCACAAAATCTGAATAAAACCGGAACTATAACATGTAGCTATCTCATGGATCAATTTGTCAGTACCAAAGACAAAAATCACATATGTAACAAAATTATTGATATATATGTCAAATAGGTAGTTAGCTATTTCACATTGTTAAAATACAGCTTTAAATGGCAGCTAAACACTGTGTGAAATGATCGGAAAGGCCAACAGAGAGAAGTCAAAAGCTTCATTATAAAGTAAAATAAAACGACGCTACACAGTCTTCATTCAAGTTATTTCTCAATAGACAGAACAAAAATTAAAGGCAATGCTCAAATATATATATAACTATCGTTACAAATCGTTGAGAACAAGATATTCATATGTTCTAAATTTGTGAAGTATTGATGTTCTCGTTCCATTCAAGATTATTTTCCAATCGATTACAGCGTTATTTCGTTGATAAACGAAACTTAAATGAAATCCAAAGAGGATCATCCTTCGAAACTTAGCGGTAAGGGACAATGTGACTCGTAAGATGGCGCTGTAGACCAATCCACCCATGAGACCCACAGAAAAACGTTAATTACAATGGTTTATATTCCGTTTTGAAAGCGTGACGTAAAGTAAATAAGTAAATGATATGGAAAGATGCACGTGTTGTAATAACATATGGAAACCTTCTTACTGTATTTTTCTAGTTTATAACTAAGCATGCCTTAAGCGTATGGTATCCCGTGTAATTATCGTCCTTTGTCATGGTATCCCATGTTATTATCGTCCTTTGTCAGTGTCGATTGTCTTATGAGAAAACCCTTTTAGGTAAAATAAATTTAAATTTGGTAAAAAAAGGAATAAGATTTTCTCATTAGTTAACTCATTCTTTCTAATATATTTTATGTTGTTGTCATATTGTAAATTTTTGAATTTTCTGAGTGAAATATTCAAAAATTTATAATATGACAACTGAAATATTCAAAAATTTATAACATGACAACTAGTTGTCATATTATAAATTTTTGAATATTTCATTCAGAAAATTCAACAATTTATAATATGACATTGTTATTGGAAAAATCTTGCGATATCTGTCTATCTTTTCATTAAAAGATATTAAGAATGAGAATCATTTGTGCAGGAGATAACTTTTGTAGCTTTTTAGAAGTCAATGGTGCGGTTGAGTTCAAGTTATAACAAATATGATAGAAATCTACAGAGAAGATCCTTATTATGCCGTCGACATTGTGAAGTAACGTTACAAAACGAAACTAAAGAATGTTTTTGAACATGAAAACATTGCATTTCCATTTTTTTGAAATTATATTTATAAGTTTTGTATTGTATTTCTGTTTCGCATAAAAATTAACTTTAGGGCCAAATATGTTAAAATGACCATGTTAAAAGTCACAAGACATCATCTTTGCAGTTCAGTTTGAACTAATTACAAATCATCCCACGTATTGTAATATAATGATATTAAAGGCCATAAGTTGAAAAAAAAATACTTCTACACTCCTCAGCAAAAACATCTACACGTGTATTTAGAGGTTATCAGTAAAAAGATCTACACGTGCATTTAGAGGTTATCCTAATCGATTCGGTCTCCCAGGAATAAGCTAGTTTCTGCCAAAATGTCACACTGAAAAGGCTTTATATATTGACCATTATTATAAATAGAGTATCTGTCATATAAACAATAATCAGTTCTATTCCAAAAGAAAGTTAAAGAGGTTTTCTTGTAGTAAGGAATGAAAACAAAAACCTTCAGACCCCTTGCTTAACACAGATGCCTTCATTCAAAATTTATCATTTAAAAGGTAACTCTTTAAATTTTCAAACCCCTGTTTGACTTAAGATCTAACATAAGTAAAGGTCACTCATCCCATTTAATTTAACATTTATGAATGTCATCACTCATGACAATTCTGTGAAAAAAAGACTTATAAATTTCGCCTTTCCCTTTTTGGTAAAAAATAATTTTATATGTTATAAAAAGTTTTAAAGTGCTTTAAAGATATAAAATGTTAGAGTTAATTAAAGTTCTGTGAAGTTAAAAGGTAAACCGACTTGATTTCTAAGTTAACAATTATATTTATATAGCTCTACTTTTATTACACTTCACTGATACTTTACCATTCTGTCTGGAGGCAAGAAGCAAGTAATATATCCGTTTATTACTCTCATTGACATATCCGTCCATTACTCTCGATCGACATATCCGTCTATTACTTATTGACATATCCGTCCATTACTCTCGATCGACATATCCGTCCATTACTCATTGACATATCCGCCCATTACTCTCGATCGACATATCCGTCCATTACTCATTGACATATCCGTCCATTACTCTCGATCGACATATCCGTCCAATACTCTCGATCGATTCAATAATAAGTAAACAAATAATCCTCTTCTAAAGCACTTCTGTCCATAATTAACAGACACTGCACTTCCATCTGTCCATCCATGATTAACAGACACTGCACTTCCATCTTTCCATGATTAACAGACACTGCACTTCAATCTGTCCATCCATGATTAACAGACACTGCACTTCAATCTGTCCATCCATAATTAACAGACACTGCACTTCAATCTGTCCATCCATGATTAACAGACACTGCACTTCAATCTGTCCATCCATAATTAACAGACACTGCACTTCCATCTGTCCATCCATGATTAACAGACACTGCACTTCAATCTTTCCATGATTAACAGACACTCCACTTCCATCTGTCCATCCATGATTAACAGACACTGCACTTCCATCTTTCCATGATTAACAGACACTGCACTTCCATCTTTCCATGATTAACAGACACTGCACTTCCGTCTGTCCGAAATCAAGACTCGTCTGTCGATGATTAGTAAACACTGCACTTCGGTCTGTCCATCCACAATAAACAGACAATGTCTTTCCGCCTGTTCATTCATGATCAAATGACACTGCACATCCGTCTGCAATGTGCAACCGGGTGTTTGTTACGATTTATTCTGAATGCAATCTACATTCAATGTAATAAAAATGGATCTGGATTAGTAATCTACGATATGTTGCAGAAACATTTTCCTGACATATTTACTCCATTTAAAATCTTCAAATCGTATACGTAAATAACGTTGTAAATATGATCCGTTATATTAAGGAAAAGTTTACTCTAAAATAATCAGTTATTTAAAATTAATTCCCTAGCACAAAGACCTGTTAGATATTACAAAATTAGAATTACTATTCCTTTATTTCAAGGCGTAACTTACAAGAAAGTTGATTGTTAAGTTTTTTTTTCCGAAATCCATTTATATGTTTTTAACACTTTATCTCGATGGAAATGCAGGAAAAAAAATCTAAAATAAACTGTTGATGTTGGTTGCTTCTATAAAACTTTGCAACAAGATTCCCAAATGAAAGTTGCGATTAAACTATTTTATGGTTCTGAAATTTTACAGATAATTTTTATCCGAAGGACACACATCTATCCGTAAAAAGACGATTCTTAGCGCTAGGCCTCGATTTGAATCTACGAGATCTAAGTAAAAACTGTACGTTGGTTTTATGTTAAAATCGCTTTGAATTTTGAAGTACTAATATGCAACAGGATTCTTGATGAGTTTCATCATTGTAGGATAATTATCTCGTCGTCGGGACTGACATCTCTTCTTGTCTGTTGAAATACTGTATAATATATGAAAATTTATTAACACAACATATTGACAGGGTATCCACAACATATTTATAAGATTGCTTAGTATCGGGTATTACCGTTTAACTCTTTTTTAATTTTTCATTGTTTGCAACATGATGTTGAATATGTTCCTGACCTGTTAAGACACATTATTCTACAAGCCTTTTAAAACACACTTCTGTTTTTCATTTATGGACTGTGAAATTCATTACGAATAACGACTAAAACTTCAGAGCACTAGTTGAAAAATGATCATGAGTTTTCTTGTAAAATTTTGAATTGTATCTTAGCAACAAACTTTCCATATCCTGACTCGGTCATTGTTGTTAAACTCCTCTAAATTCTGTCGTGTTTAAAAGACATGTTTAAATTGCCCAGCACCTATAATTCAAAGTATGTAATAGTGTATTCCCATCATGAAACAATGGCATTGGTATACGACTTAAAAATTGCTGTATTTGTTAAAGTATCCTTTGAATCGCGTCTAGTAGTTTTTTGCAAACAGAAAGTGATAAAGATTGACCAGAGTTCAAATATAAAGATTTCTGGTCAAGTTCAATAACTATATTCTAAAATAAATGGTATATGAATAAAATGCAACTAAAATTATGGTCTCTTTAAATAAGGATTTCGGATTGAAATCAGAAATATCGGCAAATGTTTCCAACAACAAAAAAGTTTCTTTAATAAGCATCTAACACCATTGTTGGTTAAAGTTAAAATTTCGTTACGGCACATATTTTGCGACAAGAATTTTGGCGTGTTCGTTGCTAACCCAGACTTTTCCGTCACTATCTATGGACATTCCGGTCGGTTCAACTAATCCATCTTTATTACTCATAAGATATTGGATAAAGTTACCTTCCTTGTCGACAAGGTGAATGGTAGAGTTGCCTTTGTCACAAACTAATATATTTCCATGTCTGTCGGTTTCTACATTTGTAAAATGTACCTTATTAACTGTTTTCTGGTTGATTGGTCCAATGTAGGAGAATTTTACCTCTCCCGTCTTGCTAACGACGACGACTTCATTATCATCTTTCAGAACACAAATATCCCCATTACTTGAGTTCTGTCTTACATGTTTCGGCGAGATGAGCAATGGAGGACCGTCCTTATTGAACTGAATGTTTTGTAAAATTTTTCCACTGGCTGACAGTTTGACAATTTTACAATTTAGACCATCATATGCAGTTACCAAAATTTCGCCAATACTAGTAACAGATAATCCAATAATTTTGCAAAGTAAGGGGTCTGTTTTCAGATTGACAAACTTGTCACTATCGTGGGTTAGTCTCCTTATAAACTCCTCACAATATACTGATACAAGGAGATCACCGGCAGGGGTCACGGCCATATCAGAGATCCGAGGTTGAAGGTCAACTTTTAAACATCTGAGCACGTGACCATTGGCTGTAACAAGCTCCAAGACGTCAGTTTGTCGAACGTCGTGGCCCAGAGTAATCCACGCCCTGTTGTTGTTTACTGCTGCTACAAGATCAATTCTAGGTGTGAAAGTAGAAACAATTTGAACATCAATGGACGGAGAAGACTGGACTGGCTCGTAATTAATTTCATTTTCATCCTCAAAATAACCAATTAAAACTTTGAGCATTTTCCAGTCCGTTACACCAGCTATGAAAGTTGGAGGATGAAGCTTATCCGGTTTACTAAACTGTTCGTACTGATCCAATTTTTGTTTCATTTTTGAAACGAATTTAAACATTCCAATGTCATTCCTTGCCCTTAGCTTCTTGTCTGATTTCTTCACATATTCTTTTAAATTGGACAAGTTTTCCGAAATTTTTTCTTCAATTTTTTTTAGCTCATGTTGATCTTTCTTTTGTTTCTTTTGAAGTTGTTGTATTATTTCTTCCGTGATTCTGTCAATTTCCCCTTTTAGTCTTTTGTTATTCTCTTTAATGTCACCGATGAGTTTATTTATTTGGTCAGTATATTCTTTCTGGTTTTTATGGACAGATTTCATACTTTCTGTAAAGCAGTATATTTTTTGTTTTGATTCCTCCACATGTTTCGCAAGTTCTTTTCTTTTGCTATCGAGAACTTCGGAAATTTTGATAAATGTGTGATTTTTGTGTGGACCTGATATACAGTCAAAACAAACTAATACCTGACAATCTTTACAAAACATTTGAAAGATCTGTTTCGGATGCAATTCACACATTGCCCTCCTTTCGATTCTTTCAGATTGCTCAAGGTGTTTCCCGACTTCTTCTAAAGCCACAATGGTATGATTACAGTATAGTTTACTTTTTGTATGCTTTAGTTTACATTGCTCGCACATAAGATCTTTACAAATCACACATAACCATTTAATATCGCTTTTCTTGTCACACAATTTACAGTGGGCAGAAACTTGAGCTATTTTTGTAGTTCCAGACGCCATTTTTCTACTCTGCTGTTGTCGTGAATCCCTCCTTCGTCTCATGTACAATGGAACCCTGCTGATTTATTTGTTACATCGATCATTTCTGTAAATAAAACCAAATAAATCACTTTAAATCTCTTACAGAAAAAAGTCTGATTGATTCCTTAAGATTAAATATATATATATATATATATATATATATATAAGAGTATGATCGATATATCTTCAATGCTTATAGATGATAATAATGGATAGGTATTGTAATGTTATATGATATGTATGATTCTATGGTTTCTAAAGCATATGTGTTAAATATGGTAGTAGAATCAATGTCTTTCAAAATCAAATGTTTCCAAACTCTATTTTAATATTTGGAATACAAAAAAAAAAAAAATAAATAAATAAATAAATAAAAAAAAATAACAACAACAACAAAGATTTAGAATATAATACGTGATTTAGAAAACATTGCTGGGCTGTCGTTTCCAAAGTTATACCTGGATTTTTTTTATGTTAGTGCTCTATTGTTTTATACGGAGTACAGTGTATACGTTATATTATATCTTCATACGTTAAAAATTTAATACATCGATATTGTTAAGAAAAAAATCGATATTGGTACATGATACTTAACATCAGTAATAGACCAATTGGGGTGTAATTTCAGTACTGTTATCTCGAAACAAACTTTTTTCCGAAGGTAGTTATTGTTGTGGCCTATTTTAACGTAAAAGATAAATGATCCACTTAGGCTGCTAAAACAAAGGCTCAATGGCAAATCAAGTTATGTTTCCTTCTTTTTTTATGGGATATACTGGTTTTTAATATTACTGTAATATTACTGGTTTTTATCGGTTAAGCACTTTATCACTCACACTCTTTTTAAGGGTATTTTTGTATATAACTGGTAACATTGTGATATTGATATAAAGCATGCTCTAAATCGGTCATTTTGTGTTCCTGCTCACTGCTATTAACAAGAATCACATTACAAAGTATGATTTTCTGCTACTTTGTCTATGATCAATGGTATCTCAAAATAAGTCACTAAACACTTCCTCGATATAACTTCTTCATAAAATAAGAAATGACAACCTTTATAATTAGAATTGGGTGATGTATACATCTCAGCAGCTCCACAATAGGATAGGTAAGTGTATCTATGTTTCTGCATATACGAGGCACGTACGATATAGACTCTTTCTAGAGAGAAGTGGAGTCATGACTGAATAAAAAATCTGTCACTTTATCGAGGCGGTCAGTTCGATTTTACGAACGGCTAAAAAAAACCGGAGTACCCTATGGAAAAAACCATCCATCGAAAACCAAACGGACAAAATTTCTCACAAAGAGAACCGAAAATCCTATCCGAAAATAATCAGTTGTATATCCGAAAATAATCAGTTGTATATCCGAAAATAATCAGTTGTATATCCGAAAATAATCAGTTGTAAACAACTCGCTATCCAATTATGCCATCAACAGAGCTAGAACAATTACTAAACAATACTGTTGAAATAAAGACCGCGTAATCCAATCATAGTCTTAATCCTGCTAAACTCGCCATTCAACACCACTATCCAAAAGTGCTAAACTCACTATCAAATCACACTTTTCAATACTGCTAAACGCGCTATCCAATCACACTTATCAATACTGCTAAACTCGCTATCCAATCACACTTATCAATACTGCTAAACTCACTATCCAATCACACTTATCAATACTTCTAAACTCACTATCCAATCACACTTATCAATACTTCTAAACTCACTATCAAATCACACTTATCAATACTGCTAAACTCACTATCAAGTCACACTTATCAATACTTCTAAACTCGCTATCCAATCACACTTATCAATACTTCTAAACTCGCTATCCAATCACACTTATCAATACTTCTAAACTCGCTATCCAATCACGCTTATCAATACTTCTAAACTCGCTATCCAATCACACTTATCAATACTTCTAAACTCGCTATCCAATCACGCTTATCAATACTGCTAAACTCGCTATCCAATCACACTTATCAATACTTCTAAACTCGCTATCCAATCACACTTATCAATACTTCTAAACTCGCTATCCAATCACACTTATCAATACTGCTAAACTCGCTATCCAATCACACTTATCAATACTTCTAAACTCGCTATCCAATCACACTTATCAATACTTCTAAACTCGCTATCCAATCACGCTTATCAATACTGCTAAACTCGCTATCCAATCACACTTATCAATACTGCTAAACTCGCCATCCACTTAAACTTATATAAATGCTTCAACTTGAAGTAGAAAAAAATCGCGATTATGTCACTCTCGTCTACTTTTTCTGGTCATGGATAGTAGCAATGATGCTGATGCGACTGAAGTTACATACCTCTACTTTGTCTGGTTGAGGGGTGTAGCAATGATGCTGATACGACTGAAGTCACATATCTCTTCTTTGTCTGGTTGAGGGGTGTAGCAATGATGCTGATACGACTGAAGTCACACACCTCTACTTTGTCTGGTTGAGGGGTGTAGCAATGATGCTGATACGACTGAAGTCACATATCTCTTCTTTGTCTGGTTGAGGGGTGTAGCAATGATGCTGATACGACTGAAGTCACACACCTCTACTTTGTCTGGTTGAGGGGTGTAGCAATGATGCTGATACGACTGAAGTCACACACCTCTACTTTGTCTGGTTGAGGGGTGTAGCAATGATGCTGATACGACTGAAGTTACACATCTCTACTTCGTCTGGTTGAGGGGTGTAGCAATAATAATGATACGACTGAAGTCACACATCTCTTCTTTGTCTGGTTGAGGGGTGTAGCAATGATGCTGATGCGACTGAAGTTACATACCTCTACTTCGTCTGGTTGAGGGGTGTAGCAATAATGCTGATACGACTGAAGTCACACATCTCTACTTTGTCTGGTTGAGGGGTGTAGCAATGATGCTGATACGACTTAATTCACACATTTCTACTTTGTCTGGTTGAGGGGTGTAGCAATGATGCTAATACGACTGAAGTCACACATCTCTACTTTGTCTGGTTGAGGGGTGTAGCAATGATGATGATGCAACTGAAGTCACACATCTCTATTTCGTCTGGTTGAGGGGTGTAGCAATGATGCTGATGCGACTGAAGTCACGCATCTCTACTTCGTCTGGTTGAGGGGTGTAGCAATAATGATGATGCGACTGAAGTCACACATCTCTACTTTGTCTGGTTGAGGGGTGTAGCAATGATGATGATGCGACTGAAGTCACACATCTCTACTTTGTCTGGTTGAGGGGTGTAGCAATGATGATGATGCGACTGAAGTCACATACCTCCACTTTGTCTGGTTGAGGGGTGTAGCAACGATTCTGATGCGACTAACGTCACATACCTCCACTTTGTCTGGTTGAGGGGTGTAGCAATAATGATAATGCGACTGAAGACACACATCTCTACTTTGTCTGGTTGAGGGGTGTAGCAATGATGCTGATGCGACTGATGTCACATACCTCCACTTTGTCTGGTTGAGGGGTGTAGCAATGATGATGATGCGACTGAAGTCACATACCTCCACTTTGTCTGGTTGAGGGGTGTAGCAATGATGATGATGCGACTGAAGTCACATACCTCCACTTTGTCTGGTTGAGGGGTGTAGCAATGATGCTGATGCGACTGATGTCACATACCTCCACTTTGTCTGGTTGAGGGGTGTAGCAATGATGCTGATGCGACTGATGTCACATACCTCCACTTTGTCTGGTTGAGGGGTGTAGCAATGATGCTGATGCGACTGATGTCACATACCTCCACTTTGTCTGGTTGAGGGGTGTAGCAACAATGCTGATGCGGCTTTAAAGGGTACCTGTAACGATTTTCAGTTTTGACATATTTTATTCGTCGTACTTAAATATGACTGTAGCGAAAATTTCATACAATTTCATTCCATAATAAGGTAGATATCGGCGATTTTCTAATATTTCTCTAGAAATCAAAATCAAAAAGGTCGATATCGAGGCTCCCGTGTTGTGACGTCATACCAGTAACATACCTCCACAGAATATTATTTACCAACTACTTAAATAAGTCAAGTTTAACTTTCTATGATTATTTTACAGGAAAACTATTTAAGGAAGTGGAATTAACATTCGTTTGACATGTACCGATAATTAAGATTGTTATTAATCCTTTTGTTTATTAGACACATTCCTTAGATTTAGACCAACACCTGTAATTAACTGGATGTCATTTATAATTTGCAAAATTGATTTGCAGGTTGATAAAGTTATCTTACGACCGGTAATATACAATAATATATTTACAGTTCGATTAAAGTAAAATAATTTTATTTGGTAAACGTTATTTGTCATATACAGTATAAAGATTTCACTCCGGAAAAATGGATATTTCATTTTTAATTTTAAAAAAGTAAAAAAAGGAATTCTTTCTTAGTTTTCATGTCAATAATAATAATAATAATAATAATAATAATAATAATAATTATTATTATTATTATTATTATTATTATTATTATTATTATTATTATTATTATAAAACACAACTTTTAGGGAAAATAAAAAATCAAAAATTGACGACCATAGTCTATTTAAAACGTTTATTGATCTACTTACAGCATTTGATTTTATTAGATTTAGTTTTCACTTTTCCTTGGGCATACATTTAGCTGTGATATTCTTAAATTCTTTATTCTATATATACAAATTCATTAAATTATTATTATCTCGTTTTTTTAAAATGTGGTCTCATTCTAAAATCCGTGTCATTTCATTTTAAACAATTATAATATATTTAGCGTAAAATAATTTGAAATGGAATATCTTGGTTTTTTTTTCTTTTTTATTATCCCAGTATTAATTACCCATCGGACCGTTGAAAAGAACTATGTTACAAACTTTAATTGTGTGAACATTTTCCAATTATCGAGGAAATGTAATGCCGCCAGACTACTTAAAAGTTTTCTACATCACGGTCATTTAATTTCTACTGTCAATAAACATTGCACAAAAGAACATCTAAAGGCGATATTGATTTTTACCCGGTGCCACTGTCATGTGCTGATTTTGAATTTTTATTGAATTAATGCATTCAAAATTCAAAATTTTGAATGCATTATTTTAATAGAAATTCAAAATCAGCACATGACACCACAGTAAGTTCCATAATATTCATCCGGTAGTCTGTCCAGCCCGACTTGATATTTAATTCATTTTAAAATGTCGACAATAAAATTTTTTCTTGTATTTGACTAGATAAATTAATGGCGTAATTTTTGTAATAGCTATGCAACTTATCGTAATTCTCGAGTCTGTCCAGTCCGACTTCATAAAATAATTTATTTTCTTAAGTCAAAGATATAATCATTTTTCGTGTTATTGACAAGATAACACTCGTCAAGTATTTTTCAACCGTTGCTATGCAACCAAACGCAGTTCGGGACTCGACTCTATATGTTCATCAGATTCGTCCGTTTCTGGTTCGAATAAACGGTTTTACTCCAAATTCATCACTGATAAGATTGTCTACTGCTTCCCCAAATAATGACGAACTATTTGACATAAATAGGTACATGTCAGAGTCGTTACTTTCGTCTACATACATCAATATATCATCATTGTTCAACGAGGTGTTTCACTTTACGATAAAGAGAAAGTTATAAAATGTGGATTTCAAACCGCTATTACTTTTTTATTTTCTCACCAATTTTGATGCGGTTTTCAATATTGTTATATTTAAATATGTAACAAAACAATTGTGATGAAAAAAGTTTTGGTAACAGGTACCCTTTAATCACACATCTTTACTTTGGTTGAGGATTGTAGCAATGTTGCTGATGCAGATTAAGTCACACATCTCTATTTTGTCTGTCAAAGGATTGTAGGAATGATTCTGATGCGGCTTTATTTACACGTCTCTACTTTGGTTGAGGATTGTAGCAATGGTGCTGATGCAGATTAAGTCACACATCTCTTCTTTGGTAAAAAATTGTAGCAATGGCGCTGATGCGGCTTTATTCACGCATTCAATGTGTTCGTTCGTGATCAGTAAATTAATAAACTGAAACGAATCTCCACATGCTCGTTCGTACAATGTAATATATAAAGCCTTCCTAGTTACTAAAAGGATTAGTTTCACACAATGAATTCGTTATCACGCACTGTACAATTCAACATTCTTCTGAACAATTCAACACCTAATTCCCCTAAAGAGTAATAAATATGTCAGGCTGTGCGCACGCATCACCGATGTTCCAATAAGCAATATTGTTAATTTAATTAATTTGGTTTTATATTGTGTATTTACTAGCGCTAAGAAGCCACATAAGTCAATAAGAATAATCAGTATAAAAGTCAGACTTGAAACACTGTTACAGGTAAGTATATTGTGACGATAAAAAGGCAGCACAGAAATCAGTATAAAAGTCAGACTTGATACACTGTTACAGGTAAGTATATCCTTATGACGATAAAAAACCAGCACAGAAATCAGTATAAAAGTCAGACTTGATACACTGTTACAGGTAAGTATATCCTTATGACGATAAAAAACCAGCACAGAAATCAGTATAAAAGTCAGACTTGATACACTGTTACAGGTAAGTATCTCCTTATGACGATAAAAAACCAGCACAGAAATCAGTATAAAAGTCAGACTTGATACTCTGTTACAGGTAAATATATCCTTATGACGATAAAAAACCAGCACAGAAATCATCTAATTTTAGAGAAGAAATAAACAAGCGTTCTTCTGTCTAATAAAATATTTGGATTTGTGAAGAAATATGAATAACATAAAATACACTTTTTTCAACAAAATTTCAAAAATGAATGCTCAAAATTTTAGGCTAAATATGATATTTGAAGTTTCATTTACCACCAGAAAAGAAATAATAATGACATGATTTCCAAACAGCTGTTTAATTAGTACAAAATACACGTTTTATTATAAATTCAAAATTTCTTTTCCATAGCAATCATGAAATGACTAAAATGTAAGGTCACAGTGTTTCAAAAGGTGTTATTTTTTCTTTCCAATTTCTTTGTAATTCACATAGTGAAGTAGTGATACAGAACTTGAATTAATACTTATAATACCTATAACATTTATTACACACAACAGTAAAGAGAGTGTCGGTGGTTTGACACCTAAATGCAACTTTTTTTTACCACCATCACTACCTCGGGAGCCATGAGCACCCCGGGAGCCCTCACCATCCCGGGAGCCATCACCATCCCGGGAACAATCACCATCTCGGGAGCCATTACCACCTCGAGACCATAACCAACCTGGGAGCCATAACCACCCCGGGAACCATCACCAACCCAGGAGCCATCACCACCTCGGGAGCCATCACCACCCCGGAAGCCATAACCATCCCGGGAGCCATCACTAACCCGGGAGCCATCACCACCTTGGGAGCCATCACCACCCCGGGAGGATACCCATACTTACATTACTTTACACATAAGATTCAGTCATATCAAACAATTTCTTGTTGAACTTTGATTAAGATGCAAATTAATTGATTGGCGTCATCACTATATGCTACATGCTTAAGGTGATTAAAGCTTAAATGCATCATTGTTTTTTTTTTTAACTCTACGAAAGAAATCTGTAACCGCCTTTGAACAAAACAAGTTCAAATATAGAAAGCAAGACCTCGGGTTTTCTTCATTGTAACCAGAGATTAAAATGTACCATATTTCAATACAAAATATTAACTAATCATTCCTCAAAATCATTTTTATGCAAGTCTCTTGTATAGTATGTCGTGACTATCAAAAAGGCGTTCGAGTAACAACTGTAGATTCGAACAAGTTAAAATAATGACTTTATGTACTATAATGATAAAATAATGAAAACTGATTTTGTTGTAATATTTCTCTATATTCGTTTACACGCACTCGAAACATAAAAAATGTCACAAAACTTTGATCTAAACGCTTACAGTCCGCAAACTTACATTCTCACTTTTAAGAAATTTGAAAACAAGTCTTAATTTATAAAACAGAATCGTGGTTTAAATTTGAGATCAAATATTCTATTTTTGATAGTTCAATACATAAAACGGAACCGTTTTAATGAAATTAAAAAAAGTAAAAATAGCAATTCAATTTCTAAAATATTTATTGGTCGTAAAATCCAATCGGTAAGCCAAAAAGGATAATGCTTTAAATAAGATATCAATATGTCATTTATTATGGTTGTAAACAAATTTATTTTCGGCAGGCACTGTATTTACTGTACAATGACCTCATTCGCGCTAATAGTGGAAAATCCAATATCGTTCCTTGTGTCTTTTGATTACTTGTATTGATCTCAAATCTCTCCGAACGTGACCGTATGGTAATACGAAACACTTAAAGAGAATAAGCATTGATTGCTGAAAACAACAATTTTTCATTCCTTTTGATGCATTTTCCATAGATGATATTTCCATGTTTAGATTTGGAATTTTTTTTATACAAAGTAAACAAAACCGTCATAGATGATAGATACAACTTACCTGTATATATACGTCGTTACATTTTACGTTTATAATTCCGGTTTAACGTTGATAATTCCGGCTCCAATTTGTCCTATACCATACGGAAGAAAACAAAAAAATATAAACATAAATGACGTCTTCGACCTGAAATTCATCCGCGCATGTATAAATGATAAACGCGGTTTATGGCGCCTTTATGATAGAACTTCCTCGTTTCACAGAACATTGATATGTGTATACATGCAGTTAATTCTTTGAAAGTAACTCATATTATTGATTTATTCTCAAGTCATTGTATATACCCATAGGGTTATTTGATGCGGAAAACACAAACGGAGCACGCTGATACTAGCCAGGCGGGTTAAACGTCAATCAAGTTCTTATGAATATTCATAAAGTAATTAGGGTTTTTATTGTGTTGGAGACTAAGACTTACAGAATTCAATTTCCTTATTCTTCTTCATTTTGATTTTACGTTCAGCATGACTCATTATGGTAAAACAAATATTGAACATTGTGTAAGAATTACAACATTAATCTTTAATTTGTGTCATAGTGGAATTGTGTCATGGTAATACAGCAAACAGTTCTGAGACGGTGGAGGAAATTAGAGTGCCTTCAGGAAGCACTTTGATCCGTTTTAGGAGTCGAACCTGTTTGAATTTTTTACACAGCAATTTTTGCAGATATTTGGGACGTGTGAATAGCTAAGTGAGAGACGCTGTGATCTGTAGGTCAGTGTTTTAGAATATAAGACTTCTCCGTCACCAACCCACTTTCCCCCTCCATAATCTGTAACTGATGTAACATGGGGCGGGGGGTCTGCTTCTGATAAACTGATTTGCAACTCCATTCCACTAAAGTACAACATACTACGTGTATTGCCAATCAAAAAAAAAAAAAAATAAATAAATTAATTAATTAATTAATTAAATAAATAAATAAATAAATGTTATTTATAAAACATTTATATTCTGACAAAAATTTTTGCAATAAATAAAAGGCGTCAGCTACAATCGAAGGGAGACCAATCCTACAGCTTTACCTTCATTGCGAAAACTTCCATTAACACAAATCCCAAATTATTTTTTTTTTTTTTTTAATTTATTTATTCATTTATTTGTCACTTTCACCTAATCACTCATCCCTTTGTAAATACATTTTTATTAGTTCATGTTACTCATTAAAATATAAATGTTTGTCATTGTAATGATTGGATGTATTTTTGTTACTCGGGAGAGAAAAGTTTTGAGTTGTATTATCCGTTTCCAATCCTTTTGTTAGATCTTTATTGCAATAAACTATGTTTAAATTAAATTGAACCAAGCTATTGTTTTTTCCAAACGTACAGGTAGTCGCGAAAACCTGTTGCAGCCTTTAAAAAAGTTGTGAATTATAACAGTTAAAAGCTCGAATGTACAGAAAATTTCAGAGCTTTCAGTAATTAACAGGCTTGATTTTAGTAACAGGTTTTACTTTTTTCCATTTTGAACTTTCAAAATGACCTTAACTCCGCCAGGTTATCACCTGTCGTTCTCAAGATAATAAAAAAGATGAGGGAGGTCATTTTTTTCCATCGGCGCCTTTGATACCTGTTGAACTTTAAAGGTAGTCGCGCAAACTTATAGTCGCCGCGTTTAAGTTGTCGTGCGTTTAAACGCTGTTTTCGCACAAACAGATATCGCCAACGGTTATAACAACGAACTGTCCTAATTAAAAAAATATCCAACGGTTATAACAACGAACTGTCCTAATTAAAAAAATATCCAACGGTTATAACAACGAACTGTCCTAATTAAAAAAATATCCAACGGTTATAACAACGAACTGTCCTAATTAAAAAAATATCCAACGGTTATAACAACGAACTGTCCTAATTAAAAAAATATCCAACGGTTATAACAACGAACTGTCCTAATTAAAAAAATATCCAACGGTTATAACAACGAACTGTCCTAATTAAAAAAATATTTTTCAACCATCACTTCTTTCATATAGAAAGACAAACGTTTAATTATCTTGATGCTAAAGTTACTCAAATTTCCAGAACATTTCAAAATCCGCGATATCCAAGAGACTTTTAGACCTTTGATTTTGGATTCTATGTAAAAGCGGAGGAATTAGCTCAAATTTAAACTTTTGAAATAAACATGAAAACTAAATTAAATATGACGAAATTTATTCTTTGTCGGAATTGTGACCTGGACTATCCAACGGCCACTTCCAGACTGACGCTAAAAACAATACAACAAACAAACAACGCCATCGGATAATACCTGGTGGTCAAGGTAACAATTATGTTAATGCACTATAAATCTATTAAGCAATTAATGTCATATTTTTCCGGAATGTTCAATACAAAGAAAATTACTGTCTGAATGGCCGACTTCAGGTAAAATAATCTCAATCGGGATTAAATAATTAAGCCTTTACCTGTATGAAAAACAATACTGTCCGAATAAAAGAATTATAGATCGCAAATAAAGTTTAGAAATTTCGTCTATTAAAAAGATACTGTCAATAAAATTTAGAAAATTTTGCGCTGTCACAATATCTCTCCTCTCCGAAAAGTTTGGTCCCCAAACTTAGAATAATTATAAAAACAATGTTTATCATGAGTTGTACACAACATTTTTGTAAAGTCGTTCTGGATGTTTAAGATACACATTTGGAGATAACAGAGCGAGAGACGAAATTACGTGAATTGGATTGCCGTCGGAGTCGACATATGGAGTATCCGGTTGATGTCTTGTCTTAGTGGTGCTAGTAATCCCGATATTGTGATCCCGTCGAATTTGGTTGATCTCATCTTTGAGTGCATATCTTTCAGAGGAAAACTGCATATTTTGTTCGAAAACCCAATCCAATTTTTCAGACAATCTGTCATTTTCAATTTGTAGTCCAAATATATCCTCATTTAATTCCTCGATTTTACTTTTTAAGGAAGTTGTTTCCTGTTGTTTACATTTTAATTGTTTTACTTGTAATTTAAATTCTTCTGTCTTTTTCACTTGATCGTTTCTCTGTTCTTGTAGTTGTTTGATTATATTCCGCATTTGAACACTTTCTTGAACAGACTGGTCGTACTTGCATTTTACACTTTGAAATTCCTGTTTTGTACTAGACAGCTGTTCATACAAGTTCACATTTAAAGTTGTTTGTTCTTGACACTGGACATGAAGTAATTCATTTTTTCTTTTCAGTGTTTTGATAGCGTTATAAGTTACATTTAACTTGTCAGTGAGAATATTTTGCTTATTAGCTTGAGTACAGTTTACATAAAACATTTGCAGTAAATCATTTTTATCAACGCTTGAAAACGGAAGAGTTTGCAACAGTTTCTTTTTATCCAAATACCTTGCTAGTCTTTGTTTGTCACGTAACTTTCGTTTTCTTGATTTTCGTTTTCTCTTCCGATCTTTAACGTGTGGAGCAACTGATACACTGTTTGATTGCGACACCCACTGACTGTAATTAGTCCGATTATGACCACCGCATGACAAGCAACAGCGTGCATAATGTCCAGCACGCCAACAACTGTAACAAGATGCATGTCTAGCCTTACATGATTGTAAATGTCTAGAGTTGAATCGAAATCCACACCTGTAGCAATAATTTCGACGAGAATAGTCCAAATATGTCCATCTAGTTAATATGTTCATTGAATCATAACTGCAAAACTTGAAAATTAGCTGTGATGGTATCAGGATCTTGTGTTGTAGCTTGACTTACGCATTAAATTGCGGCAAACTGCCCGGATTCTCCACCAATTTGTAAAAGCGGAGGAATTAGCTCAAATTTAAACTTTTGAAATAAACATGAAAACTAAATTAAATATGACGAAATTTATTCTTTGTCGGAATTGTGACCTGGACTATCCAACGGCCACTTCCAGACTGACGCTAAAAACAATACAACAAACAAACAACGCCATCGGATAATACCTGGTGGTCAAGGTAACAATTATGTTAATGCACTATAAATCTATTAAGCAATTAATGTCATATTTTTCCGGAATGTTCAATACAAAGAAAATTACTGTCTGAATGGCCGCCTTCAGGTAAAATAATCTCAATCGGGATTAAATAATTAAGCCTTTACCTGTATGAAAAACAATACTGTCCGAATAAAAGAATTATAGATCGCAAATAAAGTTTAGAAATTTCGTCTATTAAAAAGATACTGTCAATAAAATTTAGAAAATTTTGCGCTGTCACATCTATATCAATCATTCCAATGCCTCCCTCATTTTTAGTACCTACCAAAGTATATCTTTTTTTATTCTGTCTTTTTTCTCCCATAAAAATGCAAAGATTACTTTATTTATTTGTTTTATTATTTCTTTGTTCGGATATGGTAATATTGTTGATACATACACGTAAATAAGTTTTGATAAGCCCAATGTATTAATTATATTGCATTTTCCAAAAATTGTTAATTTCCTTTTTTCCAAGAATCAAACTTATTTTGTAAATCATTAATTTTGTTATGCCAGTTTTTTTTTTTTTTTTTTTTTTTTTACTAAACACTAGTTTTTTATCGTGACCTAAGTATACACCTAGACATTTCACAGATTTTTTGTTAATACAAATTCCATGAATGCTGGTGTCAGCTGAATATTTGAGTGAACCCAATAAAATACATTCAGTTTTATCGATATTTAATTTAGTGCCAGCATGCTTACAGAATTGATCAATAATATCTAAAGCTCTCCCATAGACTTTTCATCAGCAAGAGAAAGTGTACAATCAATCATCTGCATGCATAGTATTTCTTATTTCGCTTAACATATTATACGCTTTTAAGCCAGTAATAACGTTATCATCTCTTATTCTAGATCTAGTAGCTAGAATTTCCATAACTGAGATAAAAAGTAGTGCGGAAATTGGACATCCTTGTCGAATGCCACGTTCCATATAACAATTTCTAGAAATCCAATCATTATTTTTCATTCTAAACATTGGACTATTGTATATCTCTTTGCAGTGTTAATAATTTAGATTTTTCTTACATACTACATTCTTATGGAACTGATTTGCCAAGTTTTTAACTAATTGCACACTTTCCTTTATTTTACAAACAAATAATGTAATTTTTTAATAGATGTAAAAAGCATCAGAAATTGGAGATCTTTCTGTTGACACCTTATTGTCACAAAATATATGGAATAACCCACTATTTGTGTGTAAGGGTAAATCTCTTTGTTTTAAATCTTGGGTTAAAAGTGGTATTTTATACGTAAAACACTTATTTAACAATGATGGATCCTTAAAAAAGATTGAACAATTTTCTGAAGTTTTAGTACAAAAGTATAATTGGTTGTGTGAACACAAAATAATTAAGATTTTTTTTTTTCAAAATTATGTACTAATTACGACTGCAAAAAAGGTAGATTTATAAATATAAGAAAAAATATTTACAGATGGGTTTTTATTGATAATACATATCACAACATTTAAGACAAAAAAAAGCTCCTTCTTTTATAAACTTTTTATGAAGAAAAAATTTCAAAAACCTTTTATGGAAAAATATTGGTCAAATTGTTTTGGTTTGGGTACTAATACTTCATGGGAAAATATTTATCACAGTAAACTTTCAACAATGATAGACACACAAGTTGTTGAATTCAATTATAAACTAATTAACAAACTCCTTTGTAACTGGTATGCATTAAGTAGATGGAAAAACATTTCTGGTAATTTTAGATCATGTCATTCTAGCGAAAATTCCGAACATCTTCTCTTTTCATGCAAAAGTGTTAATACACATTGGACAAAAATTTAGTATATCATGGAAGATTATTGTTCTTTGATTTTATGATGAACAAAAAGAAAAAACCACTTTCCCTTAATAATGTTTTTCTTTCATTGCTTTTAAAATTTATAAATATAAAATGCAATGACGTTTTAATGAACAGAAGGAAACTGGAAAAGAATTAATTAATTTTGTCAAAAACTGCTGGTCTTTACATACTACTGTTCTTAATCATATAGGAAAATATAGACATACTTTGTCTCTCTTGAAATTAATACAAAAACATATCTGATTCTGTACTTTTATCTTATTGTTTCATTTTTTTCTTTATATTTTGTAGGTATTGTTAAGTTTTGTATAGATATATTGCAATTGTCATTTAAATATAGTATTATTCAATAATAATAATATATTTCTCATATAAACATTGAGAAAAATTGTTTAAAAAGGTTATATAATATTAAATGTACTATATTTATAACATATATCAGTTCAATCTGTCCTTCCGACCAGGTTATTAACTTGAATATTGTAATGTTTTGTAACGTTAATAAACATCTACTTGTCTATGTGCTAGAAGTATTATTTGTATTCTTTATGTAAATAAAGTTTATTATTAATATTTAAATTACAATTATCTTGATACTGATGTTATTAGTCATGCTTCATTTAAATATGACTAACCGTGTTGTACAGAACACATTATTTTGTCACAGAAAATTCGAATTATATGAGGAATTTAAATCACTAACTTCCAGCAGTGATGGTCATCACGAAGCGAACCGCGGCATTGATTTCTTCTGTAAATCTACTTGTTGCACGATCCCCGGATTTCCGTCCCGTCTAGACGCCCTGGTATTTATGATATTGCACGGTTATTTTCTTTTGTATTTCAATCAATTTTGAACTGTACCTAAATCCAAATGCGTGTCACGTTGAATGATTTATTAAAAAAAAAAATTACACCAGACATTTTTGAAGAAAAATTTATAGCTTTGCTGCGATTCGAACCCAGGATTCTGATTCACAAGGAAAGAGTTATACCACTAGACCACTGACCTATTCATATCAGATGATCTCTTTCAATAAAAATAACCCCTGTGTTGTTCTAAGATTTTTTTATAATTCAAATGTAACATTTAAAAGTATAAATGTTTAAAATAAAAAAAAAAAATTGTCAAAGGCAAAGCAAACTATAATTAATAAGATAAAACTAAAGAAACTAATAATTTAACAAACTAATACTAAGGCCGAACAAAACATGAATAGTGCTCAGTTTCGTATTCTTGGTTTCTCACATACTGGATATTCTCAGTAAATAAGCCTGCAATGTTTCAATTCATGGACATTGCGGATATTAAAATTGTTTCCATGGCACAATCCCGCAGAACAAAAAGAAACATGCAATGGACAGAAAATACCTGGAAAAGTTGGGCCAGAGTAAGGAATGTAGTTAAACAGTTGGGGCAACCCCAAGTACCTCAGACAAGGAAACTAAAGGCTATTTCTGCCTTATAGTTCAATTGAAAGATTGAAAGTACTAGTATTCCTAACCTTGACTAAAACACCAAATGTCCATGAATCACCATTCGACCTTTCTGTCTCAAACAGGTGACAAATGACTTATGAAATAGAAAGGCCCACATACAAATTCCGAAAATTTCATTGCGGGGATAATTTTGGAAATTTCAAACTAAAATGTAAATTTTGACCTTGCACGTGCTTATTTTGTTTATTTTGGTGCATTAATTTCACAAAGTAACATATAACTGAAGACTGGGTCATATATATAGGTCATACCCATGAGCAACATTCACCTAATCCGATTAAACTATTGTATTCTTGTAGACGTGCAACAAGTTTGATATCCGACCTATTCTGATTAGATTATCTCTTTCAATAAAAATAACCCCTGTGTTGTTGTAAGATTTTCTTTATAATTAAAATGCAACATTTAAAAGTATAAATGTTTAAATGAAAAGGCATTTGTAAGAGGCAAAGCAAACTATAAATAATAAGATAAAACTAAAGAAAATAATAATTTAACAAACTAATACTAAGGCCGTGAATAGTACTGTTTGGTATTCTTGGTTCCTCAAACAATGTATATGTTCATTAAATAAGCCTGCAAGGTTTGAATTCATGTGGATATTTAAAATTGTTCCCATGGCACAATCCCGCAGAACACAAAAAGAAACATAAAATGGACAGAATGTACATGGAATAGTTGGACCAGAGTAAGGGGTGTGATTAGACAGTTGGGGCAACCCCAAGTACCTCAGGTAAGGAAACAAAAGGCTATTTCTGCCTTATAGTTCAATTGAAAGTACTATAGGTCGCGCACGATAACTTGGCACATCCGGGCTTATTCATTTTGTAAATAAACAATGTAACTCGGACTCATGAAACACGCACATTGAACAACTCGCCAATGTCCATGCTGCACCTTCATACATATTTTTGTTGAAATATAAATATTTATCATATTCCACTTATCTTGGACATTTTCATTTATGTTCTTTATTTGAAACTTTTTAAATATTCACATGAAATTATTTCACTATAGTTTCTGCCTAATTTTTGTGAAGTTCCACATAACTGTGGAACGAATTGTCTGAAGATATAACAAGATATTTGTCCTTAACACCTTTAATTTGATAGGATAGGTTACTGTCGTCCTTGGCTCAGTGGTATGTAACATATCTTACAGTTAGTGGACAGCTATATAATTTTGTTACAAGTGAGTTCGAACAATACCGGGTCCATACATATATATTTTTTAATTTTATCTAATTTTGTTTTTAATTTTTATTATAAAAACTTTTCATTTAAAAAGTAAAATAAATAAATGAATCTATACTAATTATTTAAATGTGCTATCAGGCTAATGATTAATAATTTCTATCTTGTAAAAGTATGAACAACCTAAATTTTAAAATTCTTGTGGAAATTATTTCTACCAGAACTACATAACATGAAACATTTAAAATTAGCACAGGGCAAAATTTTAACGTCTCGTTTCATACAGAAATCAAAATATTAGCACTATTTGGGACTAATCACTATTATTAATCCGTACCTCACCGCCGCGTCATACGAAAAAATCAAACTGTAAACCTATAATGATTTGGAAAAGGATGCCAACATCAATAAATTTTATACTGTGTTTATTCATTTATTTATTGTTTTTTTAATTTATTTATTTTATTTATTCATATCTGGGAATAGACAGTTAATATTGTTGTCATGTGCAGAATTTTAAATTTAATATTTTTCTCTGTTAAAATTCAAAATGCTCCACATGACGCTGTGCGAAATATAAAAATACAATTCCTCCTTACAAGTGAAATATTTTATGTCCAACAACACAACTCATATTAATGCATTCATTTATAATTTTTATTAATAGATTCAAAATTAAAGTGAATCAAATGTACCAGTTTCCAATTTGTGATGCAAGAGAATACAGCAGGTGTTTGTTCTAATTAATATAATACAATAGGATATGAATTCCAACATATCATGGCGTTGGGTGGATCTGAGAGTTAAAAGGGACGAGATGTTAATTATTAAGTTAATTTGACCATTAATTAGAACATGCGAACGAGTTGAATGGTCACGCCCTCGTAAAAATGTGAGAATATAGCATAATAGGTATAAGGCGAAAACGAGGCAACACGTGTGATTTTCATAACCGAGAAGATGTCTGAAAATAAAAAGATTGTATTAAATTCACAGGCAAAACAAATTGCCATCAATGTTGTAAAACATTGCTTTGATGAGGCAAAACAAAAATGTCTCATAAATCCCATCAGCTGTCCCTTGGAGAGAGCAAGTGCAATGACGGGTGTGCCGAGGAGAACATTATCAAGATTAAAATCGTTCGGAATAGAAACCAAACAGGCTGATAGAAAACAGAGATCAGATAATTTTTTTATTGATGATTTTGATATCTGCGTAATTAGAAGAACAATAATTAATATGTATTTAAATAAACGCGTTCTTCCAACTATAAATGCTATTCATTCGGAAATAATTAACAAAATTGACTTTAAGGGGGGGGGGTAAAACAATTCTCAGAAAATTGCTTAAAGAAATGGGGTTTAACTGGAAAAAATGCAGCACAAATAGAAAAATCCTTATGGAAAAACCAGATATCGTATCAAAAAGAATAAATTACCTTCGCGAAATTAAAAAACTTAGAGAAACTGGACACAACATTATTTATATGGATGAAACGTATATAAACTCTTCACACACTGTACCCAAGTGTTGGCAGCTGGATTGGAACGGTTTAAGTGTTCCAATCGGAGCAGGTGACCGTCTGGTTGTTGTTGATGCTGGTTCAGAAAAGGGTTTTGTTCCTAATGCAAGCCTTATTTATAAAGCCAAGTCATCAACAGGTGATTATCACCATGAAATGAATGCTGAGAATTTCACTAAATGGCTTCGCGAAAAATTAATTCCAAACCTTGAACCAAATTCCGTCTTGGTAGTCGATAATGCATCTTATCATAACGTCCAAGAAGACAAAAAACCAACAACATCGTGGAAGAAAAAAGACATTCAGGAATGGCTCACAAAACACAACATTAAATTTACAGAAGACATGGTTCGCGCACAGTTACTTACAATATGCAAACAACAAATTATTCCACCTTCCTACAGAATTGATTATATATTAAGAGAACATGGACATAAAATTTTAAGATTACCACCTTATCATGCAGACTTAAATCCTATAGAATTAATTTGGGCTGATCTAAAATCATATGTTGCTTCAAAAAATTTAAAATTTAAACTTTCGGACGTGCAAAAACTTGCAGAAAAACAATTGAAAGACAGAAAAATGGAAAAGGTGTGTTGAACACGTAAAGAAAATAGAAACCGATTACTGGAAAAATGACATCGCAGTCGATGAAGAAATAGAGAAATTTGTAATAAACTTGGACGATACCGATCATGGCCAGCGACGAATACACAGACACAGCAACAGAAGAAGAAGAGGATGAGGAAGAAGAAACATCTACAGTGACGGCCGACGAAGAATCAACCATTACAGAAGAAGATACGACTGATACAGCTGACGAAATTTTAAATGTTACCAACTTGCATGGAGCTGCACAATTATAAATTCCAGACACAAAATAAAAACAAAAACAGAATAAGACTAAGTACATAAGATTAATAAATAAATAGTTTTGAATTAAAATTTTTCGCAAAGCCATTCAGTAACTTGTTTTAAATATATTCAGCATACATTTCATGGTGAAGAATTTATTATTTGATACAGCAAATAATAAGAAATTATTATTATTATTTTCTATTTTGACTTTTTATTAAATAAATATAGAGTCAAAATAGCACACGACAATATATTGACGATATTATTATTAATGACATTATTGTTATTAAAATTACTATTATTAATGGGCTTAATCAAACTTTTTTGTTAAAAAAAATATGTATTACAGCAGGATAGAACTCTCAACACTTGTCCCCGTTATACACTATGGGCCAATGAAACAAAACATTTATCGAACGAGCTGCAATGTTTATTTACAAATTGAAAAACCCCGGATGTGCCAAGTTATCGTGCGCGACCTGTAGTATTCCTAAAACTAATAATAATAATAACCTTATTTTTCACAAACTAAAACACGAGTTGTCCATGAATCACCGTTCGACGTTTCTGTTTCAAACAGGTCTATAGAATGTCAGATGACGAGTTATTACAAATGGCTGATGAAATAGAAAGGCGCACATATAAATTCCGAAAAATTTTTTGCGGGGATAATTTTAGAAATTTCAAACTAAAATCTAAATTTTCACATTGGACATGCCTATTTATTTTATTTTGGTGCATTGATTTAATAAAGCAACATATAACTGAAGACTCTGTCATTTTTACAGGTCATACCTATGAGCAACATTCACCTAATCCGATGAAACTATTGTATTCTTTTAGACGTGCAATAAGTTTGATATCGCATTGTTTACTCGCCTGACGGCTCGTAAACAATGCGATGTCCCTTTACATGTATAACCGCTAAATTTTTGGTGTAGGCGGTTATCTAATAATTTGATATAAAATAAAAGTCTAAACTCTATATAATTTCTGCACTTTATGTACAAATTTACATGTGCCCCGATGGACAGCCCAAGCGAATCTAACTACCCGTTGTCAACAAAATCATATATATTTATTTACAAAAAAATATGTTTATATTACGTAAGTAATAACCGCGGGTAGCTAGGTGCAAACCGTGGGTAGCTAGAGACAAATACAATACAAAGTATATTGACAATAGATTCAATCAACGCTGATCCTCATTACTTGGATTAGAACATTATTTTCCCGTAATGGGTGACAATAACTAAATCTGCCATATACTATAATGCCGATAAACATTAAATTACATAATAAAACTGTAAGAAGATAAAACATAAAATAAATGTAAACCATAGATTATTAATTCAAGTTTATAAGTTTTATAAAATAAGTCATAATTATTTTAAGTTATGAATAATGGTGAAAAAGCAATTTTCAACGGTGAAAAATCCCCGATTAAAAATATGCATACATTTCATTAGAAAGTAAAATTACTTTCAAGGTTCGTTACTTCGTAAAGACAACCGAAACTTCCATGGAATTTACACTTTTTCAGAAAACTTTATTCTTGTGATGTTATTTTAAGACATTCATCGAATGAATGGCAAGATAGATCAATGTATCGTGAATTCTTATTGCAAAAATGTTGGTACCTGTCATGTGTTGCACGTGTATCGCATAAACATAAAGGTCACCAGTGTTGTTTTTAAAGCACGCGTAAATTGATCATAACTGTATTAATTCACAAAATTATTCCGCACAATTTCAAAATTAAATACCATTAATAAACAAACGATGACCTTCCTAAACAGAAAATTTTTTATAAAAAATGTCCGTATTCACAAGTATGTAAAACACAGATTTACCTCTGATGTCCGCATTTATACTTGTGTATAACACAGATTTACCTCTGATGCCAGAATTCACACGTATGTATAACACAGGTTTACCTCTGATGCCAGAATTAACCTCTGATGCCAGAATTTAAACCTGTGTTTAACACAGATTTAACTCTGATGCCAGAATTTAAACCTGTGTTTAACACAGGTTTACATCTGATGCCAGAATTTACACCTGTGTTTAAGATTGACCTCTGATGCCAGAATTTACACCTTTGTTTAACACAGATTAACCTCTGATGCCAGAATTTACACCTGTGTTTAAGATTTACCTCTGATGCCAGAATTCACACGTATGTATAACACAGATTTACCTCTGATGCCAGAATTTACACGTATGTATAACACAGATTTACCTCTGATGCCTAAATTTACACGTATGTTTAACACAGATTTACCTCTGATGCCAAAATTCACACGTATGTATGACACAGATTTACCTCTGATGCCAGAATGTACACGTATGTATAACACAAATTTACCTCTGATGCCAGAATTTACACGTATGTATAACACAGATTTACCTCTGATGCCAGAATTCACACGTATGTATAACACAGATTTACCTCTGATGCCAGAATTTACACATATGTATAACACAGATTTACCTCTGATGCCAAATTTAACACGTATGTATAACACAGATTTACCTCTGGTGCCAAAATTTACACGTATGTATAACACAGATTTACCTCTGATGCCAGAATTTTCACGTATGTATGACACAGATTTACCTCTGATGCAAGAATTTACACGTATCTATATCACAGATTTACCTCTGATGCCAGAATTTTCACGTATGTATATCACAGATTTACCTCTAAAGCCAGAATTTACACGAATGTATGACACAGATTTACCTCTAATGCCAGAATTCACACGTATGTATGACACAGATTTACCTCTGATGCCAGAATGTACACGTATGTATAACACAAATTTACCTCTGATGCCAGAATTTACACGTATGTATAACACAGATTTACCTCTGATGCCAGAATTCACACGTATGTATAACACAGATTTACTTCTGATGCCAGAATTTACACGTATGTATAACACAGATTTACCTCTGATGCCAGAATTCACACGTATGTATAACACAGATTTACCTCTGATGCCAGAATTTACACGTATGTATAACACAGATTTACCTCTGATGCCAAATTTAACACGTATGTATAACACAGATTTACCTCTGATGCCAAAATTTACACGTATGTATAACACAGATTTACCTCTGATGCCAGAATTCACACGTATGTATGACACAGATTTACCTCTGATGCAAGAATTTACACGTATGTATATCACAGATTTACCTCTGATGCCAGAATTTACACGAATGTATGACACAGATTTACCTCTGATGCCAGAATTCACATGTATGTATATCACAGATTTACCTCTGATGCCAGAATTTACACATATGTATAACACAGATTTACCTCTGATGCCAGAATTCACACGTATGTATAACACAGATTTACCTCTGATGCAAAAATTCACACGTATGTATAACACAGATTTACCTCTGATGCCAAATTTAACACGTATGTATAACACAGATTTACCTCTGATGCCAAAATTTACACGTATGTATAACACAGATTTACCTCTGATGCCAGAATTTTCACGTATGTATGACACAGATTTACCTCTGATGCAAGAATTTACACGTATGTATATCACAGATTTACCTCTGATGCCAGAATTTTCACGTATGTATATCACAGATTTACCTCTGATGCCAGAATTTACACGAATGTATGACACAGATTTACCTCTGATGCCAGAATTCACACGTATGTATGACACAGATTTACCTCTGATGCCAGAATGTACACGTATGTATAACACAAATTTACCTCTGATGCCAGAATTTACACGTATGTATAACACAGATTTACCTCTGATGCCAGAATTCACACGTATGTATAACACAGATTTACCTCTGATGCCAGAATTTACACGTATGTATAACACAGATTTACCTCTGATGCCAGAATTCACACGTATGTATAACACAGATTTACCTCTGATGCCAGAATTTACACGTATGTATAACACAGATTTACCTCTGATGCCAAATTTAACACGTATGTATAACACAGATTTACCTCTGATGCCAAAATTTACACGTATATAGAACACAGATTTACCTCTGATGCCAGAATTCACACGTATGTATGACACAGATTTACCTCTGATGCAAGAATTTACACGTATGTATATCACAGATTTACCTCTGATGCCAGAATTTACACGAATGTATGACACAGATTTACCTCTGATGCCAGAATTCACATGTATGTATATCACAGATTTACCTCTGATGCCAGAATTTACACATATGTATAACACAGATTTACCTCTGATGCCAGAATTCACACGTATGTATAACACAGATTTACCTCTGATGCCAGAATTTACACGTATGTATAACACAGATTTACCTCTGATGCCAGAATTCACACGTATGTATAACACAGATTTACCTCTGATGCCAGAATTTACACGTATGTATAACACAGATTTACCTCTGATGCCAAATTTAACACGTATGTATAACACAGATTTACCTCTGATGCCAAAATTTACACGTATATATAACACAGATTTACCTCTGATGCCAGAATTCACACGTATGTATGACACAGATTTACCTCTGATGCAAGAATTTACACGTATGTATATCACAGATTTACCTCTGATGCCAGAATTTACACGAATGTATGACACAGATTTACCTCTGATGCCAGAATTCACATGTATGTATATCACAGATTTACCTCTGATGCCAGAATTTACACATATGTATAACACAGATTTACCTCTGATGCCAGAATTCACACGTATGTATAACACAGATTTACCTTTGATGCAAGAATTCACACGTATGTATAACACAGATTTACCTCTGATGCCAGAATTCACACGTATGTATAACTCAGATTTACGTCTGATGCAGAATTTACACCTGTGTTTTACAAAGATTTACCTCTGATGCCAGAATTCACACGTTTACCTCTGATGCCAGAATTTCCACCTGTGTTTAACACAGATGTACCATACTCAACACATATTTGATTAACAATAATCTAATAACCATACTCCATTAACAATACTCAACTTACCATACTCTACTAATTCTCCATAACCCTTCTTCATTCATACTCCATAAACCACACTCGATTAACCATCCTACATTAATACTCGAATAACCACAGTCCAATCATACTGCATTAACCATACTCCACTCATAAACAATTAATCATACTTCACTTATACTCGATTAACGTTACCCCACTCATACTCGATTAACGATACTTCACTCATACTCGATTAACCATGCTCACAGATACTAGATTAACCATTCTCCACTCATACTAAATGAACCATTCTCCACTCATACTACATTAACCATACTCAACTCATACTACATTAACCATACTTCACTCATACTACATTAACCATACGCCACTCACATTGGATTAACCAAACTCCACTCATACTTGATTAACCATACTCCACTCACTCGATTAACCAAACTCCACTCATACTTGATTAACTATCCCCCACTCATTCTCCATTAACCATACTCCACTCATACTCCATTAACCATTTTCCACGTAAACTCCATTAACAAAACTCCACTCATTCTCCATTAACCATACTTCACAAATACTCCATTAACCATACTCCACTAATTCTCCATAACCATATTTCACTCATACTCGATTTACCATACTCCACCCATACTCGATTAACCATACTACATTAATACTCAAATAACCATACTCCATTAACAATACTCCACTTACCATACTTTACTAATTCTGCATAACCCTACTTCACTCATACTCCATTAAACACACTTTATTAACAATACTACATTATTAATAATCGAATAACCATACTCCAATCATACTCCATTATCCATACTCCACTAATACTCCATTACCCATACTCCACTCACATTCGATTAACCAGACTTCACACATAATTGATTAACCACTAGCACTCGATTTAACATAATCCACTCATACTTTATTAGCCACACATTCAATTCATACTCCATAAACGATATTCCTTTCATACTCCATCAACCATACTCCACTGATACTCCATTACCCATACTCCAATAATACTCCATTACCCATACTCCACTCGAATTCCATTAACCATACTTCCCTCATACTCCATTTACCATACTTAACTTATACTCCATAACCCATACTCCATTTATGATTTATTAACCAAACTCCACTCACATTCAATTAACCATACTCTTCTCATACTTAATTGACCGTACTCCACTCAATTTCGATTAACCATAATCAACTCATACTCCTTTAACAACACACCACTCATACTCGATTAAAAATACTCCACTAATACTCCATTAACCGTACTTCACTAATACTCCATTAATCATACTCCACTCATACTCTATTAATCATACTCCACTCAGACTCCATTACCCATACTCCACTCATAATCCATTAATCATACTCCATTAATACTTCATTAATCATACTCCAGTAATACTCCATTTACCATACTCCACCAATACTCCATTACCCATACTCCCCTCATACTCCATAAATCATACTCCACTCATACTCCATTACCCATACTCCACTTATACTTCATTAATCATACTCCACTTATACTTCATTAATCATACTCCACTTATACTTCATTAATCATACTCCACTCATACTCGATTACCCACACTCCACTCATACTCCATTAATCATACTCCACCAATACTCTATTAATCATACTCCACTCATACTCCATAAATCATACTCCACTCATACTCCATTAATCATACATCACTAATACTCCATTAATCATACTCCACTAATACTCCATTAATCATACTCCACTAATACTCCATCACCCATACTCCACTCATACTCCATTAATCATACTCCACTCATACTCCATATATCATACTCCACTCATACTCCATTACCCATACTCCACTAATACTCCATTAATCATACTCCACTAAAACTCCATTAATCATACTCCACTAATACTCCATAAATCATAATCCACTCATACTCCATTACCCATACTCCACTTATACTCCATTAATCATACTCCACTTATACTTTTTTACCCATACTCCACTCATACTCCATTACCCATACTCCACTCATTCTCCATTAATAATACTCCTCTAATACTCCATTAATCATACTCCACTTATAGTTCATTACCCATACTCCACTCATACTCCATAAATCATACTCCACTCATACTCCATTAATCATACTCCACTCATACTCCATTACCCATACTCCACTTATACTCCATTAATCATACTCCACTTATACTCTATACCAATACTCCACTCATACTCCATTAATCATACTCCATTAATACTCCATTAAACATACTCCACCAATACTCCATTAATCAACTCCACTTATACTCCATTACCAATACTCTACTCATACTCCATTAATCATAATCCACTCATACTCCATTAATCATACTCCACTCATATTCCATTACCCATACTCCACTTATACTCCATTAATCATACTCCACTTATACTCTATACCAATACTCCACTCATACTCCATTAATCATACTCCACTAATACTCCATTAATCATACTCCACCAATACTCCATTAATCATACTCCACTTATACTCCATTACCAATACTCTACTCATACTCCATTAATCATAATCCACTCATACTCCATTAATCATACTCCACTCATACTCCATAAATCATACTCCACTCATACTCCATTACCCATACTCCACTAATACTCCATTAATCATACTCCACTAAAACTCCATTAATCATACTCCACTAATACTCCATAAATCATAATCCACTCATACTCCATTACCCATACTCCACTTATACTCCATTAATCATACTCCACTTATACTTTTTTACCCATACTCCACTCATACTCCATTACCCATACTCCACTCATACTCCATTAATAATACTCCTCTTATACTCCATTAATTATACTCCACTAATACTCCATTAATCATACTCCATTAATCATACTTCACTAATACGCCATTAATCATACTCCACTAATACTCCATTACCTATACTCCACTTATACTCCATTAATCATACTCCACTCAATACTTCATTAACCATACTCCACTAATACTCCATTACCCATACTCCTCTAATACTCCATTAATCATACTCCTCTAATACTCCATTAATCATACTCCACTAATACTCCATTAACCATACTCCTCTAATACTCCATTAATCATACTCCTCTAATACTCCATTAATCATACTCCACTAATACTCCATTAACCATACTGCACTTATACTCCATTAATCATACTCCACTAATACTCCATTAATCATACTCCTCTCATACTCCATTAATTTTTTTTTTTTTTTTTTTTTTTTTTTTTTTTTTTTTTTTTTTTTTGTAATTAATAATTTCATTGGCATAGAAAAAACTTAATAACAAAAATTATATTAAAGTACAATATTGATAATGATGCATTACATTCAAATTCTTCAATCATCTTAATACTTACATACACATACGCACACACTTAGTATATATACTTGTCTGTATTTGTAGAAATTCGAAGTATAGTTATCTTTGTAACATTATGACATTAAGTGTTGCAGAGGGTTACAGAATGGCATAGAAAAAATCACAGTATTTATGAAATTCTTCTCTACTATATATAATTATTTTAATGGAAACCATTCGTTCTATTTCTAAATTGTTTTTGAATACTTTTAAGAAATTATTTAAAACAAGACTTTTTTCATTACATTTTTGTTTATATATATAATTCCTGAAAGTAATGTATAAATAATTGATAGGTTTGAATTTTTTGTCTAGTTTAAGAATCCCAAATAATGCTTCTTTTCCATTCATTTCTGTATTTTGTATATTTTCATTTAAGAAATCCAAAAGTTCGTTCCAAAAATTGTTGACTATCTGACATTCCCAAAACAGGTGGTATATTGTTTCAGTGAAGGTTTTGCAAAAGGTACATTTATCATTTTGTTTAATTTTCATTTGTAGGTAAAATATTCTGATTTATTCTGTATTGGAACCATTGTAAATAGGAATTTTTGGTTGTAAAAAAGGGAAGCGTGTTTACTATTTTCCATTCTTTTTCATTCATACTAAATTTTTCTGACCATTTGGGTTGTGACGAATTATTTTTATGTTTAATAAAACGTTATACATGTCTCTACTTCCTTTATCGGATTTAAAAAATATTCTAAACTCAAAAGGTAAAAAAGGATTTTCGACTTTCTTTTTTTCTTTTACATGTTTAACCGCTGTATTCAAAATATTTATGACTTTATAGAATTCTAAAAAGTTAGTGTTAAACTGGTATTTTTGTTTGAATTCCTCAAAATTATAAAATTATTAAGTCTTGCACAAAAAATATTTGATTATCTATCCATTTTTTTAGATACACTGTTTTAGTTTCATTTACAAAAGAGGGATTGTTCAAAACTACAGCTTGTTTCAAACTGTATCCAATTATTTGGTTTAATAATTTCTGTTAATTCGGCATAAGCATCAATTACATTTTTCCAAAAACTATTGCTTAATTTAATGTTACATATTTCTTTCGTTAAAATGGATCGAGTATTTATACCCATTGTCTCACATAACTTTGTAAAAACGGAGTTTTGTTTGATAAGCCTTCGAATCCATGTTAACTTTAAACTTTTTAAAAAAACTAAATATATCTGTCATTTTCAAACCTCCATTTACATAATTTTGTATTATTAAATCTCTTTTTATCCGGTCTGGTTTAGAGTTCCAAATAAAATTATAAAATAATCTATTTAACAGTGTTAACAAATTCTTTTCAGGATCCGGAATTGTTAAGAATAAATAATTAAGTTTAGATATCACTAATGTTTTAACTACTGTTATTCTTCCTAAGGTAGTTATGTTTCTAGTTGACCATTGTTTCAAAAGCATTTTTATTTCTTCTATTCTTTTATTTATAGTTTAAACGAATCATTTCTTCTAAATCTGTTGAAAAAGTTATACCTAACATAGTAAAATGTTTTGTTTTGAAGTCAAATTTATATCTATGATTAAATGTTTCTCCACTGAATTTTTTACAACCTATCCATACGGTTTTACATTTATTTTCATTTATTTCTAAACCTGAAATTTTTGCAAAATATTTAAGTATTTCAAGAGCTTCATTTAAAGATGATTTTTTGCCATTAAGAATTAGAGTTGTGTCGTCAGCAAATTGAGAAATTTTATATTCTTTGTTACCTATAACTATTCCTTCGAGGGATTTATTATTTTCTATTAAAATATTTAAAATTTCAGCACATAGTAGGAAAATATAACTAGAAATCGGATCCACCTTGTCTTACTCCTCTATTGACAGAAAAGAAATCAGATAAGAAGTTATTCTGAATAACTGCAGATTTTATATTTGTATAAAAAACTTTAATCCACTTTTTAAAAGAATTTCCAAAGTTAAAAAATTTTAGTACTTCGAATAGAAACTGCCATGATACGCTATCGTAAGCTTTCTGGAAATCGATCAAAAATAACATGCCTGGGATATCATTTATTTCAGTGTATTCCATAATATCGTAGATTAATCTTATATTTTCTCCAATATATCTTCCTTTGATAAAGCCAGTTTGATTTTTTGAGATTAGTTTATCAAGACAATGTTTTATCCTATTTGCGATACTACCGGATGCTATTTTATATACAACATTTAATAGCGTTATTGTCTCCAATTATTTAAAAGATTTCTTGGTTTATCGCCTTTTGGTATACATGTAATAATTCCTGTTTTTTGTGTATTAGATAATTCTCCTATATTAAAACCATAGTTTATTGACCTTACAACAAAATGACCTAATTGGCACCAAAAGAATTTGAAAAATTCAGAGGTATAACCATCTGATCCTGGGCTCTTATTATTTTTCATATTTTTTAATGTTTTAGTTGCTTCTTCATATGTAATTTCTCCTTCTAAACTTTGGGCTTCTTTTATTGATAATTTTGGTACATTAAATTTTTTTTAATTCAAGATTTAAGTCAGTATTAGTACATTCTTTTACATTGTAAATATTGTAGTAAAATTCTTTGATTCCATTTAATATTTCTTTCTGATCTAAAATATTTTTCCCATTTTCTTTTGTAATTTTTGTTATTGTTTTTGAAGTGAAATTTTTATTTTCTAAATTGCAAAACATTTTTGTCGGTTTTTCCCCTTCTAAAACCTATTGTGCTCTAGACCTTATTAAGTAACCATTTATTTTGTCATTTCTTATTTGTTCAAGTTTGTTATTTTTCTTTTCTATAGTATCTAGGTTTTGAGAAATATTACTCACATCATTTTCTAGTTGTTTTATTTCTGAAATAAGTTCTTTTTCTAATTTATCGGTTTGTTTTCTCTTATAGCAACTATATGAAATGGTTTTCCCCCTAATTTCCATTAACAGTGTTTCTAAAAATAATTGGTCATTAATTGTAAATGTAATTGCTTCGTTACTGATGGATTCAATATTATCTAAATAATAAACAGGTATGCTGTATTGTATTTTTGTATCTAGTATGGTTTTATTGACAAGGGAAACATAATCTTTATCTGTAAGTAAACTATTGTTGAACTTCCATAACCCTCGACCGACTTTAAATTCATTTATTTTTAAAATTAGCATAACTATAGAATGATCTGATCGATATCCTGGCTCACATTTTAAATTTATTACTTGATCTATGTAAGAGCAACTTAATAAGAAAAAATCTAATCGGGCTTGTTTTATTGGGTTTTTTCTTCGCCAAGTAAATTTTTTTCTTCAGGGTATATATGTCTAAAAGGGTCTATTAAACTAAAATTTTCAATTATATTTAGCAGTTTTTCTCTGGCCTTGGATTATTTTCACATTTATAATTGTATGTGTCCATGTTTTGGTCTATAACTAAATTAAAATCCCCACATATTATAATATTTCTACATTTAAAATCATTAATTATTTACTCATACTCCATTAATCATACTCCACTAATACTCCATTAATAATATTCTCCACTAATACTCCATAAATCATACACCACTCATACTCCATTACCAATACTCCACTTATACTCCATTAACCATACGCCACTCATACTCCATTAATCATAATCCACTCATACTTCATTAACCATACCACACTCTTACTCCATTACCCACACTCCACTCATACTTCAGTACCCACACTCCACTAATACTCAATTAACCATAATCCACTAATGCTCCATTAACCATACTTCACTTATACTCAATAAACCATACTCCACTTATACTCCATTAACCATACTTCACTTATACTCAATAAACCATACTCCACTCATACTCCATTACCCATACTCCACTTATACTCCATTAACCATACTTCACTTATACTCAATTAACCATACTCCGCTTATACCCCATTAAACATACTCCGCTCATACTCCTTTAATCATACTCCATACATACTTCATTAATCATACTCCACTCATACTCCATTAACCACACTCCACACATTCTCGATTAACCCTACTCCAGTCATAGTTGATTAACCACACTGCACTTATATTTGATTAACCACACTCACGTGTAAGTGGTTGTTATGTTTTAAGATGTAGACGATAGAGCGCATTAATCTCCATCAAAATTATTTTGACTACCAAAACTTCTATCTCTTCTTTTGCAAATTTCAATCGAGGAAGATGTATGCGCTGAAATTAAAATGTGGAAAAAGATTAAACGCAAAACCCCTTAATCACCTCAAACAGTATATACAGCAAGCTGACTGTGTGGTAAGATGAAGTAAGTGTGACAAATGACCTCAATCCGTAACAGGTATGTATTATATTTAGTTTGACGTAGTGTGACAAGTGACCTCAATCCGTAACAGGTATGTATTATACTTACTTTGACTTAGTGTGACAAGTGACCTCAATCCGTAACAGGTATGTATTATACTTAGTTTGACATAGTGTGACAAGTGACCTCAATCCGTAACAGGTATGTATTATACTTAGTTTGACGTAGTGTGACAAGTGACCTCAATCCGTTATTTTTATTATTATACTTAGTTTGACGTAGTGTGACAAGTGACCTCAATCCGTTATTTTTATTATTATACTTAGTTTGACGTAGTGTGACAAGTGACCTCAATCCGTTATTTTTATTATTATACTTAGTTTGACGTAGCGTGACAAATGACCTTAATCCGTTATTGGTTCATTATACTTAGTTTGACGTAGTGTGACAAATGACCTTAATCCGTTATTTTTATTATTATACTTAGTTTGACGTAGTGTGACAAGTGACCTCAATCCGTTATTTTTATTATAATACTTAGTTTGACGTAGCGTGACAAATGACCTTAATCCGTTATTGGTATGCATTATACTTAGTTTGACGTAGTGTGACAAATGACCTCAATCCGTTATTTTTATTATTATACTTAGTTTGACGTAGCGTGACAAATGACCTTAATCCGTTATTTTTATTATTATACTTAGTTTGACGTAGTGTGACAAGTGACCTCAATCCGTTATTTTTATTATAATACTTAGTTTGACGTAGCGTGACAAATGACCTTAATCCGTTATTGGTATGCATTATACTTAGTTTGACGTAGTGTGACAAATGACCTCAATCCGTTATTTTTATTATTATACTTAGTTTGACGTAGCGTGACAAATGACCTTAATCCGTTATTGGTTCATTATACTTAGTTTGACGTAGTGTGACAAGTGACCTCAATCCGTTATTTTTATTATTATACTTAGTTTGACGTAGTGTGACAAGTGACCTCAATCCGTTATTTTTATTATTATACTTAGTTTGACGTAGCGTGACAAATGACCTTAATCCGTTATTGGTTCATTATACTTAGTTTGACGTAGTGTGACAAATGACCTTAATCCGTTATTTTTATTATTATACTTAGTTTGACGTAGTGTGACAAGTGACCTCAATCCGTTATTTTTATTATAATACTTAGTTTGACGTAGCGTGACAAATGACCTTAATCCGTTATTGGTATGCATTATACTTAGTTTGACGTAGTGTGACAAATGACCTCAATCCGTTATTTTTATTATTATACTTAGTTTGACGTAGTGTGACAAGTGACCTCAATCCGTTATTTTTTTTTATTATACTTAGTTTGACGTAGTGTGACAAGTGACCTTAATTCGTTATTGGTATGCATTATACTTAGTTTGACGTAGTGTGACAAGTGACCTCAATACGTAACAGGTATGTATTATACTTAGTTTGACGTAGTGTGACAAGTGACCTCAATCCGTTATTTTTTTTATTATACTTAGTTTGACGTAGTGTGACAAGTGACCTTAATCCGTTATTGGTATGCATTATACTTAGTTTGACGCAGTGTGACAAGTGACCTCAATCCGTTTTTTTTATTATTATACTTAGTTTGACGCAGTGTGACAAGTGACCTCAATCCGTTATTTTTATTATTATACTTAGTTTGACGTAGTGTGACAAATGACCTTAATCCGTTACTGGTATGCATTATACTTAGTTTGACTTAGTGTGACAAGTGATCTCAATCCGTTATTTTTATTATTATACTTAGTTTGACGTAGTGTGACAAATAACCTTAATCCGTTATTGGTATGCATTATACTTAGTTTGACGTAGTGTGACAAGTGACCTCAATCCGTTATTTTTATTATTATACTTAGTTTGACGTAGTGTGACAAGTGACCTCAATCCGTAACAGGTATGTATTATACTTAGTTTGACGTAGTGTGACAAGTGACCTCAATCCGTTATTTTTTTATTATACTTAGTTTGACGTAGTGTGACAAGTGACCTTAATCCGTTATTGGTATGCATTATACTTAGTTTGACGCAGTGTGACAAGTGACCTCAATCCGTTATTTTTATTATTATACTTAGTTTGACGCAGTGTGACAAGTGACCTCAATCCGTTATTTTTATTATTATACTTAGTTTGACGTAGTGTGACAAATGACCTTAATCCGTTACTGGTATGCATTATACTTAGTTTGACTTAGTGTGACAAGTGATCTCAATCCGTTATTTTTATTATTATACTTAGTTTGACGTAGTGTGACAAATGACCTTAATCCGTTATTGGTATGCATTATACTTAGTTTGACGTAGTGTGACAAGTGACCTCAATCCGTTATTTTTATAATCATACTTAGTTTGACGTAGTGTGACAAATGTTAGTTAGACTAAGGGTGACAGGTGACCTCAATCCGTTACTGGTATTATTATATTTAGTTTGACTTAGGGTGACAATTGACCATAATCCGTTATTGGTACTATTATACTTATTTTAACTTATGGTGATAAGTGATTTCAATCGTGTATATATATGTGTGTGTGTGTGTGTGTGTGTGTGTGTGTGTGTGTGTGTGTGTAAAATAAGTACTCATTAGATTATGTAAAAACATTTATTGAGCTTCGTTTTAAAATTTTCATCTTGTTCTCTATGCTTTAGAAATACTGTGAAATCATTAATTTTCGTGGTGTTCCAATTTTCGTTGTTTTCGTGGACATCATGACCAACGAATTTACATGTCAACGAATATATTTGTAAATATCTGAAATTCAGATATTTGCAAATATATTCGTTGACATGTAAATTCCACAAACGCCGGTAAGGTCAATCGGCAGGTAGACAAAGGGTACATCACCCCCCCCCCCCCCCGAACATTTTTCTGTTTTTCTTTGTATGTTTGTAATAAACACACATCAGATAGGTAAAGAAATAAACATTTAAATTTTTATTTGAAAATATGGTGTTAACATACTGCTTTTTATCTTTTCATAACTGTCCAGTCGTTGGCAATGCAACAAAACGTCAAAAACAGTAAACTTTATTCTGTTTGGTACATCGGGATATCTGTCGTTTTAATTATAAACTATAAGTCGATGTGTGACAATGTCGTATATATAGATAAATGTTCATAAATACCGCTTATTAATATCTTATAAAAATCCCATCGCATATAACAGATACAAAAAACACGTGTAATGCCGTTATCATGCTGTTGTTGATAACCCGAAAAACGGTCGTTATCAATCTAGCCAGTTCTTGTATATAGAATTCAGGGGAGGTTATTAACTATCTATAAACTGGATCGATCCGGCACCTGTATGTGTTTGTATACTCTACTAATAGCAGAAACATGTGAACAGGTGAAGCCACCAGTAATCAATTAACTTGTTAGGTATTGGATAATTACCTGTGAATAGGGAAGTTCAGTGAATCGTGACACTGTCCTGAGTACTTTTAATTGTTAACAAGCCGACATTAAAGAATTTTTAATCAGATTTTGTCTTTCTTTTATGGGGAAAAAGCCGATTCGGATATTTTTTAATCGGCTTTTTTACAGGTGCTTAACCCACGAATTCATCATCCCACGAAATGGTATTTTTTCTGACATCAACGAAAATTGGAGCCCACGAATTTAAATGTATTCACAGTATTCTCTTCATCAGCAATTTCCTTAGTGTATATCACTGAAAAATCTGTTTTTGGTTTTTTCCGATTTCTTCTTTTTCTACAGCGTTTTTGTAAACAACACAACAATATAATTATAGTTATAATTATTGCAGTGCAAATCATTGCCGTGATGGTAAATGGGTTTTCGCAAAAGAATTGATTAGCAATGTTGATATCACCCTCATGTGCGTTTGATATGAACCAGCTTTCATACATTTGAACATCTTCAAAAATAATCTGGAATTGTATTCTTTGTTCATTATGAGACCAATTTGAAATTATGAACGGACCAAAATTATTTTTGTTTGGGCACCAGAATAGCCATTTATAATACCCAACCTGAAGCAACAAGTGATATTTTGAATGCTTATGGGCCCGTATTTGATTGCCTTTTGTATTTGTCAAAGTGATAGTGTCCGATGAATTGTCCTTTGATTCCAAAAACAGAAACTTCATGCCTGAACTCGTCTCCAAGGCATAAATATCATTGCCATCGCCACCATTCAGTATATCATTACCTCCATTTGGAAAAATAACGTCATTTCCTCCAAACCCATAGATATCATTATCTTTATCATTTCCGATAAGTATATCGTCGAATTCTGTTCCGATAATGTTTTCTACACCTAAATAGATATCACCTTCTGCATCTGAACTAATTCCACGTCCACTTTGAATGTCAACAAATACTCCTGTCTGTGCAGAAATATTACCCGCAAAGACAATGGTATCGCTTCCCGGACCACCTACTACGTTATCAGCTCCATTGCCAGCAAAAATTACGTCGTCACCAAAGTCACCGCTAATCCAATCAGAGCCTTCACCACCAACAATCGTGTCCTCTCCGTCACCGCCCATTAGAACGTCTTGGCCATTTCCACCATTCAAAAAATCGTTTCCCATAAATCCTTTGAGAGTATCAACACTAGTTCCCCCAATGAATACATTGTCTTCAAGATTACCATTGATGTCATTAGGTTGGTTCAAAGATCCGAACACATTTTTGGTCCCAAGAAGTTCGCCATTGTCAACATCGATGACTTGGTCCGAATCAGTTCCTGATTTATCAATTACCAGAGGTTGGGTGGACAAAGTTTCATTATCTATACCAAACCCAACTCCATCAGACGATTCAATTATTAAGTGTTGATATTCCGTACCTTTCAAGAAATTTTCTAAAGTAACTCCTAAATTGTTCGGTCCCACAAGACGCACGCTAATATTGGATATATCCGTCACATTAATGTCTTCATATTCAACGTCGATATCTATTATATCTGTATTTTCGTCTAATGCAAAATTATTGATAAAATTGTTTGATCCTGCATTGTATTCTATGATATATTTATCAGAACCATTATTTCCAGAAAAATATCCACCGCCTTGCTTTGGTTCAATAACATTATTAAGCAAATTTCCTTTTAACACATCTGTATAGTTTGAACCAATTATTTTAAATACCGACTGCCAAGTGGGTTGGTTTGCATCCACCCTAACACCATGACCGTATTTAGATTTATCTATCGTTACTGGTATCTTTCCAACAAAATGATCCTTAGAAAACGGAAGAAAAAATTCTACACCGTCAGTTGTTCTTACTTTCAGATGCTGGAATCTTTCATCTTTAAACCAATTTTTGACTGTCACAGAAAATCCCTTCGATGAGCTGATGACCAAATCATTGGATGAAATGGACACTTTTATGTTGATGTATGATTCTTGAAAGAATATGATATCTAATGTTTTGTCTTCTGCAAAATTATCTACAATGTCATGATCACCATCTTCACGCATGATGTAGCTGTCTGAACCTTCCCCTCCCGCTATCATATCATTTCCTTTCCCCCCATTTAATATGTTACCATGGTGATTTCCATATATGGTATCTGACTGACTCGACCCAATAACTGTTTTGACTAAGCGGTATTCAGAAGCTGATATGTTAACTGTGTTAGATCCATACCTATCATTCTCCATATATATAGTGAACGGTTCTTTTCTTATGTTATTTTTTGTTCCTGATACTTCAAACAAAATACCATCACTTGATAAAAATGTAAGATGGCGATATTTTTTGGACACAAACCATTTTTTCAAAAAAACACATATATCTGTTTTCCCCGTAAGTAGGAGATCACTATTTCGAAAGTCTATGGAAACATCACTATATTTTAAACTAATGATTACGATATCCATTTCCTCATCGGCTGCATAATTATTGATAATATCACAACCATCACCAGTATTGATCTCGTATATATCTTTACCATTCGCACCATACATGTAATCGTCCCCTTTGCCCCCAATGATCTTATTGTTACCACTGTTGCCATAGACATTATCATTAAAGTCTGAACCGACTACTAGAACTACAGTACGAAGGGCTGTTGTTTGGATACTGACTGTTTTACCACTTTTCTCACCCTGCATTATGACTGCCATTGCCTCAACTCTTGGATTACCAAAAGCAGTTTGTGAAACATTGAAAATGATGCCATCATCTGCACGGAATGACATGTGTCTGTATTTGTCGCTTGTATACCAATTTTTGATTTTGATTATATGTGAATAACGGTAATTAAGGATTAAGTCACTTTTGTGTCGAGTTGCTGATATATCGGTTATTTTACAGTCAATGTAAAGTATATCATGTTTCATATCTTTTGCGTAGTTATTGATATAAATAAAGCCGCCATAAGAAGGCACATAATAATAATCATACCCTGGACCTCCTTCCACATGTGCAGTTTGGGGTCCAAGAAAAAACATGTCGTTTCCACCCTCTCCATGTAAGCTATATGTGTATTCCTCTAATGTGTAATGTATTTCATTGCGGTAACTATCAGGCAATTCTTGCACAGTATAAAATGTATTATCATTTGAATTTCCGTAGTATATTCCGCGTAATGACGACGAAACAGGATCCATTCCCGATATTAAATCTGCTGAATAAACAGGAATGAACCAAAAAATCTTTGCACTTTGCCTTGTGTATTTCACTTTATGAGTTTGTCCAAAACCGGCAACTATAGAATTTGTGTTTCTCCCTACATAAATTCTTTTTGTCAATTTGTATTTGAAAAGTAATTTTATTATCAAATGGTCTAAATAGGTCGTAGGAATTGTGGTTATAGTTGCATATCCATCATCCCCAAGCATAAATTGAATATCCCCTCCATTCCAGGAATATGCGCCTGCCGCAAAGTTTATGACAGACCCTTGTTCACCTCGATTTTCTATTTTGTAGTAATTATTAATATCGCGTATCTCTCGAAGGAATTGCTGATCCTTTTGCTGTTGATTTTTTATATCATTAACTTGTTCTATTGCACCCCATATTTGACCAATTAGTGTGAACTGTTGAAATAAGCTCTTCAAGCCCATTCCAATTCCTTTTAAAACAGCAACAACTTTGTCACCTATAGTTGCATTTTCGTCTAATTCATTCCATGCATTACTTATGCTGTTCCAGAATTCATTAAAGCCAATTTGTATAACACCTAAGACAAGTGATATTATTTCTAGTGGTGGAAAAGCTATTGCAGCGGTAGAAATTGCCATTCCAAGAACATCAAACCCAAAATTGATATATCCTTTAACTGGTACCAGACTGAAAATTTGTTATTGCACTATATATACCGAATCCTAAAGACACAAAAGGTATTTTTGAAAAGATTCTTCCTGCTTTTCCTAAAGTGGATATTTGTTTGGTCGTGCCAATAGCGGAAGAAACGTGTTTATTAATTTGTGATAATGTTTTTCTGCTGAAAGATCCAATTCCTTTTCTAATGCTTTTTGACAGGCCTGTTAATTCACCGAACAATAGACGCAGATCCATGGACAGATTGTGCCAATGAAATACTTCCGTCTTTTATGTTTCCGTTCGAAAAATTGTCGATTGCATTACCAAATCCTGCCAGAATACCCTGAACATCAAGGAGATCATTAATTTTCCCAGCTGTTGCTGTAGCAGATTGTAATTTACTTTTTTTTGCAATCTTAGTTTCTGCTTGATTGTTCAGATTATCCAGTATTTTCGTAATCTGTAGTTTCGACTTTTCGTATTTTACTGACAATTCTTTTATCATATTTTTATTGTTTTTATTTTGAACAGAATACTTGATTGTGTCATCTGTGATTTCAATAGAATGTTCAACGAAAAAATAATCGCCATTGGACTGTTCTAAAAACGTTTGCAAATCGTTTGCAACTAATTTTTCAAGGTACATTCGATCCATTTCAAGCATTATTTCTAGTTTAACGGCATTTACAGAAACCATTTTTTCATCCGACATATCATACCGATTTTGAAGTTGATCGGATTCCGACAGTACTTTTTGATGAATGTTGTCGGGTTCTAGCGGTTTACCTAGTATTGTATTTATATCACTGATTTTCATTTCTGGCAAGTCCTCACTGTTGAAGTTGTCGTCCCTTTGTTCAACAGTATATGTTTTCTCTAAATTATTCAAAATGTGTTGCTGAACTACGTTAATTTCCCGAGGTAACACATTATTTCCATACTTTGTTTTCGACCTCGTACCATAGACAGTCAATTTTGACCGATCGGTGAAGGAAATCCCTTCGAACCCGTAAAACCCAGTCTTTTTTACCTGTTTTTTAAGAGGAAAACCAGGGTCTATTTTAGATCGTTCGTCTGAACTTCGCTCACGATCTCCAAATATATTCCATGAACCACCTCTTGTCATTGGATTAACGATACGAAAACGATCAACAGTGAGCTTGTTTGCCCTGTTTAATTCTATTGCGTGCTTTAAAACTGGATAGTTCCGAAAGTTTCTTATAGTTTCTGCAAATCCAATAGCAAGAGCAAATTGTATATCCACAGGCTGAAACCCTATCTAAAAGTTCCATCTTTCCATCTAACAAATTATCAAGGACATTTAAAATATCACCTTTGTCTATGCTGTTCCACAGGTCTGGATAATGTTTAAGATTTGCATGTTCATAATCAACATCTCTCCCCTTATTTTTCCATTTCCATTCTACACTCTCCGGGATTCCATGAAAGTAAATGTAAAAGTTTATAGGATTCATAATATATATAATCACCAATCTGATAATGCACAAACCTTACTCTGTCTTTCTGCTTTTCAGGCATTAATGGGCCTATTAATCCCCAAAGATTTATTTCATCAATGAACTGTTGCGGAGTTGAAAAAGTCCTTACCTGAACCTCTTTGGATGGAATTATTACGTGTCCATTTCGAAAAAGCTTTACTTTTGTTGTCTCTATCGCTGCTGCTATAGGCTGTTCTATTATTTTACCATCAGGAGACTTTCTATATGTAAGTTTGTTGTTATAGATATCGATGTCCCGAAATTGAAAACCTTCGGTTTTTGTATCAACTGAAGATGGTAAAAGATCTTTCACATTGTTCTTAAATGTATTTGACGTTTCCATAGTTAAAAATTTATCAATCTCTTCAGGAGAGAGTATTTGTGATGTACTACCATCACTATTAGTTATTTTTAGCTTTTTTAGATCTTTGATATGATTCACATCGTCCATTAATACTTCTCTGTCACAATTTTTACACGATGTTTCCACGTATTCACGTGGCGATTCTTTAATTTTCTTGATCTCATTATTTTTATCTAGTTTTAAAACGACTTTTTGGTCTTCACTTTTATCAGGCCAAACAAAACCGTCTTCAGTAATTTCTCCGACTAATTTTCGGCCCGAATCAGTTACTGTAACTACACCTTTTCTCGCAGAAACGGTCGCTTCTATATTCATATCATTCTTGAGTGAACGTAGAAACTGTGTTAAAAATTTTTCTGATTTTCCGGCATTGCATCCAACTAGACCAATCCGACCCACATTATTCTTTATTCCGGGGATAGCAGATACGGCCCTGGCGAGCTCTTCTCCGTTTAATTTTGAAAACAACATCTCGCCCGATTTATCACCAGCATGCCCAACAATCTGTATCCTACTATTTTTTCCGAATGATTGTTCCTTTCCTGCCACTAAGGTGTATTTCTTTGTCTTTTTGTCATACAGATATATTGTTGAGACTTCGGGATGTTTATAATACAAGTTAATGGCGGCTGTTTGAACAGTTCTATCTTGTTGTAACACTATAATTGCCTGGTTCTTGTAATTTGTAGATTCATCTTTCGAGCTTTTGATTATATCTTCAATTTTCCGTTCGCCATTTTCCACTTTGGTCTTTAATGATAAAAATTTCTGAAAAGTATAAATAAATGTATAGAAAGATTTCAGATTACACTACAGAAGAGAGAGTTACGTATATATATATATATATATATATATATATATATATATATATATATATATATATATATATATATATATATATATATATATATATATATATATGTTTTAAATCAAATCAATCAATTTTAAATTTTGAACATTTAAATCATAGCTCATCAGAACCTTACCCTTTTGTCACCCTTGGAAATGGGCGTTTAAGCATGGTTACAATGGGACATACATAAATCAACTTGAAAAGAAGCGGATTTCTAAACCAGAGGCCCATGGGCATTAAAGCTCATCTGGTAGTATTTCCAAAATTGTTTGCAAAGTGGAATAGACTATATATTTATAACAGAAACTCTAAGTTTTCTCAAGTTTAGAACTGCCACAATCAAAAAATATCCAGTCACATTTCATTTATAAGTAACTAATATGCATATGGTAACTATAGTACAATAAATAATTTCCGAATCATTAACCATTACACTTTATTTACGCAGCTACGTCCTTGACCTTTGAACATATGACCTTGAAACATATATCAAAATGATCATCATATCAAAACCTACAATATTCTAATATATATGTCTATACAAAAAGTTAGTAGTTTTCAAGATAATTAACAATTCAAGACTTCTTATCTAGCTATGACCTTGAACTCTGAACATATGACCTTGGATCATATTTCAAAATGATCGGCCATATCAATACATGCGATATTCTAATATACATGCCTAAACAATTGGTTAATAGTTTTCAAGATAATTAACAATTAGGTTTTCTTATGCAGCTATGGACTTACTTTAAACCAATGACATTGAACCATATTTGAAAATGACTGTCATATCAATACCTACAATATTCATTATACATGCCTCTACAAAAAGTTAATAGTTTTCAAAATAAGTAACAATTTCAGTCTTCTTATGCAGCTATGACCTTGAAATTTGAACCTGTGATATTGAACCAAATATCGAAATGATTGTCATTTAAATATCTACAATATTCTTATATATATGCCTACACAAAAAGTTAATAGTTGTCAAGCTACTTCAAAACTTAGGTGATTTCAAAAAAAAATATTTCAGGTACAACAACTCCTACATGAATTAAGATATTGTTATTAAACTTGGTAACTTGTTAGATTTCGTCATTCTGACTATTTTTGCATCGTATCGCTTTTATCTATCTTGTTTAGTTTGCAAAAAAATAGCCTAAACCTGCAAAAATCACAAAGTAGGTAATGACCTTGATCTATGATCTTGACCCAATTTTGAAGGTCATTTCAAGAAAAAAAACTTTAAACCCCATGTCAGTTTCTGTTGAAATGGTCAGTTTATAACCATTTGAAACTATTTTCCGATATTTTCAAAGTTAAACACAAAAACGCGTAACCTATTTTTTAGCCGAATGTCACGATTTTTACAAACTATATACTTAAAACTCTAGAGAAGCTAAAAATCAAATCGGTTTTTGTCTACCACTCTTGGTTTCAGAGGAGAAGTTTTTAATGTTTTTTTTCAAATGTAGATCACAGTGACCTACTTTCTATAGCCGTGGCAACCAAAAGTACAAATTGAAAAGCGCCCTTCCAATAACCCTTCATGTAAAGTTTAACCAATATTGGCCTGGTAGTTTCTAAGGAGATGTCGTAAAATGTGAGTTACAGACGCACACACGCAAACGCACACAAGGACACATGCTGTGCCGTGCCATAAGCTCACATGGCCTATAGGCCATGTGAGCTAGAAAAGAGTACCGATACGAGAATCTGGATGCAAAGAGCCATAACTATGTTAAACATTATTGCCTCTTCTGGAACCATACTAAATCTGAAAGGGATTAAATGAAAAATAAAAAAAAGTTTTGGAAATTAAAGGGCCATAACTGTTGAAAAATTCCATGCAGTATATCTTCATTTTACAATAAGCACATCTTCACATGATCCCGTTAACATACGCCAAATTTAAAACAATCCGTCTAAAACTGTGCGACAAGTTGCACCCAACACAAGATCACAGAAACCCCATACAAAGAATGATAACTCCAATTCTGCGAAAATTTTAAAAAACGACACAAAAACCTTTATATGTTAAACAACTTTACTTACGATTTTATAATGCGATATATTTCATTTATTATTATTATTAGTATTCTACAACTCCACGGCCGAGTAACAGAAGAGATAAATTTACGATTATACATAAATACGAACATGTTCTGCTCTATATTTAGACTTATAATTCAGTTGAAGCTATGACAAACGCGATGACTTATTTTTTTATTATCAACTTTCTGTTTCTTTGTACATTTAGTAATATCCCTGTTTTTTTTCTGTGTATAGTGTATATGTTTCACAGTTTATACAGTATGATAGAGCTTATTACCACTACGGGAACTTTATAAAACTAAGCAAGCTGCTTATCCTTCCGGAACACCTGGCCTTACCAGATACTGCCATTTCTCGCAATGGGTAATGTCTGAGGAGGTAATGCCTGAAGCGATGATGCCTAAGGCGGTGATGCTTGAAACGGTGATGCCTGAAGCGATGATGCCTGAGGCGGTGATGTCTGAGGTTGTGATGTCTGAGGTTGTGATGTCTGGGGTGGTGAGTGATGTCTGAGGTGGTGAGTGATGTCTGAGGCGGTGATGTCTGAGGTGGTGAGTGATGCTTGAAGCGATGATGCCTGAAGCGATGATGCCTGAGGCGGTGATGTCTGAGGTTGTGATGTCTGAGGTGGTGAGTGATGTCTGAGGTGGTGAGTGATGTCTGAGGCGGTGATGTCTGAGGTGGTGAGTGATGTCTGAGGCGGTGATGTCTGAGGTGGTGAGTGATGCCTGAAGCGATGATGCCTGAGGCGGTGATGCTTGAAGCAATGATGCCTGAAGCGATGATGCCTGAGGCGGTGATGTCTGAGGTTGTGATGTCTTAGGTGGTGAGTGATGTCTGAGGTGGTGAGTGATGTCTGAGGTGGTGAGTGATGCCTGAAGCGGTGACCAATTATGTTTATACTTGTATTATACTTACAAAGAAAAGCAGGCGAAATGTCCGTCCATCGTCTGTGTCATTCGTTGAATTTCTGACATTTTGCTGGAACTGTTTAAAGTCTTCCCATAATTCATGTCTGAAATAAAAACGGAATCAGAAATTTAATTGATAATTGTGATTTACAAAGTTCTCCTGACAATGTTGGACAACCTATGCCTCAATGAAAGATGCAAGAACTCCAAATATCCAGATATTATAGATCAAATATACAGTTTGTCATCATTTGACACTGTAAGGCAGAATACTAGAATGTAAGGTAAATTATCCAGCTTCTATATTATTTCTCAATAGACACCTTTTTCTAGTTAGACATTACACAGTCCTGAAATAACCTGAAGGACTTATGAATATCTTATATTATGATAAGCATAATTCTATACCCTAACAGTGATCATTTTGGATGACACAGCATGATAATTTGTGTAACTCTCAATTTCGAATTTGGTTTAGATTGGCCCAGTAGTTTCAGAGCATAAAGTTGAATTTTATGCACCGTGGCATGGACACACACACACGCTTCGCTTGATATAACTATACCAGGTTATAGCCTCAAATTCAGCTCACAAAGGTGAAACAATAAATAAAGCACCGAGGTCCAAAATGTAAAAGTATGTCAATACCTCGGTCTCATATTAAGAGCAATTCAAGGAAACATCAAACCTGAAAACCCAACATTAAATTAAATAATGAAATTAAATTCTATTTTTTTCGATTAAAAACGTTTAAAAGCATAAAATATTTTTTTCAGTGAAACATGAATTGATGAACAAACAAATTAAAGGCTTCAGAATCAGAATTAATCGCCATTTTGAAAAAAAAAAAAAAAAAAAAAACAATTACAAGTTTACCTAGAATGATATTCGTCTCTGCCATTGTTAGCTTTTAACTTGGTTGATCTAACAGAGTTACATTCCTCTACGACGGCGTTGTGCAATGAACCCCAGCCTGGACCCGCATTATTCCAATCTGTAATACAAAAAAAGCTAGCATATCATAGTTTTTTTTTCTTTCTATGCTGAAATATGTAATGATATTTAGACACGAATGGAGTGGGAGTGAAAGGAAATAATGATGTTTTACACACCGTCAATTATTTTTCACTTATAGAGATTTGAATTTTAGAAGCAGGAGGAAACCGTGGTATTCGAGAAAACAACAACCTTCTGGTGAATTGATAGCCTTATTTTCAACAAAATCTATCCGATTTAAATGCCTTAGAATTTAGATCCCTCGACAACCGACAATCTTAAAACATTACTATGATATTACAAGGGTTAAACAAGTAAAAGGTTTTAGTAGGCACAAAACATAACATTTTGCCGCTTAGAAAAATTTAACATGTAGCCGCACAAAAAAGTGTTACATGTAGCTGCTTCGATGAGTGTTACATGTAGCCACACAGAAAAGTTTAACATGTCGCCGCCCAAAAGGTTTAACATGTTGTCGCCGAAAAAGTAAGATGTAGCCGCTCAGAAAAGATTAACATTTAGCCGCTCAGAAAAATTGAACATGTAAACTGCACAGAAAAGTTAAACATATAGCCGCTCAGAACAGTTTAACATGTAGTCGCTCAGAAAAATGTAACATGTAGCCGCTCAGAAAAGTGAAACATGTAGTCGCTCAGAAAAATGTAACATGTAATCGCTCAGAAAAGTGAAACATGTAGTCGCTCAGAAAAATGTAACATGTAATCGCTCAGAAAAGTGAAACATGTAGCCGCTCATAAAAGTTTAACATGTGGCCGCTCATAAAAGTTTAACATGTGGCCGCTCATAAAAGTTTAACATGTAGCCGCTCATAAAAGTTTAACATGTGGCGCTCATAAAAGTTAACATGTGCCGCTCATAAAAGTTTAACATGTAGCCGCTCATAAAAGTTTAACATGTGGCCGCTCATAAAAGTTTAACATGTGGCCGCTCATAAAAGTTTAACATGTAGTTGCTCATAAAAGTTTAACATGTAGTCGCTCATAAAAGTTTAACATGTGGCCGCTCATAAAAGTTTAACATGTAGCCGCTCATAAAAGTTTAACATGTAGTCGCTCATAAAAGTTTAACATGTGGCCGCTCATAAAAGTTTAACATGTAGTCGCTCATAAAAGTTTAACATCTGCCACATCAAAATTTAACTGTATTTGTGTTATATAATTAAAAAAGATCTAGGGACAATTTATTATATACTAATTTATCTGAAATTTGACACAAAATTATTGAGCTGTCTTCAACATAAGATGTAAATAATTCTGTCTGGTAAAGCAGTAGTAGTCGTTTTTTTTTTTTTTTAATAAAATCAATTTAACATAGAATATAATGTGAATTTTACAAGGTATACATCATATACATTTTGCATATTTGATTCTTTTTTTATTTTAGCATTTAAATGCAACCATAGGTTTCGGTGTTAAAATCAGTCATAATCATCCTGTGGAAACTTTGGAAAAGTCGCTTTTCTTATCTTTCAAGAAGAAATATTCCAGAAAACAAATCATTGTAAGAAAAATTATTATTATTATTATTATTATAGATGATATTAATGATTATTGCTCATTACTATACCTTGACTACGTATGCAGTCTGCTGTGGTGCAGTCTTGTACACACTCGTCACCTACAATCCCTCTCAGAATTAGCACAAAACAGACGAGCAGACGAGTTAACATTCTGCTCCTGGAAATCTTCCTGTTTCAGGAGTTTTATAACTGAAAATATAGCAAGAAATCTCAGTAAGCATCGATACACAACCCCGGTCCATTTTTAGAAAAACGATAGAACCATTGAATAGTATCGAAATATTTATAAATAAAACAGAACTGTATACCTGTACGGCTTGACAAGATAAATCAAACAAAACTGTATACCTGTACGGTTTGACAAGATAAATCATACAAAACTGTATACCTGTACGGCTTGACAAGATAAATCAAACAAAATTGTATACCTGTACGGCTTGACAAGATAAATCAAACAGAACTGTATACCTGTACGGCTTGACAAGATAAATCATACAGAACTGTATACCTGTACGGCTTGACAAGATACATCAAACAAAACTGTATACCTGTACGGCTTGACAAGATAAATCAAACAAAACTGTATACCTGTACGGCTTGACAAGATAAATCAAACAAAACTGTATACCTGTACGGCTTGACAAGATAAATCAAACAAAACTGTATACCTGCACGGCTTAACAAGATAAATCAAACAAAACTGTATACCTGTACGGCTTGACAAGATAAATCAAACAAAACTGTATACCTGTACGGCTTAACAAGATAAATCAAACAAAACTGTATACCTGTACGGCTTGACAAGATAAATCATACAGAACTGTATACCTGTACGGCTTGACAAGATAAATCAAACAGAACTGTATACCTGTACGGCTTGACAAGATAAATCATACAGAACTGTATACCTGTACGGCTTGACAAGATAAATCAAACAAAATTGTATACCTGTACGGCTTGACAAGATAAATCAAATAGAACTGTATACCTGTACGGCTTGACAAGATAAATCAAACAAAACTGTATACCTGTACGGCTTGACAAGATAAATCAAACAAACTGATACCTGTACGGCTTGACAAGATAAATCAAACAAAACTGTATACCTGTACGGCTTGACAAGATAAATCAAATAGAACTGTATACCTGTACCGTTTGACAAGATAAATCAAACAAAACTGTATACCTGTACGGCTTGACAAGATACATAGAACAAAATTGTATACCTGTACGGCTTGACAAGAAATCATATAGAACTGTATACCTGTACGGCTTGACAAGATAAATCATATAGAACTGTATACCTGTACGGCTTGACAAGATAAATCAAACAAAACTGTATACCTGTACGGCTT
>CM056605.1:1016479-1229674 GCA_029721355.1 Tegillarca granosa
CACACTTACAGATCAGAATCTCTTACAGCCTATGGTGGACTCTTACAGCCTATGGTGACAGAGTGGTATAGAGTACACACTTACAGATCAGTGTCTCTTACAGCCTATGGTGGACCTTGGTGACAGGAGGGGGGGGTTTAAAGTACACACTTACAGATCAGGAGTCTCTACGGCCTATGGTGACTCTTACAGCCTATGTGACAGAGTGGTATAGAGTACACACTTACAGATCAGAATCTCTTACAGCATATGGTGACCTCTTACAGCCTATGGTGACAGAGTGGTATAGAGTAACACACGTACAGAATCAGAATCTCTTACAGCCTATGGTGGACAGAGTGGTAAAAAGTACACACTTACAGATCAGAATCTCTTACAGCCTATGGTGACGAGTGGTATAAAGTACACACTTACAGATCAGAATCTCTTACAGCCTATGGTGACAGAGTGGTATAAAGTACACACTTACAGATCAGAGTCTCTTACAGCCTATGGTGACAGAGTGGTATAAAGTATGTACACACTTACAGATCAGAGTCTCTTACAGCCTATGGTAAAGAGTGGTATAAAGTACACACTTACAGATCAGTGTCTCTTACAGCCTATTGTGACAGAGTGGTATAAAGTATGTACACACTTACAGATCAGTGTATCTTTCAGCCTATGGTGACAGAGTGGTATAAAGTACACACTTACAGATAAGTGTCTCTTACAGCCTATTGTGACAGAGTGGTATAAAGTATGTACACACTTACAGATCAGTGTCTCTTACAGCCTATGGTGACAGAGTGGTATAAAGTACACACTTACAGATCAGTGTCTCTTACAGCCTATGGTGAAAGAGTGGTATAAAGTACACACTTACAGATCAGTGTCTCTTACAGCCTATGGTGACAGAGTGGTATAAAGTACACACTTACAGATCAGAATCTCTTACAGCCTATGGTGACTCTTACAGCCTATGGTGACTCTTACAGCCTATGGTGACTCTTACAGCCTATGGTAAAGAGTGGTATAAAGTACACACTTACAGATCAGTGTCTCTTACAGCCTATGGTGAAAGAGTGGTATAAAGTACACACTTACAGATCAGTGTCTCTTACAGCCTATGGTGAAAGAGTGGTATAAAGTACACACTTACAGATCAGAGTCTCTTACAGCCTATGGTAAAAGAGTGGTATAAAGTACACACTTACAGATCAGAGTCTCTTACAGCCTATGGTGACAGAGTGGTATAAAGTACACACTTACAGATCAGAGTCTCTTACAACCTATGGTGACAGAGTGGTATAAAGTACACACTTACAGATCATAGTCTCTTACAACCTATGGTGACAGAGTGGTATAAAGTACACACTTACAGATCAGTGTCTCTTACAGCCTATGGTGACAGAGTGGTATAAAGTACACACTTACAGATCAGTGTCTCTTACAGCCTATGGTGACAGAGTGGTATAAAGTACACACTTACAGATCAGTGTCTCTTACAGCCTATGGTGACAGAGTGGTATAAAGTACACACTTACAGATCAGTGTCTCTTACAGCCTATGGTAAAAGAGTGGTAAAAAGTACACACTTACAGATCAGAATCTCTTACAGCCTATGGTGACAGAGTGGTATAAAGTACACACTTACAGATCAGAGTCTCTTACAGCCTATGGTGACAGAGTGGTATAAAGTACACACTTACAGATCAGAATCTCTTACAGCCTATGGTGACAGAGTGGTATAAAGTACACACTTAACAGATCAGAGTCTCTTACAACCTATGGTGACAGAGTGGTATAAAGTACACACTTACAGATCAGAATCTCTTACAGCCTATGGTGACAGAGTGGTATAAAGTACACACTTACAGATCAGAGTCTCTTACAACCTATGGTGACAGAGTGGTATAAAGTACACACTTACAGATCAGAATCTCTTACAGCCTATGGTGACAGAGTGGTATAAAGTACACACTTACAGATCAGAGTCTCTTACAACCTATGGTGACAGAGTGGTATAAAGTACACACTTACAGATCAGAATCTCTTACAGCCTATGGTGACTCTTACAGCCTATGGTGACAGAGTGGTATAGAGTACACACTTACAGATCAGTGTCTCTTACAGCCTATGGTGACAGAGTGGTTTAAAGTACACACTTACAGATCAGAGTCTCTTACAGCCTATGGTGACTCTTACAGCCTATGGTGACAGAGTGGTATAGAGTACACACTTACAGATCAGAATCTCTTACAGCATATGGTGACTCTTACAGCCTATGGTGACAGAGTGGTATAGAGTACACACTTACAGATCAGAATCTCTTACAGCCTATGGTGACAGAGTGGTAAAAAGTACACACTTACAGATCAGAATCTCTTACAGCCTATGGTGACAGAGTGGTATAAAGTACACACTTACAGATCAGAATCTCTTACAGCCTATGGTGACAGAGTGGTATAAAGTACACACTTACAGATCAGTGTCTCTTACAGCCTATGGTGACAGAGTGGTATAAAGTATGTACACACTTACAGATCAGAGTCTCTTACAGCCTATGGTAAAAGAGTGGTATAAAGTACACACTTACAGATCAGTGTCTCTTACAGCCTATTGTGACAGAGTGGTATAAAGTATGTACACACTTACAGATCAGTGTATCTTTCAGCCTATGGTGACAGAGTGGTATAAAGTACACACTTACAGATAAGTGTCTCTTACAGCCTATTGTGACAGAGTGGTATAAAGTATGTACACACTTACAGATCAGTGTCTCTTACAGCCTATGGTGACAGAGTGGTATAAAGTACACACTTACAGATCAGTGTCTCTTACAGCCTATGGTGGAAGAGTGGTATAAAGTACACACTTACAGATCAGTGTCTCTTACAGCCTATGGTGACAGAGTGGTATAAAGTACACACTTACAGATCAGAATCTCTTACAGCCTATGGTGACTCTTACAGCCTATGGTGACTCTTACAGCCTATGGTGACTCTTACAGCCTATGGTAAAAGAGTGGTATAAAGTACACACTTACAGATCAGTGTCTCTTACAGCCTATGGTGAAAGAGTGGTATAAAGTACACACTTACAGATCAGTGTCTCTTACAGCCTATGGTGAAAGAGTGGTATAAAGTACACACTTACAGATCAGAGTCTCTTACAGCCTATGGTAAAAGAGTGGTATAAAGTACACACTTACAGATCAGTGTCTCTTACAGCCTATGGTGACTCTTACAGCCTATGGTGACTCTTACAGGCTATGGTGACTCTTACAGCCTATGGTGACTCTTACAGCCTATGGTAAAAGAGTGGTATAAAGTACACACTTACAGATCAGTGTCTCTTACAGCCTATGGTGAAAGAGTGGTATAAAGTACACACTTACAGATCAGTGTCTCTTACAGCCTATGGTGAAAGAGTGGTATAAAGTACACACTTACAGATCAGAATCTCTTACAGCCTATGGTAAAAGAGTGGTATAAAGTACACACTTACAGATCAGTGACTCTTACAGCCTATGGTGACTCTTACAGCCTATGGTGACTCTTACAGCCTATGGTGACTCTTACAGCCTATGGTAAAAGAGTGGTATAAAGTACACACTTACAGATCAGTGTCTCTTACAGCCTATGGTGACTCTTACAGCCTATGGTGACAGAGTGGTATAAAGTACACACTTACAGATCAGAGTCTCTTACAGCCTATGGTGACAGAGTGGTAGAAAGTACACACTTACAGATCAGAGTCTCTTACAACCTATGGTGACTCTTACAGCCTATGGTGACAGAGTGGTATAAAGTACACACTTACAGATCAGTGTCTCTTACAACCTATGGTGACAGAGTGGTATAAAGTACACACTTACAGATCAGTGTCTCTTACAGCCTATGGTGACTCTTACAGCCTATGGTGACTCTTACAGCCTATGGTAAAAGAGTGGTATAAAGTACACACTTACAGATCAGTGTCTCTTACAGCCTATGGTGACTCTTACAGCCTATGGTAAAAGAGTGGTATAAAGTACACACTTACAGATCAGTGACTCTTACAGCCTATGGTGACTCTAACAGCCTATGGTGACAGAGTGGTATAAAGTACACACTTACAGATCAGAGTCTCTTACAGCCTATGGTGACAGAGTGGTATAAAGTACACACTTACAGATCAGAGTCTCTTACAACCTATGGTGACTCTTACAGCCTATGGTGACAGAGTGGTATAAAGTACACACTTACAGATCAGTGTCTCTTACAACCTATGGTGACAGAGTGGTATAAAGTACACACTTACAGATCAGTGTCTCTTACAGCCTATGGTGACAGAGTGGTATAAAGTACACACTTACAGATCAGAGTCTCTTACAACCTATGGTGACAGAGTGGTATAAAGTACACACTTACAGATCAGAGTCTCTTACAACCTATGGTGACAGAGTGGTATAAAGTACACACTTACAGATCAGAGTCTCTTACAACCTATGGTGACAGAGTGGTATAAAGTACACACTTACAGATCAGAGTCTCTTACAACCTATGGTGACAGAGTGGTATAAAGTACACACTTACAGATCAGTGTCTCTTACAGCCTATGGTGACAGAGTGGTATAAAGTACACACTTACAGATCAGTGTCTCTTACAGCCTATGGTAAAAGAGTGGTAAAAAGTACACACTTACAGATCAGAATCTCTTACAGCCTATGGTGACAGAGTGGTATAAAGTACACACTTACAGATCAGAGTCTCTTACAGCCTATGGTGACAGAGTGGTATAAAGTACACACTTACAGATCAGAATCTCTTACAGCCTATGGTGACAGAGTGGTATAAAGTACACACTTACAGATCAGAGTCTCTTACAACCTATGGTGACAGAGTGGTATAAAGTACACACTTACAGATCAGAATCTCTTACAGCCTATGGTGACAGAGTGGTATAAAGTACACACTTACAGATCAGAGTCTCTTACAACCTATGGTGACAGAGTGGTATAAAGTACACACTTACAGATCAGAATCTCTTACAGCCTATGGTGACAGAGTGGTATAAAGTACACACTTACAGATCAGAGTCTCTTACAACCTATGGTGACAGAGTGGTATAAAGTACACACTTACAGATCAGTGTCTCTTACAGCCTATGGTGACTCTTACAGCCTATGGTGACTCTTACAGCCTATGGTAAAAGAGTGGTATAAAGTACACACTTACAGATCAGTGTCTCTTACAGCCTATGGTGACTCTTACAGCCTATGGTAAAAGAGTGGTATAAAGTACACACTTACAGATCAGTGACTCTTACAGCCTATGGTGACTCTAACAGCCTATGGTGACAGAGTGGTATAAAGTACACACTTACAGATCAGAGTCTCTTACAGCCTATGGTGACAGAGTGGTATAAAGTACACACTTACAGATCAGAGTCTCTTACAACCTATGGTGACTCTTACAGCCTATGGTGACAGAGTGGTATAAAGTACACACTTACAGATCAGTGTCTCTTACAACCTATGGTGACAGAGTGGTATAAAGTACACACTTACAGATCAGTGTCTCTTACAGCCTATGGTGACAGAGTGGTATAAAGTACACACTTACAGATCAGAGTCTCTTACAACCTATGGTGACAGAGTGGTATAAAGTACACACTTACAGATCAGAGTCTCTTACAACCTATGGTGACAGAGTGGTATAAAGTACACACTTACAGATCAGAGTCTCTTACAACCTATGGTGACAGAGTGGTATAAAGTACACACTTACAGATCAGAGTCTCTTACAACCTATGGTGACAGAGTGGTATAAAGTACACACTTACAGATCAGTGTCTCTTACAGCCTATGGTGACAGAGTGGTATAAAGTACACACTTACAGATCAGTGTCTCTTACAGCCTATGGTAAAAGAGTGGTAAAAAGTACACACTTACAGATCAGAATCTCTTACAGCCTATGGTGACAGAGTGGTATAAAGTACACACTTACAGATCAGAGTCTCTTACAGCCTATGGTGACAGAGTGGTATAAAGTACACACTTACAGATCAGAATCTCTTACAGCCTATGGTGACAGAGTGGTATAAAGTACACACTTACAGATCAGAGTCTCTTACAACCTATGGTGACAGAGTGGTATAAAGTACACACTTACAGATCAGAATCTCTTACAGCCTATGGTGACAGAGTGGTATAAAGTACACACTTACAGATCAGAGTCTCTTACAACCTATGGTGACAGAGTGGTATAAAGTACACACTTACAGATCAGAATCTCTTACAGCCTATGGTGACAGAGTGGTATAAAGTACACACTTACAGATCAGAGTCTCTTACAACCTATGGTGACAGAGTGGTATAAAGTACACACTTACAGATCAGAATCTCTTACAGCCTATGGTGACTCTTACAGCCTATGGTGACAGAGTGGTATAGAGTACACACTTACAGATCAGTGTCTCTTACAGCCTATGGTGACAGAGTGGTTTAAAGTACACACTTACAGATCAGAGTCTCTTACAGCCTATGGTGACTCTTACAGCCTATGGTGACAGAGTGGTATAGAGTACACACTTACAGATCAGAATCTGTTACAGCCTATGGTGACTCTTACAGCCTATGGTGACAGAGTGGTATAGAGTACACACTTACAGATCAGAATCTCTTACAGCCTATGGTGACAGAGTGGTAAAAAGTACACACTTACAGATCAGAATCTCTTACAGCCTATGGTGACAGAGTGGTATAAAGTACACACTTACAGATCAGAATCTCTTACAGCCTATGGTGACAGAGTGGTATAAAGTACACACTTACAGATCAGTGTCTCTTACAGCCTATGGTGACAGAGTGGTATAAAGTATGTACACACTTACAGATCAGAGTCTCTTACAGCCTATGGTGACAGAGTGGTATAAAGTATGTACACACTTACAGATCAGAATCTCTTACAGCCTATTGTGACAGAGTGGTATAAAGTATGTACACACTTACAGATCAGTGTATCTTACAGCCTATGGTGACAGAGTGGTATAAAGTACACACTTACAGATAAGTGTCTCTTACAGCCTATTGTGACAGAGTGGTATAAAGTATGTACACACTTACAGATCAGTGTCTCTTACAGCCTATGGTGACAGAGTGGTATAAAGTACACACTTACAGATCAGTGTCTCTTACAGCCTATGGTGAAAGAGTGGTATAAAGTACACACTTACAGATCAGTGTCTCTTACAGCCTATGGTGACAGAGTGGTATAAAGTACAAACTTACAGATCAGAATCTCTTACAGCCTATGGTGACTCTTACAGCCTATGGTGACTCTTACAGCCTATGGTGACTCTTACAGCCTATGGTAAAAGAGTGGTATAAAGTACACACTTACAGATCAGTGTCTCTTACAGCCTATGGTGAAAGAGTGGTATAAAGTACACACTTACACATCAGTGTCTCTTACAGCCTATGGTAAAAGAGTGGTATAAAGTACACACTTACAGATCAGTGACTCTTACAGCCTATGGTAAAAGAGTGGTATAAAGTACACACTTACAGATCAGTGTCTCTTACAGCCTATGGTGAAAGAGTGGTATAAAGTACACACTTACAGATCAGTGTCTCTTACAGCCTATGGTGAAAGAGTGGTATAAAGTACACACTTACAGATCAGAGTCTCTTACAGCCTATGGTAAAAGAGTGGTATAAAGTACACACTTACAGATCAGTGTCTCTTACAGCCTATGGTGACTCTTACAGCCTATGGTGACTCTTACAGCCTATGGTAAAAGAGTGGTATAAAGTACACACTTACAGATCAGTGTCTCTTACAGCCTATGGTGAAAGAATGGTATAAAGTACACACTTACAGATCAGTGTCTCTTACAGCCTATGGTGAAAGAGTGGTATAAAGTACACACTTACAGATCAGTGTCTCTTACAGCCTATGGTAAAAGAGTGGTATAAAGTACACACTTACAGATCAGTGACTCTTACAGCCTATGGTGACTCTTACAGCCTATGGTGACTCTTACAGCCTATGGTGACTCTTACAGCCTATGGTGACTCTTACAGCCTATGGTAAAAGAGTGGTATAAAGTACACACTTACAGATCAGTGTCTCTTACAGCCTATGGTGAAAGAGTGGTATAAAGTACACACTTACAGATCAGTGTCTCTTACAGCCTATGGTGAAAGAGTGGTATAAAGTACACACTTACAGATCAGTGTCTCTTACAGCCTATGGTGACAGAGTGGTATAAAGTACACACTTACAGATCAGTGTCTCTTACAGCCTATGGTGAAAGAGTGGTATAAAGTACACACTTACAGATCAGTGTCTCTTACAGCTATGGTGAAAGAGTGGTATAAAGTACACACTTACAGATCAGAGTCTCTTACAGCCTATGGTGACAGAGTGGTATAAAGTACACACTTACAGATCAGTGACTCTTACAACCTATGGTGACAGAGTGGTATAAAGTACACACTTACAGATCAGTGTCTCTTACAGCCTATGGTGAAAGAGTGGTATAAAGTACACACTTACAGATCAGTGTCTCTTACAGCCTATGGTAAAAGAGTGGTATAAAGTACACACTTACAGATCAGTGACTCTTACAGCCTATGGTGACAGAGTGGTATAAAGTACACACTTACAGATCAGTGTCTCTTACAGCCTATGGTGAAAGAGTGGTATAAAGTACACACTTACAGATCAGTGTCTCTTACAGCCTATGGTGAAAGAGTGGTATAAAGTACACACTTACAGATCAGAGTCTCTTACAGCCTATGGTAAAAGAGTGGTATAAAGTACACACTTACAGATCAGTGTCTCTTACAGCCTATGGTGACTCTTACAGCCTATGGTGACTCTTACAGCCTATGGTGACTCTTACAGCCTATGGTAAAAGAGTGGTATAAAGTACACACTTACAGATCAGTGTCTCTTACAGCCTATGGTGAAAGAGTGGTATAAAGTACACACTTACAGATCAGTGTCTCTTACAGCCTATGGTGAAAGAGTGGTATAAAGTACACACTTACAGATCAGTGTCTCTTACAGCCTATGGTAAAAGAGTGGTATAAAGTACACACTTACAGATCAGTGACTCTTACAGCCTATGGTGACTCTTACAGCCTATGGTGACTCTTACAGCCTATGGTAAAAGAGTGGTATAAAGTACACACTTACAGATCAGTGTCTCTTACAGCCTATGGTGAAAGAGTGGTATAAAGTACACACTTACAGATCAGTGTCTCTTACAGCCTATGGTGAAAGAGTGGTATAAAGTACACACTTACAGATCAGTGTCTTTTACAGCCTATGGTAAAAGAGTGGTATAAAGTACACACTTACAGATCAGTGTCTCTTACAGCCTATGGTGAAAGAGTGGTATAAAGTACACACTTACAGATCAGTGTCTCTTACAGCCTATGGTGAAAGAGTGGTATAAAGTACACACTTACAGATCAGAGTCTCTTACAGCCTATGGTGACAGAGTGGTATAAAGTACACACTTACAGATCAGTGACTCTTACAACCTATGGTAAAAGAGTGGTATAAAGTACACACTTACAGATCAGTGTCTCTTACAGCCTATGGTGACAGAGTGGTATAAAGTACACACTTACAGATCAGTGTCTCTTACAGCCTATGGTGACAGAGTGGTATAAAGTACACACTTACAGATCAGAGTCTCTTACAGCCTATGGTGACAGAGTGGTATAAAGTACACACTTACAGATCAGAGTCTCTTACAGCCTATGGTGACAGAGTGGTATAAAGTACACACTTACAGATCAGTGACTCTTACAACCTATGGTGACAGAGTGGTATAAAGTACACACTTACAGATCAGTGTCTCTTACAGCCTATGGTGACAGAGTGGTATAAAGTACACACTTACAGATCAGAGTCTCTTACAGCCTATGGTGACAGAGTGGTATAAAGTACACACTTACAGATCAGAGTCTCTTACAGCCTATGGTGACAGAGTGGTATAAAGTATGTACACACTTACAGATCAGTGTATCTTACAGCCTATGGTGACTCTTACAGCCTATGGTGACAGAGTGGTATAAAGTACACACTTACAGATCAGTGACTCTTACAACCTATGGTGACAGAGTGGTATAAAGTACACACTTACAGATCAGTGACTCTTACAGCCTATGGTGACAGAGTGGTATAAAGTACACACTTACAGATCAGTGTCTCTTACAGCCTATGGTGACAGAGTGGTATAAAGTACACACTTACAGATCAGTGTCTCTTACAGCCTATGGTGACAGAGTGGTATAAAGTACACACTTACAGATCAGAGTCTCTTACAGCCTATGGTGACAGAGTGGTATAAAGTACACACTTACAGATCAGAGTCTCTTACAGCCTATGGTGACAGAGTGGTATAAAGTACACACTTACAGATCAGTGACTCTTACAACCTATGGTGACAGAGTGGTATAAAGTACACACTTACAGATCAGTGTCTCTTACAGCCTATGGTGACAGAGTGGTATAAAGTACACACTTACAGATCAGAGTCTCTTACAGCCTATGGTGACAGAGTGGTATAAAGTACACACTTACAGATCAGAGTCTCTTACAGCCTATGGTGACAGAGTGGTATAAAGTATGTACACACTTACAGATCAGTGTATCTTACAGCCTATGGTGACTCTTACAGCCTATGGTGACAGAGTGGTATAAAGTACACACTTACAGATCAGTGACTCTTACAACCTATGGTGACAGAGTGGTATAAAGTACACACTTACAGATCAGTGACTCTTACAGCCTATGGTGACAGAGTGGTATAAAGTACACACTTACAGATCAGTGTCTCTTACAGCCTATGGTTAGAGTTTAACTCTGGGTACTCAGGTTGTCTCTGCTATCCCAGGACTAACTACTTTAATTTATATAAGTGAAAGAATCTTGATATTTACATAAAACACCATTACTCTACTCCATGCTTTTCATTTGGCCTACTTATCTTATTTACCTTGTGTACAGCCTGTTTCTAAATACTTTTCTGATTCTGGTAAATCCTGAGCCAAGAACTGCATAAGTAAAACATAAACAATTCCCTGTATTTGTCTGCAAAATTAACAAAATAACAATGTGTTAATGTTGGAATAATTGCTGGCCCTTTTTTGGATAGAGGCCAGAACATATGAATTTTGAGATAACATGCAACTGCAATTTGTCACATTTTGTGAAACTACCCACAGTTGTTGTGTTTAGAAACCATATTAAATGCATACCTGTCAAGTCAAACGCATTGCGCCTGTGTCACACACATTTTGGATGTAAATCACACTCACAAGCTAAACTTTCACAAAACACGCATAATCAAACTATCCAGAAAATAAAAACTGACAACATAGATTTATTATAAGTTTGCAAACATTTTCAGATATAACTGATATGTACATACCCTGAAATGACCATCATCCCTGAGCTTGTTGCCTCGGCAACTGGATAAGTGATTTCTACAGAAAGTTCTAATGAAATTGGATAAATAGCAAATCCAAAAAAGCCAAAAAGTCCTACAGTGGTAGCTATTGGGATTGCCATATTTCTGAGACGAGATACCTGTAAGCAGAAATGTGATACAATTATATAAAACAGTCCCAACAGGTTGTAGCTATTTGGACTGTCATGTTTCTTAGACAAGATACTGTAACATGTGTAATCAGAAATGTGATAGTCATAAAAAATTGTCACATAGTGGTAGCTATCTAGATGTGTCTTAGACAAGATACATGTAATCAGAAATGTAAAGTAATCATACAAAATAGTTCTACTACAGTGGTAGCTATCAGGATTTCCATAATGTGCCATACAGAAGTGCCTTGTTTCTTAGACAAGATATCTGTAATCATAAATGTAATACACATTTGTGTAATCATACAAAATAATCCTACAGAGGTAGCTATCAGGATTTCCATAATGTGCCATACAGAAGTGCCTTGTTTCTTAGACAAAATATTTTTAATCAGAAATGTAATATACATATGTGTAATCATACAAAATAGTTCTACAGTTTTAGCTACGGGGATTTCCATATTTCTGAGATGAGATCCCTGTAATGTAATACAATCATACAAAAAAGTTCTACAGTAATAGATACACAAATTTTATAGAACTATCACATGACATAGGTATGAATTCTTCTTTGGGACAAGGTTAGATTGTAGCAGATATTCTTATTACTCAATAGATATATAATGTTGGAGGTTCACCTTTCAATTGTCTTACCTGAGTAAAAGCAATCCCTGATAAAACACCAAAAGCAAAACAGACTTTAACAACTTCTTCAAACATTTTTGTTTTATCTACAAACAATCCGGCAATAACTGCACCAACAACTCCAGCGCCAATCATCAGGGCACCACACATACCTGCAAAATCCTGAAACGAATACATTATATTATATCAGGGCACCACACAGACCTGCAAAATCCTTTTACAAAAATACATTATATTATATCATCAGGGCACCACACAAACCTGCAAAATCCTGAAACAAATACATTATATTATATCAGGGCACTACACAGACCTTCAAAATCCTGTAACAAAATACATTATATTATATCATCAGGGCACCACACAAACCTGCAGAATCCTGAAACGAATACATTATATTATATCAGGGCACCACACAGACCTTCAAAATCCTGTAACAAAAATACATTATATTATATCATCAGGGCACCACACAAATCTGCAAAATCCTGAAACGAATACATTATATTATATCAGGGCACCACACAGACCTGCAAAATCCTTTTACAAAAATACATTATATTATATCATCAGGGCACCACACAAACCTGCAAAATCCTGAAACAAATACATTATATTATATCAGGGCACTACACAGACCTTCAAAATCCTGTAACAAAAATACATTATATTATATCATCAGGGCACCACACAAACCTGCAGAATCCTGAAACGAATACATTATATTATATCAGGGCACCACACAGACCTTCAAAATCCTGTAACAAAAATACATTATATTATATCATCAGGGCACCACACAAACCTGCAAAATCCTGAAACGAATACATTATATTATATCAGGGCACCACAGAAACCTGCAAAATCCTGTAACAAAAATACATTATATTATTCATCAGGGCACCACACAATCTTGCAAAATCCTGAAACGAATACATTATATTATATCAGGGCACCACACAGACCTGCAAAATCCTTTTACAAAAATACATTTTATTATATCATCAGGGCACCACACAAACCTGCAAAATCCAGAAACGAATACATTATATTATATTGTTATTTTTATAACTACATTTAGTACAGTATATTTCAAATGATTTTGCAATCTCAAAACTAATATTCTCAAAAAAATATCTTTATTTTAGAATATTTCTAATGTCATTGAAACAATACATGTATTTGTGTCTGTGAAAATGCAGGGTAGTAGTATCAAGGTAGACAGAAATTAACTATTTAATAACTGTATTATGGAGTTCTCCATGGATGCCTATTTGATATCTTAAAATTAAATATCTCTCTCATTCTCTCTCTCTCTCTCTCTCTCTCTCTCTCTCTCTCTCTCTGTAATTGTGTGGCATTTAGTGTTTGTATGCGTGTCTGTATGTGTTGTGTGTTAATGTGTGTGTGTGTGCATCTTACATTTGTGTATCCCCGTGGACACAATATTTGATCTAACAATGATGATAGAGCTGTAAACATGGCTAACCCAATACCAAATACAACATTTAACACCCAGTAATTCTTGTTCTTAGCAATCTGCAAAATAGACAATGTTGAGAGACAAAAATAATTAATGCAACAATAATAATAATAGAAACATTACAGAGAGGGTAGGAATGGGGAGGGGAGTGGTGCGATGTGATGTGTTCTGAAGTTGAGTGATGCAGCTATTGTGTCTTGAATACTAGTGGAATAAAAAAAAATTTTATGCCCAAGTCAAGATCTACCCACTTATACAAAGTAAGTAAGTTCTGGGAGGGGGAAGGAAACCTGGAGAAAACCACCAACCTTTGGCAGCTTAAATGAAAAACCTGCTAACACTAGGCAGTGTCCTCAGGAACAACTAAACCTAGACAGTGGAAGGCACAGAGATCCACAAATCTGCTAACACTAGGCAGTGTCCTATGTAAGATCTAAACCTAGACAGTGGAAGGAACTGTGATCCACAAATTTGCACACACTAGGCAGTGTCCTCAGTAAGATCTAAACCTAGACAGTGAAAGGAACTGTGATCCACAAATTTGCACACACTAGGCAGTGTCCTCAGTAAGATCTAAACCTAGACAGTGAAAGGAACTGTGATCCACAAATCTGCTAACACAAGGCAGTGTCTTAAGTAAGATCTAAACCTAGACAGTGGAAGGAACTCACCAAAAAATCTGCAAACACTAGGCAGTGTCCTAAAGAAGATTTAAACCTAGACAGTGGAAGGAACTGTGATCCACAAATCTGCCAACACTAGGCAGTGTCCTCAGTGAGATCTAAACCTAGACAATGGAAGGAATTGTGACCAATAAATCTGCCAACACTTGGCAGTGTCCTAAGTATGATCTGAACCTAGACAGTGGAAGGAACTGTGGTACACAAATCTGCACACACTAGGTAGTGTCCTCATTAAGATCTGTACCTAGACAGTGGAAGGAACTGTGATCCACAAATCTGCAAACACTAGGCAGTGTCCTAAAGACGATCTAAACCAAGACAGTGGAAGGAACAGTGACCAATAAATCTGCCAACACTAGGCAGTGTCCTCAGTAAGATCTGAACCTAGACAGTGGAAGGAACTGTGATCCACAAATCTGCAAACACTAGGCAGTGTCCTAAAGACGATCTAAACCAAGACAGTGGAAGGAACAGTGACCAATAAATCTGCCAACACTAGGCAGTGTCCTCATTAAGATCTAAACCTAGACAGTGGAAGGAACTGTGATCCACAAATCTGCACACACTAGGCAGTGTCCTCAGTGAGATCTAAACCTAGACAGTGAAAGGAACTGTGATCCACAAATTTGCACACACTAGGCAGTGTCCTCAGTAAGATCTAAACCTAGACAGTGGAAGGAACTGTGATCCAAAAATCTGCTAACACAAGGCAGTGTCTTAAGTAAGATCTAAACCTAGACAGTGGAAGGAACTCACCAAAAAATCTGCAAACACTAGGCAGTGTCCTAAAGAAGATCTAAACCTAGACAGTGGAAGGAACTGTGATCCACAAATCTGCCAACACTAGGCAGTGTCCTCAGTGAGATCTAAACCTAGACAGTGGAAGGAATTGTGACCAATAAATCTGCCAACACTAGGCAGTGTCCTAAGTATGATCTGAACCTAGACAGTGGATGGAACTGTGGTACACAAATCTGCACACACTAGGCAGTGTCCTCATTAAGATCTGTACCTAGACAGTGGAAGGAACTGTGATCCACAAATCTGCAAACACTAGGCAGTGTCCTCATTAAGATCTGTACCTAGACAGTGGAAGGAACTGTGGTACACAAATCTGCTAACACTAGGCAGTGTCCTAAGTATGATCTGAACCTAGACAGTGGAAGGAACTGTGATCCACAAACCTGCACACACCAGGCAGTGTCCTCAGTAAGATCTGAACCTAGACAGTGGAAGGAACTGTGGTACACAAATCTGCAAACACTAGGCAGTGTCCTCATTAAGATCTGTACCTAGACAGTGGAAGGAACTGTGGTACACAAACCTGCACACACTAGGCAGTGTCCTAAGTATGATCTGAACCTAGACAGTGGAAGGAACTGTGATCCACAAATCTGCACACACTAGGCAGTGGCCTAAGTAACGTCTAAACCTAGACAGTGGAAGGAACTGTGATCCACAAACCTGCAAACACTAGGCAGTGTCCTCAGTAAGATCTAAACCTAGACAGTGGAAAGAGCTGTGATCCACAAATCTGCACACACTAGGCAATGTCCTAAGTAAGAACGAACCTAGACAGTGGAAGGAACTGTGATCCACAAATCTGCAAACACTAGGCAGTGTCCTCAGTAAGATCTGAACCTAGACAGTGGAAGGAACTGTCTTAAACAAATCTGCTAACACTAGGCAGTGTCCTAAGTATGATCTGAACCTAGCCAGTGGAAGGAACTGTGGTACACAAATCTGCACACACTAGGCAGTGTCCTCAGTAAGATCTGAACCTAGCCAGTGGAAGGAACTGTGTTAAACAAATCTGCTAACACTAGGCAGTGTCCTAAGTATGATCTGAACATAGCCAGTGGAAGGAACTGTGGTACACAAATCTGCACACACTGGGCAGTGTCCTCATAAAGATCTGAACCTAGCCAGTGGAAGGAACTGTGTTAAACAAATCTGCTAACACTAGGCAGTGTCCTAAGTATGATCTGAACCTAGACAGTGGAAGGAACTGTGTTAAACAAATCTGCTAACACTAGGCAGTGTCCTCATAAAGATCTGAACCTAGACAGTGGAAGAAACTGTGTTTAACAAATCTGCTAACACTAGGAAGTGTCGTCAGTAAGATCTGAACCTAGACAGTGGAAGGAACTGTGGTACACAAACCTGCACACACTAGGCAGTGTCCTCATTAAGATCTGAATCTAGACAGTGGAAGGAACTGTGTTAAACAAATCTGCTAACACTAGGCAGTGTCCTAAGTATGATCTTAACCCAGACAGTGGAAGGAACTGTGGCACACAAATCTGCTTACACTAGGCAGTGTCCTCATTAAGATCTGAATCTAGACAGTGGAAGGAACTGTGTTAAACAAATCTGCTAACACTAGGCAGTGTCCTAAGTATGATCTGAACCTAGCCAGTGGAAGGAACTGTGGTACACAAATCTGCAAACACTAGGCAGTGTCCTCAGTAAGATCTGAACCTAGACAGTGGAAGGAACTGTGGTACACAAACCTGCACACACTAGGCAGTCTCCTCATTAAGATCTGAATCTAGACAGTGGAAGGAACTGTGATCAACAAATCTGCTAACACTAGGCAGTGTCCTAAGTATGATCTTAACCCAGACAGTGGAAGGAACTGTGGCACACAAATCTGCTAACACTAGGCAGTGTCCTCATTAAGATCTGAATCTAGACAGTGGAAGGAACAGTGATCAACAAATCTGCTAACACTAGGCAGTGTCCTAAGTATGATCTTAATCTAGACAGTGGAAGGAACAGTGATCAACAAATCTGCTAACACTAGGCAGTGTCCTAAGTATGATCTTAACCCAGACAGTGGAAGGAACTGTGGCACACAAATCTGCTAACACTAGGCAGTGTCCTCATTAAGATCTGAATCTAGACAGTGGAAGGAACAGTGATCAACAAATCTGCTAACACTAGGCAGTGTCCTAAGTATGATCTGAACCTAGACAGTGGATGGAACTGTGGTACACAAATCTGCACACACTAGGCAGTGTCCTCATTAAGATCTGTACCTAGACAGTGGAAGGAACTGTGATCCACAAATCTGCAAACACTAGGCAGTGTCCTCATTAAGATCTGTACCTAGACAGTGGAAGGAACTGTGGTACACAAATCTGCTAACACTAGGCAGTGTCCTAAGTATGATCTGAACCTAGACAGTGGAAGGAACTGTGATCCACAAACCTGCACACACCAGGCAGTGTCCTCAGTAAGATCTGAACCTAGACAGTGGAAGGAACTGTGGTACACAAATCTGCAAACACTAGGCAGTGTCCTCATTAAGATCTGTACCTAGACAGTGGAAGGAACTGTGGTACACAAACCTGCACACACTAGGCAGTGTCCTAAGTATGATCTGAACCTAGACAGTGGAAGGAACTGTGATCCACAAATCTGCACACACTAGGCAGTGTCCTAAGTAACGTCTAAACCTAGACAGTGGAAGGAACTGTGATCCACAAACCTGCAAACACTAGGCAGTGTCCTCAGTAAGATCTAAACCTAGACAGTGGAAAGAGCTGTGATCCACAAATCTGCACACACTAGGCAGTGTCCTAAGTAAGAACGAACCTAGACAGTGGAAGGAACTGTGATCCACAAATCTGCAAACACTAGGCAGTGTCCTCAGTAAGATATGAACCTAGACAGTGGAAGGAACTGTCTTAAACAAATCTGCTAACACTAGGCAGTGTCCTAAGTATGATCTGAACCTAGCCAGTGGAAGGAACTGTGGTACACAAATCTGCACACACTAGGCAGTGTCCTCAGTAAGATCTGAACCTAGCCAGTGGAAAAAACTGTGTAGAACAAATCTGCTAACACTAGGCAGTGTCCTAAGTATGATCTGAACCTAGCCAGTGGAAGGAACTGTGGTACACAAATCTGCACACACTGGGCAGTGTCCTCATAAAGATCTGAACCTAGACAGTGGAAGGAACTGTGTTAAACAAATCTGCTAACACTAGGCAGTGTCCTAAGTATGATCTGAACCTAGCCAGTGGAAGGAACTGTGGTACACAAATCTGCTTACACTAGGCAGTGTCCTCAGTAAGATCTGAACCTAGCCAGTGGAAGGAACTGTGGTACACAAACCTGCTAACACTAGGCAGTGTCCTCAGTAAGATCTGAACCTAGCCAGTGGAAGGAACTGTGGTACACAAATCTGCACACACTAGGCAGTGTCCTCATTAAGATCTGAATCTAGACAGTGGAAGGAACTGTGTTAAACAAATCTGCTAACACTAGGCAGTGTCCTAAGTATGATCTTAACCCAGACAGTGGAAGGAACTGTGGCACACAAATCTGCTAACACTAGGCAGTGTCCTAAGTATGATCTGAACCTAGCCAGTGGAAGGAACTGTGGTACACAAATCTGCACACACTAGGCAGTGTCCTCATTAAGATCTGAATCTAGACAGTGGAAGGAACAGTGATCAACAAATCTGCTAACACTAGGCAGTGTCCTAAGTATGATCTTAACCCAGACAGTGGAAGGAACTGTGGCACACAAATCTGCTAACACTAGGCAGTGTCCTCATTAAGATCTGAATCTAGACAGTGGAAGGAACAGTGATCAACAAATCTGCTAACACTAGGCAGTGTCCTAAGTATGATCTTAATCTAGCCAGTGGAAGGAACTGTGATCCACAAATCTGCTAACACTAGGCAGTGTCCTCATTAAGATCTGAACCCAGACAGTGGAAGGAACTGTGGTACACAAATCTGCACACACTAGGCAGTGTCCTCATTAAGATCTGAATCTAGACAGTGGAAGGAACTGTGATCCACAAATCTGCTAACACTAGGCAGTGTCCTAAGTATGATCTTAACCTAGCCAGTGGAAGGAACTGTGATCCACAAATCTGCTAACACTAGGCAGTGTCCTCATTAAGATCTGAACATAGACAGTGGAAGGAACTGTGTTAAACAAATCTGCTAACACTAGGCAGTGTCCTAAGTATGATCTTAACCCAGACAGTGGAAGGAACTGTGGCACACAAATCTGCTAACACTAGGCAGTGTCCTAAGTATGATCTGAACCTAGCCAGTGGAAGGAACTGTGGTACACAAATCTGCACACACTAGGCAGTGTCCTCATTAAGATCTGAATCTAGACAGTGGAAGGAACTGTGGTACACAAACCTGCACACACTAGGCAGTGTCCTAAGTATGATCTGAACCTAGCCAGTGGAAGGAACTGTGGTACACAAATCTGCACACACTAGGCAGTGTCCTCATTAAGATCTGAATCTAGACAGTGGAAGGAACAGTGATCAACAAATCTGCTAACACTAGGCAGTGTCCTAAGTATGATCTTAACCCAGACAGTGGAAGGAACTGTGGCACACAAATCTGCTAACACTAGGCAGTGTCTTAAGTATGATCTGAACCTAGCCAGTGGAAGGAACTGTGGTACACAAATCTGCACACACTAGGCAGTGTCCTAAGTATGATCTGAACCTAGACAGTTGAAGGAACTGTGGTACACAAATCTGCTAACACTAGGCAGTGTCCTAAGTATGATCGGAACCTAGCCAGTGGAAGGAACTGTGATCCACAAATCTGCTAACACTAGGCAGTGTCCTAAGTATGATCTGAACCTAGACAGTGGAAGGAACTGTGGTACACAAATCTGCTAACACTAGGCAGTGTCCTCATTAAGATCTGAATCTAGACAGTGGAAGGAACTGTGGTACACAAATCTGCTAACACTAGGCAGTGTCCTAAGTATGATCTGAACCTAGCCAGTGGAAGGAACTGTGATCCACAAATCTGCTAACACTAGGCAGTGTCCTAAGTATGATCTGAACCTAGACAGTGGAAGGAACTGTGGTACACAAATCTGCTAACACTAGGCAGTGTCCTAAGTATGATCTGAACCTAGACAGTGGAAGGAACTGTGATCCACAAACCTGCACACACTAGGCAGTGTCCTCAGTAAGATCTGAACCTAGACAGTGGAAGGAACTGTGATCCACAAACCTGCACACACTAGGCAGTGTCCTCAGTAAGATCTGAACCTAGACAGTGGAAGGAACTGTGATCCACAAACCTGCACACACTAGGCAGTGTCCTCAGTATGATCTGAACCTAGACAGTGGAAGGAACTGTGATCCACAAACCTGCACACACTAGGCAGTGTCCTCTGTAAGATCTGAACCTAGACAGTGGAAGGAACTGTGATCCACAAACCTGCACACACTAGGCAGTGTCCTCAGTAAGATCTGAACCTAGACAGTGGAAGGAACTGTGATCCACAAACCTGCACACACTAGGCAGTGTCCTCAGTATGATCTGAACCTAGACAGTGGAAGGAACTGTGATCCACAAACCTGCACACACTAGGCAGTGTCCTCAGTAAGATCTGAACCTAGACAGTGGAAGGAACTGTGATCCACAAACCTGCACACACTAGGCAGTGTCCTCAGTATGATCTGAACCTAGACAGTGGAAGGAACTGTGATCCACAAACCTGCACACACTAGGCAGTGTCCTCAGTATGATCTGAACCTAGACAGTGGAAGGAACTGTAATTCACAAATCTGCACTTAAACCACAATTCCATAATGGTCCCACTCATACAAGACAGGATTAACATGTAAGTACAGGTACTGATACAGAAAAGTTTACTAAAATGTTTGATAATAAAACAAAGCTCTTTAAGTTTTATCATAATTATTATCATCTTTGGGTTTATTGGAGATGTTCATCCAGTTTATCACTTAATAAAATACATGTAATTTACTTCAATTAAAATTACTAATACTTATTTCACTAGTGACTTGTTAACTCAAGCGATGGACAGTAAACAGTTCAGGGAGTTTTGGATTACTTTTTTCAATCCTGCTAAGAATGGTTCTGAAGCTTCATCAGCACTGGCTGTTGGTGGTGTTGGAGGAACAGAACTGCAGACACCAAATGTTGCCATTAATGTTACAAACCCTGAAGGTGCTGTTATCACCCACAACTACAAGTAAAATAAAATAAAATAAAACAACTACAAGTAAAATAAAATTAGAGTTATCCATAATTATACATTGTGTTGCTCCATCAGAAGTTTCCCACATTGTCTAGGGTTCAAACGCACTTGGACAGATCTTAATTTGATGTCAGAGAACACTGGTAATGGTGCCCAAAACATCATAGTAAATCAGAGACTCAAAAGGTACCCTAAGCATCAGTTACTCCCTCACACAGACACCCAAAACATCCATTACTCAAAAACTCAAGGAGGTAGCCTCAGAAACTCTTACAGATATACCAATCACAAGTCATTCAGAAACTCTTTCAGATATACCAATCACGGGTCATCCAGAAACTCTTACAGATATACCAATCACAAGTCATTCAGACACTCTTACAGATATACCAATCACGGGTCATTCAGAAACTCTTACAGATATACCAATCATGGGTCATTCAGAATCTCCTACAGACTCACACAGGAACCCCAAACATTAGTTACTCAGAAACTCACACAGGTACTCCAAACATCAGTTACTCAGAAACTCACAAAGGTACCCCAAACATCAGTTACTCAGAAACAAAGGCCTCAAACATCAGTTACTCAGAAACTCACACAGGTACCCCAAACATCAGTTACTCAGAAACAAAGGCCTCAAACATCAGTTACTCAGAAACTCACACAGGTACCCCAAATATCAGTTACTCAGAAACAAAGGCCCCAAACATCAGTTACTCAGAAACAAAGGCCCCAAACATCAGTTACTTCAGAAACTCACACAGGTACCCAAACATCAGTTACTCAGAAACTCACACAGGTACCCCAAACATCAGTTATTCAAAAACTCACACAGGTACCCTAAAAATCAGTTACTCAGAAACTCACACAGGTACCCCAAACATCAGTTACTCAGAAACTCACACGGGTACCCCAAACATCAGCTACTCTGAAACTCACACAGGTACCCCAAACATCAGTTACTCAGAAACTCACACAGGTACTCCAAACATCAGTTACTCAGAAACTTGCACAGGTACCCCAAACATCAGGCACCAGTTTCACAATCATTCACTCAACTGAGTGTACACTCAACTCAAATATTACCATTTTTCTCTCATCAATATTGAAATTTTTTTATGTTTTATGAGACAATATTTTTATTTATTCTACAAAACTACATCAAACAATTTACATATAACATTAGATACTCAATTCAAACTGTGTAATTTCTTAAAAATTGACATTGAAATATTCCCCATTTGAGTTGAGTGTACACTCAATTGAGTGAATGATTGTGAAACTGGGGCCAGTTACTCAGAAACTCACACAGGTACCCAAAACATCAGTAATTCAGAAACTTAGAGGTACCCTAAGCATCAGTTCGTCAGAAACCCACACAGTAACTCAAAACATCAGTTATTCAGAAACTGAAATGTACACCAAGCTTCAGTTACTCAGAAACTCACACAGGTACCCCAAACATCAGTTACTCAGAAACAAAGGCCCCAAATATCAGTTACTCTGAAACTCACACAGGTACCCCAAAAATCAGTGTCTCAGAAACTATTGAAGGCCCCAAACATCAGTTACTCAGAAACTCACACAGGTACCCCAAACATCAGTTACTCAGAAACCCACACAGGTATCCCAAACACCAGTAACTCAGAAACTATCAAAGGTAACCCCAAACATCAGTTACTCAGAAACTCACACAGGAACCCCAAACATTAGTTACTCAGAAACTCACACAGGTACTCCAAACATCAGTTACTCAGAAACTCACAAAGGTACCCCAAACATCAGTTACTCAGAAACAAAGGCCTCAAACATCAGTTACTCAGAAACTCACACAGGTACCCCAAACATCAGTTACTCAGAAACAAAGGCCTCAAACATCAGTTACTCAGAAACTCACACAGGTACCCCAAATATCAGTTACTCAGAAACAAAGGCCCCAAATATCAGTTACTCTGAAACTCACACAGGTACCCCAAACATCAGTTACTCAGAAACTCACACGGGTAACCCAAACATCAGCTACTCTGAAACTCACACAGGTACCCCAAACTTCAGTTACTCAGAAACTCACACAGGTACTCCAAACATCAGTTACTCAGAAACTCACACAGGTACCCCAAACATCAGTTACTCAGAAACTTACACAGGTACCCCAAACATCAGGCACCAGTTTCACAATCATTCACTCAACTGAGTGTACACTCAACTCAAATATTACCATTTTTCTCTCATCAATATTGAAATTTTTTTATGTTTTATGAGACAATATTTTTATTTATTCTACAAAACTACATCAAACAATTTATATTTAACATTAGATACTCAATTCAAACTGTGTAATTTCTTAAAAATTGACATTAAAATATTCCCCATTTGAGTTAAGTGTACACTCAATTGAGTGAATGATTGTGAAACTGGGGCCAGTTACTCAGAAACTCACACAGGTACCCCAAACATCAGTTACTCAGAAACTCACACAGGTACCCCAAACATCAGTTACTCAGAAACAAAGGCCCCAAACATCAGTTACTCAGAAACAAAGGCCCCAAACATCAGTTACTCAGAAACTCACACAGGTACCCAAACATCAGTTACTCAGAAACTCACACAGGTACCCCAAACATCAGTTATTCCAAAACTCACACAGGTACCCTAAAAATCAGTTACTCAGAAACTCACACAGGTATCCCAAACACCAGTTACTCAGAAACTCACATAGGTACCCCAAACATCAGTTACTCAGAAACTCACACAGGTACCCCAAACATCAGTTACTCAGAAACTCACACAGGTACCCCAAACATCAATTACTCAGAAACTCACACAGGTTCCCCAAACATCAATTACTCAGAAACTCACACAGGTACCCCAAACATCAGTTACTCAGAAACTCACACAGGTACCCCAAACATCAGTTACTCAGAAACTCACACAGGTACCCCAAACATCAATTACTCAGAAACTCACACAGGTTCCCCAAACATCAATTACTCAGAAACTCACACAGGTACCCCAAACATCAGTTACTCAGAAAATCACACAGGTACCCCAAACATCAATTACTCAGAAACAAAGGCCTCAAACATCAGTTACTCAGAAACAAAGGCCCAAAACATCAGTTACTCAGAAACTCAAAGAGATATTGTTGATTCTAGAGTTCTAATTGAATCAATTGTTGATATTTAGATTGGAGAGATCTACCAGATTTTGAAAGATTCTTTTTTATTTCTCAGGGTTAAATTCATAAAATTATAAAAAAGCATTTCTGTATGTGTAAACCATTGTACTCACAGATAATGGTATTTGGCTTTCTTCACACCCACTGACTATAGCTGGTACAATCACATTTGCTAGAAGTATTCCAAGAGGATTGGCTAAAAAATATAAAATTCAGTTTAACATGTCTATTACAAGTACTTGGCACATGATACCAATATATCTCATTTAATATTCCATTAAACAATATTGTATTAATACAAACTAAAAGGAGACTAATGAACCCCCCCCCCCCCCAAAAAAAAATAAAAAATAAAAAAAAATAAAAAGAAACAATTAATCAAACAATCAATCAATTACTATTGGTCTATAATTGTTTGTCAAATGGTCTTTGCCTAAATATTTCATTTATTCAAAACTGTCCCCATAAAAATAACAGCAAGATTAAATTAAAAAACATTGACCTAACCAAATTCTATTTTTAAATGAAAAAAATCTTCTCCCAGTTCTTTTGTACATAGAACAGATTTGAAAAATTTTGAAATTTAATGATCCAATTGGGCCTCACCCAAGATAACATTGGTGTATTTAAAGATTAATAAAGGTAAAACAAATTATATTCAAATTACATTTCCTTACTACATGGTGTTAAATTTAAAAGAAATATGAAAAAGAAATTGATGTCCTAAGATCCAATAGATATAGTTAAAAATGTTTTAAATTTTTTTCAATTTGAAAAATGTAGGAAAGAGCCAAAAGTTAATAATCAGGTGTTCATTGTTGTTCCGATTTTTCAAGGGGTGATCATCATGTATGTTCAAATCATGACATCATATCTGATGTTGTTAACTAGGAAGGTACATAAGGAATATTTTGGACAAAATGAAAATTTGTTATCTTGATGAAAACATAAGTCTGGTTATTTTCCCCATTAGGTCATGAAATTTTACTTGTATTTTGATATTTTTGAATGATTTTGTTTAAATGTAAGAGCTTTGTTCTACAAATATTTATGTAACAAACAATTATGGACTGATAATAATTAATTATTTTAATAAAATGAAGAAGTTCAGCTTTTGTCCAGAGGCCATAAACAATAACAGACCAGCCAAAACCTATATTTGGCAAAATAGATAAGTCATTATAGTTTGGGATAATACTGACTAGCAACTAGCCACACTAGTTAATGGAAATACCGACAAATTATTTTGGTTTTGGTAAAAAGCCAATTAACAAATTAAATCACATAAAGTATACTTTACTTACTTAACTTTGTAAAAGATACAAATAGTTTGTTTGCATTTTAAAAACTGTCCCATCTATTTTTATTCAGAGATCGGAGTTTGTGTATATAATTATGATACTAATTAACTAGTTATCATCAATGTCACACTGAATATAAGTTAACACTGAATACAAGTAAACGCAGAATATAAGTTAATACTGAATACAAGTAAACAATCATGGTGAAGGTGAATTCTCATTATTTTACCAATATGTTTTATTCAAAACAAATAGAATCATCTATATAATTATACTTTTTATGGCATATCACATTATATTATGGCTCATTCATTCATTCTGTTAATTACTTAAAATCTAACTGTTTGTCTATCTGTCCATCTGGTCATTCATTCATACATCTATTGACTGACTAATTATACGTACACATAGAGGCCAGCATGTTAGCAGTGGCTCGTTGACTGTCTGGAAACCATAATGCTGCAAGTTTTGTTGGCGCAAACATTACAAAAGGTTGAGCGCATGCTGCAATAGTTTGTCCTAACATAAGTACTGGAAACTTAGCATCTACTGGTATGTCAAATGTGCTCACATTTCTTAACAGTGAGCCTAGAAAGTTAAGCCATGCTGCTATCAAAATCTGAAAAAAAGCCCTGAACATGTATTGATAAAATACAAAAAAAAAATAATTGTAAAAGCAACAATTTAATCAAAAGCTTTTACAATAACTGAATAGTCTTGTGTATATATAGTCCATTAAAACAATTTCACTCACATTTTCAACATTTTGTCTATTAAAGCTTGAACACCTGAACAGCTCATACTTTCTTTAGTTTTCCACACCTGACTAGCTCATGCTCATCTCAAATTTCAACACCTGACTAGCTCATGCTCATCTCAAATTTCCACACTTGACTAGCTCATGCTCATCTCAAATTTCCACATCTGACTAGCTCATGCTCATCTCAAATTTCAACACTTGACTAGCTCATGCTCATCTCAAATTTTCACACTTGACTAGCTCATGCTCATCTCAAATTTCCACACCTGACTAGCTCATGCTCATCTCAAATTTCCACACCTGGCTAGCTCATGCTCATCTCAAATTTCCAGATCTAACTAGCTCATGCTCATCTCAAATTTCCACACCTGACTAGCTCATGCTCATCTCAAATTTCCACACTTGACTAGCTCATGCTCATCTCAAATTTCCACACTTGACTAGCTCATGCTCATCTCAAATTTCCACACTTGACTAGCTCATGCTCATCTCAAATTTCCACATCTGACTAGCTCATGCTCATCTCAAATTTCCACACCTGACTAGCTCATGCTCATCTCAAATTTCCACACTTGACTAGCTCATGCTCATCTCAAATTTCCACATCTGACTAGCTCATGCTCATCTCAAATTTCCACACCTAACTAGCTCATGCTTATCACAATTTTCCACACAACTAAACAGTTCAATCTATTTCAGAGTAAAATATTAAAGAATTTGTCAAGTAAGCAAATACAATTCAAAATTATATTTATTTAGAAATAATTAAAACAAGATATGACACAAAAGAAGTGTTATAACATTTTGTTTGGTAAATGATAATGAGATGGAGTGTTATCTATGAGCAGAGAGTGTTGACCTTCATACTTACACTAATTCTTAACCCGAGTGTATCCAGCAGCCATGTTGCCATGAATCCACAAGGAATGGAAGCAATCATAAATACAATAGACAACATGTTGACATTGAAGGCATTTGTTTTGAAATAGACTGTGGTCAAATCTGCAATCGGTGAGAATGTAATCCATATCTAAAGAATAAAAAAAAAATGAAAAAATAATTTACTGTATAATCAGAGCTTTTTATTACACATTACATTATTGATATGTATGTCACTGGTATAATGATGTCCCTGTGGTAAGAAAATTATCAATTTTAGTACAATTTCAGAAACCCTGATTTTGTTAACTTTGACAGTGTAGAGAATTTTTACAGTTTAAATAAAACATCAACTTTTAAAATTCAGAAAAGAGGTTACATTCAATGGAACCTGTAAATCCAAACCATGTGTAAACTCAACATCTGTATATACAAAGTTTTGTCGTTAAGATGCTGAATTATCATATACTGGTTCTGGAAAATACAAAATATTGGGTCTGGAAAATACAAAATATTTGGTCTGGAAGGTACAAAATATTGGGTCTGGAAAATAAATTATATTGACTCTGGAAGATACACAATACTGAGTCTAAAAATTACAAAATATTTGGTCAGGAAGGTAAAAAATATTTGGTCTGAAAGGTATAAAATATGGGTCTGAAAGTTATCAAATATTGGTTCTGAAAGGTATAAAATATTTGGTCTGGAAAATGCAATATATTGGGGTCTGAAAAGTATTAAATATTAGAATGTAACTGTGTAATCTGAACAAAATAGTGGGTTTAGAAAATCCAAAATATTGGATCTGGAAAATCCAAAATATGGGTTGAAAGGCACAAAATATTGGTTCTGAAAGTAAAATATGTTGGGTCTGGTAATTACAAAATATCTGGTCCGGAAGGTACAAAATACTGGGTCTGGAAGGTACAAAATATTGGATCTGCTATATTTGGTCTGGAAGGAACAAAATTTTGGGTACAAAATATACATGTAGTCTGATCATACAACATACTGGGTCTGCCTTATAATGACAATTTAAACATGCACGAACTTTGTTTTAGATTACATAGGTAACTATAAGGTAGTGTATATTGTCATATTATTATTTACCTTATACTGGAGAAGCAAAAACAAACATTTTACGAATTTTCAGTGGGATGGAAATAAATTGATTTACGTGAATCAAGTCATTTCTAATAATCACTTTTGACTTCTTCCTTCTTCTGCGCAACTGTTTATGTAATAAAATGCAATTTGTGTGGGTTTTTACATCGACCAAATGTTTGACAAAATGGTTGTACAATCTGTGTAACATTATAATATGATGGCAGAGTTTATTACATAACATGTAGATGTGAAAAGAGAAGTTTCATGGATGGCTCAAGTCGAGTTGAGTTAAAAATCTTTAACTTACATCTTTTTTTCAAAGTGTAATAGTATTAAAATTCTGTTTTTGTTTTTGTTTTTTTATTATTATTATTATTAGTTTATGAATTAAATTAATGTTCTTTTATCTGCAATCTATGTAGTCAACTCATCCCTCTCACTAAGTCACATAAAACACTGTCTTATGGGTCCCAATAATCCCTTAAAATAATGGATTGGCCTATTGGATTAGTTCTGAAAATCATGACTCTTAACGGCTTTGCTATATGGATATGTGCCGTTACAGCAGTTAAGTGGGTTTCAAAACTAAGTGGCCAGCTGGCCACCAATTTAAATTTTCTGGTGGCCAGTGGAAATTCCAAGTGGGCAGGCAATCTTTTCTTCCAAATGATGAAAAATTAAGGCAACTTTTAGTTATGGAAAACAAAAATGCACATTTTTAAAATTGACTTACAATCACTTACATTAGTGTTATTAATAACAATAATGATGATGTAAAGTGTCCATTATATTGCCTGAACAGTATCATTATATTGCAACAGTACCATGAAAATTCTGTAACACAGAAATAATATCTGTTCTCTAGTCACAAAAGTTCAAATTTAAAGTGGACAAACTGGCCACCATTTACAAATTTTAGGTCGCCAGACACAATTCCAGGTCAATTTGGCCACCATTTTAGTAGACAAAATTGAGGGCTGTACAGGATATGTGTGTAACGGCATATATCCATATAGCAAAGCTGTTAAGAGCCACGGTTTTCGGGACTACCTATAGGATCATCTTATTGAAAATCAATATTTGTGTTTGTGCTTTTTCTGACTTCACGTAAATAAACGGTACTGTTTAGTAGCTGCTTAGCTATTTCCTTTGATCAAAACCACCAGCGAGACTTATGTAATCTGACTGTCGCCAGCACTACGTTACCTTTAGTGTCACTCATAATCGTGCTCTGCGTTATATTAGATATCCATTATTAGACATTGGAGGAAACTCCTGAGCAAAAACCGCTATCATAACAGAAGTAGCGTTTCATCCATGCTAACAGAATTGGAATGGGAATCCCTCGAATCCAGGCGGAATAAATCTAGAGTAACCATGCTGTACAAGATCATGAACAACCTAGTGGACATTCCGTCATCGTCCTATGTATCACCATCAACCAGACTTACCAGATCCAACCATAGCTACAAATTCCTCCAGTACCCTACAAACACAGACTATTGCAAATACAGTTTCTTTCCACAGTCCATATGTCTGTGGAACTCTTTACCGGCTACAATAGCTGAGGCTCCCGATTTGGTATCTTTCAAACGGGAGCTTCTATCCTACTCCTTCTAAACTGCTACACTCCAGTCAGTTGTAAGTAGTGTCTAGTGATTCATTTGTGCTATGCTGGTTGGGTGTATGCCCAGGGGCCGCTACGGTAACCAGACAGGATTTATGATGAAGATGTGAAAATACAACTGACTACACACCTACTTTTATTATCATTATTATTATTTTTTAAGTGGTTTTAATCATGCGCAACCCCCGTGTTACAATCATCAAGTGTGATGGACAGCACGTATCCTGTAGATGTAGATGTAGAATAAAGAAGCGTGGTAGACAACGGAGGAATTTCGATCAACACCCCGATCGATCGACATTACAATGAGTTACTTACCATGGCGTTTGACAGATTCAACAAAATCACAACTAAAAGTATAAACCATCTTCTTTTATACGTTCTATAACCACTATCCTGCTGTACAGATCTGTTGCCAATGCTTGCTAAACTCTCAGACTTTGTCAAATTTTGAGAACTTGTGCTTCCACCGGAATGGCGACATGTTTGTATCATGTGACTTTAAGAAAATCCTAAATTTAAAAGCTAGAAAAGGAAACCGAAATAGATCGGATTCTGTGCTAACAATCACAAAGATACTCAATGAATATTCAGTATTCACAAATCATATTTATGTAAGTAATTACGGTAATTAAATTCATTACTTTTTCTATTATTTTTTGTATTGAATAATACTATATTGAAATGACAATTGCAATAAATCTATAAAAAACTTAATATCTGTAAATAATCATAAAAAAGATGATAGATCAAAAGTATATCTTTATCAGATCAGATATGTTTTGTATTAATTTCAAGAGAAACAAAGTATGTCTATTTATTCCATATGATTAAGAACAGGTCCCGGTTTCACAATCATTCCTTAACTAAGATTTTCCTTAACTTAAATCTGGCAAATTTGAAATCTTAATAATTTGGTGAATTGTTTAGATATTTAGGATTTTAAGATGTCATTTTGAAGATGACTTCAAGCTTGTAACACCTGTATTTAGTTTTATCACAAGTGTTTATTTTTAATTCAAAATGAGATTGTCAAAATTTGCTAAATTTAAGTTAAGGAAAATCTTAGTTAAGGAATGATTGTGAAACTGGGACCAGTTACATGAAAAGACCAACTGTTTTTGACAAAATTAATTCATTCTTTTCCAGTTTCTTTCTGTTCATTAAAACAGCGTTGCATTTTATATTTATAAATTTTAAAAGCAATGAAAGAAATAACATTATTTAGGGAAAGTGTTTTTTTTTTGTTTTGTTCATGGTAAAATCAAAGAACAATAATCTTCCATGATATACAAATTTTAGGATTTCCCCAATTTTTGTCCAAAGTGTATTAACAAATTAATTTATCAAGCAAACTACTGTTTTTGGTGAGCTAGCACCTTAAAGTAACCCAGTATCACAACTAGTGTTGTGTGTGTATGGATTTAGGTAAACGATGACTTTTGAATTAAAATTATGTGAACTAATCACATGAAACTATTAATTTTAAACAACAAAATTTATTTTTAAAAAAATTAATAATAATAATAACAATACAATAATTAAAAAAAATGCATAAATGTACCGGTACACAAAAATAACCTGAAAAAGAAAATAATGCTTTACATCCATTCAGTTCATATTAAATGTCACAACTTTCAGTCAATACAGATACATGTACATGTGTGTAGTGTATGATGCACACATAAGACGTTCATAACCCAGATATGGTTTACTGTAGGTCAAAGCGCCCGTTGTCTGTCAGTGTTACATTAATTTTTGTTACTTCATCTATAGCTGGTGACATCTTGATATAAGTGACATAATTATGACTTGAAGGCCAAAAGATATACAATCACATACTATAAATCAGATGATTTTCCTATCTGTTAATTTTAATGAATTTTGTTCACTTTTATTTTGGCATTGTGAGTTGAATACCACCACTGGAATTACATGTAAATCAATTAGATTTAAAGTTTTCCCATATGTAATTTTTAAACTGTGTAAGGTGAAAATGGGATAAATATAAAATTTTTACAGTATAGATATGTACATGTATTAATAAAACACAAAAAATTTAAATTGGGGTTTAAATTTTAATTATTAAACAATGGCATTTAAATAAAGAACAGTTGATCATTTAAAAACACATATTATATAAAAATGAACTTCTAGAGTACACCAGACATATAAATTGTATACACAAGTTTTTTTTTATAAAGCTGCCTCCCGAAGAGCCTTGATGACTTCATCATCATACTTTACCTCATTTCACCCTCTCAAATTACAATACATGTCACTCACTTACAGTCTATCAACAGGCAGATTTGTCATTTCATTGGCAATGTTTCTGAAAAGTTCTAAATTTGAGGCAACCAGTGCTTGCATTTCTGTAATTTGATATACCCAAACTCTCGGATGTCCAGAATTAAATCAACCAAATTTGTTTCATATTCCCAGTATTTTGTAAGCCAAAACCCTTTCAGATTCCTGTATTTGATAATTAAACTCTTCAAGATTTTCAATGTATACATTGTTTTCATAACCATTTCCATTTAAAATGACACCACCCCCTTGTGCAAATTATACCACACCAAAACATTCTTGTCAGCATACATTCTCCACACTCATAAAAAAATTATATATATAAAAATATTTACAGTTGAGTTGAGGAGGTGCAATGAGAACCTTAATTAGCCTACAGAATCTCCCATTGAAAATACTTAAAGAATCCTGGTAAACAATTAAAACCTGAAAACACACATCAGGATGTCTAATGATATATGAAAATAATATTAAAGTTAATGAATTAAGTGAATGTACTTATTTAAAGTTGGACATGAAAGTTAACACAACACATGGGTTTATAAGATCATATATATCTTACGGAAAAATTAACACCTAGTGTTCCCAAAATAATGTAACCAAAGTTTACACCAAAGTGTTTCTAAAATAATGTAACTAAAGTTTACACCAAAGTGTTTCTAAAATAATGTAACTAAAGTTTACACCAAAGTGTTCCTAAACAAATGTAACCAAAGTTTACCCTAAAGTGTTCCAGAAATAATGTAACCAAAGTTAAAACCAAAGTGTTCCTAAAATAATGTAACTAAGTTTAAACCAAAGTTTTCAGAAATAATGTAACCAAAGTTTACCCCAAAGTGTTTCAGAAATAATGTAACCAAAGTTAACACCAAAGTGTTTCTAAAATAATGTAACTAAAGTTTACACCCAAGTGTTCCAGAAACAATGTAACTAAACACCAAAGTGTTCCAGAAATAATGTAACTTAAGTTTACATCAAAATGTTCCAGAAATAATGTAACTTAAGTTAACACCCAAGTGTTCCAGAAACAATGTAACTTAACACCAAATAGTTCCAGAAATAATGTAACTTAAGTTAACACCAAAGTGTTCCCAAAATAATGAGTTAACACCAAAGTGTTCCCAAAATAATGTAACTTGTCAGAGAAACAAGGTTTTAAATCAAATTATTGATTTCACTTCTACACAACCCCTTACTGGTATCAAATGATACACATCAGAACCTGATACAACTTTATATTAATGGTTAAATCCTATTAGTTTATGCTTATGGAATACAGTGAATTGTTTGAATTGAAGTTTTTTTTCAGAAGGTGGGGTTGGTGGGGAGAGAGGGGGGGGGGGGGGGCTTGATAAGTACCTCAACATAAAAACTGCATGGATGCAATAATTTATGGGTGTCATATGAATACACCTCCAATGTTTAATGATACAAATCTACAAAAGATCACTGCTGTGTGGTGTTAGGAAGAAAACATACATTTTTCTTTCTATTTCAAAATTACTGGGAAAAAAAAATACTTGAAATACAAAAAATATCATATTACCTCATGAAACACAAATTCTGTCACAGATGAAAATCATAATATACATGTATTTACAAGATTTGCACCAATTCAATAAAAAGTAAATTATCAATAAGAATAATTTGCATAAATTGCCATTTAAAAACTATTTCTTTACAAAAATGCCATTTAAGATAAAGAAAAAATAAAATTTATCAAATCAAAAATAATAAAAATAATAAACATAGGAATTTGTTTTTACTAAAATCAAAGTAATTTTAACTACAAATGATATAATTACATGGAATTAATAACAAATTAAAAATGTGACATAGTAAAATATAAATTTTAAAAGACAGTAAGACGGAAACATTTTCTACCTCAATCTTAATAAAATGCAACATGAATTTGATAATTAAACATGTGAATTTCAAATGAGTTTTACTGTTTTTTCAACAAATTTTAATTTTTAATTACAAGTTTTCTGAAGAAAGAAGAAGCAAAATACAAAATTCTGTCAGAAATACAAATCATGTAAAAATAGAATTTTACATTGAAATAATGAAAAGTACTGATTGGTCATTGTAGCAGTACTATTGGTCATTGTAGCAGTACTATTTATTCATATACCGAGCACACGATGATTAACTTTTATAAAACACAGTGCTATGGTATTATTAACACTATAATCTCAATTCTATCCAAAAACTGTTTTAGTTGAATTATAAACCATAATAATAAAATATACATGTATATATAAATATATATATATACTTTTGCAGCGTAAAACAAAAAAAAATCTCTCACAGACAACAACAAAACATAAAAATAAACAAACAAATGGCACAGATTCCATAATCCTTAGTATATAGAGGTGTCATTAGTAGAATTCTGAATCTGTATGGTAATGTACAAAACTCAAGATAATATGATAGGATTATTTGACAAACTTATGAGAAATGGCTTTATGTTGGATTCAGGAGTTCACCATATTTTGCAATCAAATTCAGTTTTTCATAAAACTATTACTAAAACTATGATATTGGCTGCACACAGCAATGATAAACTATCAACTGTTCACAATGCTGGAATAATTCACATTCTGTAAATGGAAATGTTTTGTAATTTGTACATGTATCAACAAATTTCAACCACCACAAAGTTTGGAATTATTCACATCTCCAACATTAGCAGCAGCCATTTTTATTGTATTCATCCTAGATGAATGATTTTTTTATGTGTCTATCAACAACAGCCCTGCCAATACAACATCCTTGGTCTATCAACAATAGCCCTACCGTTACAACATTTTTAACATCCTTGGTCTATCAATGACAACCCTACCAATACAACATTTTATCATCCTGGGTCTATCAACGATAGCCCTACCGAATCAACATTTTTAATATCCTTGGTCTATCATCGACAGCCCTACTGATACAACATTTTTAACATCCTGGGTCTATCAACGACAGCCCTACTGATACAACATTTTTAACATCCTGGGTCTATCAACGACAGCCCTACTGATACAACATTTTTAACATCCTGGGTCTATCAACGACAGCCCTACTGATACAACACTTGTAACATCCAGGGTCTATCAATGACAGCCCTACTGATACAACACTTGTAACATCCAGGGTCTATCAATGACAGAACCCGCTACAAACATTTTTAACATTCTAAGTAATATTTTAATGATGTAAGAACTGTTAACATCTGTGCAGATCATGAAAACATGGAAATAACTTATATAAGACTATATTATCTCTACTTAAAAGAAAAGTAAAATCATCAAGTTTTATCTTCAATGGATATACATGTAATAACTCTCCCTGCAAAATTTAATGGGTATCATTTGGTTAATTTTGATTGTAAACAATTTCTTATTTTAACTCTGCCATTACATGTTATGTAGATGAAAATCTGACATAATAAACAATACCTTGTACTAGAGATTCCAGCTGACACTCATTAACATAATAAACAATACCTATATACCAGAGATTCCAGCTGACACTCATTAACATAATAAACAATACCTTGTACTAGAGATTCCAGCTGACACTCATTGACATAATAAACAATACCTCGGTGTACTAGAGATTCCAGCTGACACTCATTGACATAATAAACAATACCTCAGTGTACTAGAGATTCCAGCTGACACTCATTGACATAATAAACAATACCTCGGTGTACTAGAGATTCCAGCTGACACTCATTGACATAATAAACAATACCTCGGTGTACTAGAGATTCCAGCTGACACTCATTGACATAATAAACAATACCTCAGTGTACTAGAGATTCCAGCTCAGACACTCATTGACATTCAGAGAGTGAAACAGTCTACATTTAAAATCTCAGAAGTCAACACAAATTCTTTTGAAAAGTAAATAGTGAAATCCTTTTTTCAAAAGTTACATATAATTCCTGTTTTCTACAAATAAAAATCTACAATATAACAGCACTGTAATCAAAAGTAAGATGATAGAGAGAAGAGGGAAAGAAAGAAAATTATGAACATGTGTGTATTTTCTACTCCTACTGTTTGATATAGACAATATTAATGAAACACATCATTGGCTCCAGATATCATAGGGACAAACACTGATCAAAACTGAATCCCGTAAAAATTAGTAAATACATGAAACATACCACATCTTACATCTATGTATCAAAATTACAACAACAAATTAACACATAAACATATATATAGTTATCAACTTTGAAAACATTTACTGTGAAACTAAGCCATCATAGGAGGACTGCCAAGTTTGTACCAAGCTGAAAGTTTATACCAGTTCTGTAAATCTGTACAGGCAAACTAAAATGTTTATCCTACAATGATTAAACCATACATAACCATGTGTTGATGTTGTTCTATCTTCTATGCTGACAAGATTCAAGTAGAGACAGATTTTCAATTAAAAATTCACATGTACAACTTTATACATATCTGTTACTTTTACAATGTAAAGGTACAAAAATACAAATTTAGAAATGTCTTGTTCATTACATCTAATGAAAACTACATAGAGTCATAAAAAAACATTTGAAAAATAAAATTTTTTTATGCATATTCTCATCTACACCTGAGATCAACAATGCATAATGACTGGATTTAATATATATATATTTTTTTTAATGAACCAGTGTTTCAGAATGTGCATAGTCCTCAGAATGTCCATAGCCATTGACCATTGGTGAAATTTTACCCCCTCTATCCCTACCACACCTTTTAAAAATTAGTCCAGAGGGCCAATATGGCCGATATTTTCCAACATGCCAATAACTAACAATAACTACTTCTTGTTCATGTTATTTCAAAAGTTATATACACATTCCTTTTTTCTTTCCCTTTTGGCAAATTTTAGAAAAAGACCCCAATGTTTGTTGTCAAAATATAGTCTCCAATGTTTGTTGTCAAACCACACTCTCCAATGTTTGTTGTCAAACCACACTCTCCAATGTTTGTTGTCAAACCACACTCAATCCGAAACACTTGATAAATCTCAACAAAAGAGTAAATAAATAAACTATAATATAACACACTTTCCTGATCGACCAGAATATGAACCATAAGTGGTGTTGAGATCATTAGTAGGAGATGACACAGAGTCTGCTTTGGAATCATTTGTTGCTCTTGGCGTAGATAATGAGTCCAAGTAAATTGTTTTGTCACAAGAATCAACATGATCTATTGACCGACTTAGGTCACCACCATTCTTAACATTACTCCTTAATACAAAGTCCTCTTTATCTGATATCAACTTCTGTTTCATAATAAATGTCTTTCCGCCTAACTTTGGTGTCACCTGAATTGGTGTCATATCTGTCACCTTTGGAGTTTTGGGATGGTCTGGCAGGAGTACTTTTACGCTGTGCAATTCTTTTCTTTGCTGATAGGTTTGGTGTTGCTACAGGAGTAACCATTTTGACATGAGGTGATTTAACAGTAGACTCTTTAAGTGAAGCCACTCGTCTGTGCATAATCTTTCTCTTTGAAGAGGAAGGACTCTTTAATTTTTTCAAAGATTTTGGAGTTGAAGTTTTTTCGGGTGACTGAATCTGCTTTACAGATGAAGTGAGAGTTTTTGTAAGAAGAACAACAGGGGTCTTTTTCTTTCCAGAATCTGTTTGCTTTCTGGATCGTTTTACAGGTGGTGTGATAGAGACATCTTTCTCAATGACTGTTTCTCTTTTCCTCTTTGTTACAGAAGCTGGCGTTTTGGATTTACCAGGCGATTTAGCTATTTTTGGTGATTTGGGTTTACCAGGCGATTTAGCTATTTTTGGTGTTTTGGATTTACCAGGTGATTTAGCTATTTTTGGTGATTTGGATACCTTTGCTGGTGTTTTTGTAGATTTCCTTGCAGGTGATTTAGAAACATTTTTCGGAGTTTTAGTTGCCTTAGTTGGAGGCTTTTTCTTGGGGGATTCATGTTTTTTTAACTGAGAGCTTACATCTATGAAATTATTATTCTGTGCAGGTGGCATAATTTTCTCAGGGGATGTTGAAGATTTATTATTTCTAGGAGTTTTTGCTGATCTTGCAGGTGTTTTGGTTGCTTTAACAGGAGTTTGTGAGATTCTTCTATTTCTTCTCCTTGTTGATTTTGGTGGACTCTTCTTAGCTGGGGAAGATTTTTTAGCCCTTTTAGCCTCTGGTGTGAGTGACAATGGAAATGAGGGTGTGTTATCAACTGACACATCTAATTTTCTTTTTTTCTGCTTTTTGTCTGACATAGTGTGTGACTTTGTGTAAGTGTCTTCAGCATTTTTTATAGCTGTAAAAGCAGATGAAGTAACTTTGGAGTTTGAATCTTTTGCAGAAGCTTGTGATTTTTTTACAGTAGGGCTAGCTGGAGACTTAGCAGCTGTTCTCTTAGCTGTAACTTTCTTCCTTGGAGCTTGCACTGATGGAGAATCCATAAGCTGTGTTGGCTTTGTAACTGTAACAATGGGCTCAAGTGATATACTCACAGCAGATAATTTTGATGGTGCTCCCTTGTGATAAACTGACGATCTTCGACTTCTCCTTTTTGGAGGCGAAAGGCTTTTCTTTGCTTTGGGTTTAAGTGGCTGAAGATACACTTTTCTTGGATTTTGTTTTTGGTGGCGATAAAGGGATGTCCACAAGGCGTACACCACCTTTTCTGTAGATTGAAAATCTTGTTCTTGTCTGGGCACCAAATGGGGATTCTGGTGCTTTGAAGATTTCAGATTTTCTGCTCTGACTTTTACTAAATTCTTTGTCGAAATCATTGGCCTTTACAGATGAACTAAATGTCGCTGTTGTCGTTTTCTGATATACAGATGTCCTGAAATAATAATAATAATAATAATAATAAGTTTGATAATATTTATACAGGTGTATTTATTTGGATATTTTTAACTTCTGAAAAATATATGTCAACTTAGGTCACCTGCACTTGTATCTTACCAAAAACCTTTAATTGATAACAGAACAGTTAACCTAGTGCCAATGCTTTCATTAATGGCACAAAATTTACGTTCTCCTATATAACTTTGTTAGAGCAAGCTAAAATTAATACATTTTATATATCTAATAAGTATTAAATGTTATTTGGGTCTAATCAATCTGAATCAAATTTTTTGGTTAAAAAAGGCAGAAATGCAAAATAACTTGCTTCAACTTTTCTAAAAATATTGATATTCTACGTCAATACCATGAAATGTGCCACCAGAGTAAATATGGTATACCATACCCTATATCTTGATAAGAAGAGCCCTGCTAGGACTTGTATTTCTTAATTGAAACTTTTACATAAAATGAACTGATTCTATCCATAATCAAATGTGAAATGGCTATTTTTCTAGGTTTTTTTTTTTTAATTTATTTAAAGTAACAGTGGTCATCTTTGTTTAAGATGAGCATGTCAGACAGATACAATTTTCATCAAAAAATCTTCCTTAATCTTCATCAGCCACAGACTTTCCATGGTTCTTTGGTTCAAATTAGACCAGCAGTTTCAGAGGAAAATAATCAAAGTTATTGTGTGCATACATTCAAGGATGCTTTGTTATGACATAAGCTCAATTGGCTTTGTTGCCAAATAATATGGCCAATTACCAAAGATAAAAGTATAAACAAGCCAAGGCTTCTACTTTAAAAAATATTACTGTAGGAAGTAGTATTACCAAGGAGTATTTTTCTTTCTCCAATCCACTCATTGGTTTCCCCATGACTGATCAGGCATGACTGATATTTTAAAGATTAAAGTTAGTTATCAAATGTATTCTAGGTAAAAGGTTAAATACATGTATAGTAAATGGTTTCTGCAAACCACTCTGTTCATTACCTGGTACAACTAGTTAATGTTTTCTTACTTGTGGACAATTGTAGTCAAATCAATAGTGATGTGATGCGTTGGATTTGAAAGTTCATGTCTTGTTACCATAGTCACTGGTTCTAATGGGACATGTAAATAACCATCATTTATGTAATGGGTACATTAATTCAGACATCTTATATTAAACAGCACTCAATCACTGATTCTTGTTTTGTGTGTGTGTGTGTGTGTGTGTGTGTGTGTGTGTGTGTGTGTGTGTGTGTGTGTGTGTGTGTGTGTGCATGTTAGACTCAAATATGACAAAACAATAATTGTTTAACCAATCAATGTTTACTTCTAGTACCTCCGTGTTCTTCTCTTGTGTGGAGAGGGAGATGTTGATTTTGGTGTTGAGAAAACTGCATTTTTCCCAGAAACCCATCCAGGTGTTTTTGGACTCAAAAGCTGAGACCTAAAAAAAAATTAATAAAATTATAAATTATTTATGCATCAATTTAGTTCAAGCTTGATAAAATACTTCAGTACTATAGCCATTTAACATCTACTACCTTACCGCTCACTAGTTTCTACAGTTCTGTTGGGCATTGCTGGTCATGTGATCATCTAATATAATCCTTTTTTTTTTTTTTTTTTTTGGGGGGGGGGGGGGGGGTCATGCCATTTCCATATCAAATTAGTATTAGAGTTATTTCCCTTGACCTGCATCAATAGTGGGATCTTGGTAGTGAACATGTCATATTTATCACAAACAGAATATATATGGGTACTAGTTAAGATGTGGTGATATTAAAATAAAATTTTTATTGCAAGGAACAAGAGTATATAAACTTTGATAGAAACTGTTAATTGATAGTAGGTTAAATAAATCATTATATTGTCAAACAAAAGAATGAACTCCTTGCTCAGTTGTCATTTAAATGTCACTACCTAAATGCATATGTCAATGACCACATATTGATCGTAACAGGGTAATTTTCAAGGAAATAAAAGTATAAATGGTTTAATTGATAAAAATGTAGGTGGTAATTTCTCAACCAAAACTTCTTTCAATCTCAGTCTGATGCTGTATAAAACATATTACATTAACAACACGTTGCGTAAATAATACTGCACATTTTTTAAACAGTTTTTTGTTCCGACTCACTTTTCAAAGAATATGCAAATGTTTTGTTTTTTTATATTCAATTTGGTTTTACTATGACTTGGAGATTATAAGATGTATATTTACTTGTTTGTTTTACTGGGACTTGGAGATTTTGGTTGTGCTTGTCTGGTTGTCCTCCGGGGTGTCTTCATCTGTTTTCCAACCATTGTGATTCTGTAAGTAAAAGATCAAGCACTGATTACAACTGTTAATGCCAGATCTTATAAGAACTAATTATATATTCTATGGCTAGCATCAAACAGGTTTCCATTCCACTGATTTTCTGAAATTAAATTGGCTTATCATTCTATAACTCAAATGTCAACTTATATAGGCGAACACCTTTTTTTTTTCATACCATGACCATTTTGTACCATCTTGTTTGACCATTATGTAGCATAGTGTACTGCTAACATGTAGTATGATATTGTAATACTGCCATTCCATACCATACATCTCTCTCTCTCTCTCTGCATATAAATGCTAGGAAAATGGGTGCCTCTCAATATGACAGAAAGAAAAAAAGGACATTAACAAGATTCTGAATTCTGACTTTAAGACTGACTGTGCTTTATGTACTCATGCATGCCACAGGTAAGAAACCAAGGGGTGAATTACAAGTAATAGCATTAATAATTATAATAAAATAACGCCCTGAAAAGAAGATACAGATTGTTTTAAAAATCACAAGTGGATTGGGTTTTTCTTTCTTTTTTAAATTTATTTATTTATTTATATTTTATTTTACGGTATTTACTTTTTTTAAATTTATTAATTTATTTACTTATTTATTTTTTTTTTTTTTCTTAAAGTAAAAGTTGAACATTCTTTAATGCCATATGACATGGTAAGAATTGGATGGATTTGGGGCACAAATGGAAAAATTGGGTATGAAATAGTGATGGTATGAATTACTGGTAGTTATGTAATATATATAAAGCTGTTGAAAAAGGATAAACATACATGGTTTGCAGTACTTTGTTGATGTATAGCATGTGGTCATGTTAGGTAATATAGTACATGTATTGGCCAGAATTTACAATTAGACCAGAAAATACCTTTGGCCCATACAAATTGTATTTGGCGAAAAAAAAATAATTCTGGCGAAAATTTTGGAGAAAAAAAATTGAAGTCAGCGTGTCCCTGGTAAGAAATAACCAGATCCTGTGTGTATCTGGGTAGATATTATAGAAAAATTTTGTGTGTGTGTGTGTGTTAAATTGTATTCCTGTTTCTTTATGCCAATGAACATAATATGTAGATTAACCCAAGCAAAAGAAGTTTAGTTTAAACAATATTTTATTGTCTCTTCATTACATACAATTATTTTACATCACAATAATACGGGATTCTGAAACAAGAGAAGTATTCTCTTATGTAAATCAGTCTCCCTATCTATAATTACAATCATCAATGACCAATGATATAATAAGGATTATAGTATCTATTTTAGAGCAACAAAAATAATAAATAAATGATATTGAACAAAAACATGGGGAAAAAAAAGAAAAAGGCATAAGAAAAGAAAATGATGAAAAAAAAAAAATGAAAAAAAAAAAAAAAAAAAAAATGATGATGGCAAAATCATTACATGAACATTAAAACGTAAAACGTTTAGATCGGCTGATGAAGTTATACACTTGTGATACAATTTGACAATTCTGTTCCATACTTAATTCAGAATCTCCATATAACAATAGATTAACAATAATGTTGTAAGGTAAAGTATTAATTGTAGCTTGCCGAATATTATGATACAGTGGACATTGTAAAAGGTAGTGGTATGTACCAACACCACAATTATGAACAAAATCAATATTATTAATCGTAAACAAATCTAGTAACGTTGAAGAATGCTCTGTATAATGAGTTGGTTCATTAATTAATTGTAACATATCAAATGATTCTAAAAGATTTTTAACCTTCTTATTTGAGACATTTAACAAATCTTCATTAAAGTCTCCTGTTAAAATATACAGATCTGCATCAGTATTATATGCCAAATCTACTGAAAACTCGATTTTTTCCCATACATTTTGATCAGGAGGTCTATAAAATGTTCCTAATAATAACGATTTATCATTAATTCTAACTTCAATCCAAACAGATTCAACGCCTTCTACCTCAAGATCTTGACGACGTTTGTAAAATAACGTTTTCTTTATATAAACGATAACACCCCCTCCTTCCCTATCAATTCTATCATTACGCTCAGGTTTGTGAAAATTTTCAATAAGTAAATCATTGTCTGAAATAGATGGATTTAACCAACTTTCTGTAAAGCACAGTAAGTCATAAGTATCTAATTCAACACTGATAATGTCAAGTTTTGGAATTATACTTTGTATATTTAAATGGAAGATACTTAGAAATTTTTCGTTTCCTATATCTGTAGATGAAGTCAGATCCAATGATTCGGTAAATGATTCTGTATCAGATTCCAAATATGGTCCAGGATTTGTTTCAACATCACCAGATATAAATAGTAGTAATAAAAAATATATATATAATACAAAAGCAAATAAATCTCTATTACAACTGGTATTAAATCGCAATAACCAGGTATACACACGATATGTCAGGTCACACTGTATAACAGCAAATGAGTATATGAAGTGAGTAATATCTTTATCAAAAATAATTCTGAAACGGTCATTATTTACATAGGTGATTAAAGCACAATTAAAGACATATACATGTAATTCAAATAGACAAAGTGTGCAAAACCAAAATAATAAAGATATTAAAGTCTGCATCAATAATACACTATTTACAACAATAAACCCAATCATCAGCATATTTACAGGTACATACAATTTACCTGTCATGTGAATAGCATTATTCATGTAAAAATTACCTGTCCGCGCTCGGTGGGTCAAAAATGAGACCGGCATTTAGGTCATCAGGTTATATTAGAGTTGCATGTATAACGAGCTGGACAGGCTAACGTAAAAAAAGAAAATACAACTTTTGCCATCATAAACATAACACTTAAAAAAATAGAAAAAAAAAATTATAATGTCTTATTTACACGGGTATTTGATTAATGGTATGTTAAGGAAAAGGGGTGTGTGTATATATATATATTTAAATCTAGATGCAGACATCCAAGGTACATGCTAATACTGAATTAAAAAAAAAACAAAACAAAACAAAAAAAAAAACACACAGTATGACTTAATTCAATCATTAACTGTCCTTCAGTAACACATTGGAAAAGGTTAATCTAACCAGAATATCAAGTAAATATAAGAATATGTTAACATATGTAAAACAGTTTTTAAACTTAAGCTAATAAAGAAAGACTTGTGTAAATGTTTATAACAAAGACAATAGAACAAACGCAATTATGTCAACCCAGTACAGTTGACATGATACAGGATGCTGAGTCCCCTGTTATAGTCCATAGGGTGTTAGACACAGACTCATGGCCCTGCATTAAATGACATCCTCCGTCCATTACCAGTACATTCAGCTTGAGAAACTGAAGGTAGAGATGTCGTTTTGAACTTGTTCAGGTCACCGACTTTGTTAATTCTGTGTTTTGTTCCTTGCTTATCCAATAAGAAGATCTTACCATCCCAAAAGAAGTTTAAACACTTTCCATGGCATGAGACCCAAGCTATGGTGTCAAGACGTTCAACAGTCATATTTCATAGAACTGGCAGATTTATCACATTTGGTTTAATTTGTAAATGTCAAATTTAAATGAATAATGACATAATAAATTGTGAATGGAAATCATCCGCTCTTAAGAGTTGGGCTATACACTTAACGCCTTATTATTATTATTATTATATATATAATTATTATTAGTTTAAATGTGCATCAAATTCTAAGTTTAAAATAATAAATTCTGTGAGATGTACAAGAATTGAAGAAATAAGAAAATAACATATATTTATTAAATAGAAATTATGACATAACTGATAAAATAATGTGCACCATCTTTACCTGTGAAATCATATTTTGAACTCAAGTTATTGAATGATAGACTAGTACCGAAATTTGAGCACCTGTAATATAAAATTACATCCTATTCCTTTATTTTTATTTATTTATTTTTTCAATGATAAATTACAACATTGTTTAGCTGGTATCTTTATAAGAACTATGAAGTAACTAAGTAGGCATTCTATAAAAAGCTTAACTCTTAAAAATCCAAAAGGTTTTAATCAATAAGAATAAAAATAGAAAGTAAAGGTTTAAAACATATAATGGGTTTTCAACATTCCTGGATAGTCACAATAATGACCAAAACATTTACATTTACTATATGTTTAAAACAAAAATAGGAAATTTTAAATACTTAATGTAGTTATTCAGTTATTGTCTTCATCTTAACATCCCTAGAAGTAGGATGTAAATCTGATTACATACATTAACTCACAATTAAGACCCTTAGGGATAGTTTACATTAAGAAATAACTGGTACTTACAGATAGTTTAAGAATACAGACAATCATTAAATATATAATCAAGAAAAAATCATTGTCAGCCAGAAGCAATGTCCTCAAAGATCCCACTAAGCTTGACACTGCTGATAGGGAGTTTGATAATAAATACAAGCACTGCTTAGGGCATGTTGTAAATTGTGCATTTCAATGACATAAAAAGTGTGTAGTCTCAATTATATTTTCAAAAGCTTTAGCATTTAGAATGAAAGAATTCTGTAAAGAGGTCAACTAAGATCAATGCTAAAGAAAGCTGGTTTGTTATATATATTTTTTTAGATTTATCACTTAAAATATTACTGTAGTTAAAATATTTAAAAAATATTATAATAATAATGGATATTATATATATAATTATAATAATAATGGATATTGATTATAATAATAATGTATTTTAATTCAAAGCTGGTGTCCTTTTTCAAAACAAGAATGTACATACGGGCACATGGTTTTGTTTACAACTGACTTTACTATCAATTTTACTACGAATTGTACGATTGGTTGAATTTGAAAGCGGGACTATTCGATTGGTTACCGCCTTTCTTTACGAAATAACATTATCATACTGAATCAAAATTACAAACCTGCACCAACTGTCCTTCAACGTTAAGTCCTTAATTTTATTCTTCCAAACCCATACTAATGTCCTAAACAGAATAACCGAATACTAACCACAAAAAATCCAGTGTCGCCAACAAGAGACTTGCACTGCATTCATAACATTCAAGAAGCAACAAACCGAGCAAATTAAACCCTTCTGAATTACAAATAAATAATAATGAAATGTTATACATGCATTGTTCAATTGAGTCAGGAAATCTATGATCACCAAATGGTTGATATATTATTACAAGTAGTTCAATTGGTTTCATAAAAAATAATATACATTACCTGTTGTTCGGACGGGACACCAAATTTCTGTTTATAACAATTTTGCACTATTTTTCCCTGACCTGGTTTTCTTATCCAAATATGGAAATCAAAATGGCGGGATTCGAATTCCAACCAATAAAAAAAAGAGCAGTGAAAATTCAAATCATGACTCCTTGACCTTATTAACAATTCTTCCGCTAGTTGTTTGTGAATACTAAAACATAGGTAAACTACCTTATTTTAATTGTATAGGTTTAAAATTTCAAGATTTATTACATTTCTGTAACCAGACAGTTTTCTTTGAAGGACTGAAACTTTCTTACATAATTTGCTTCCGGCACTATGTTTTACGAGCGAAGTAACACTCAATCGTAAAGAGTTCCTTTTGATTTTATTCGCGCTTGTGCTTTTGTAGGGTACGCGGTCTAATTTTCTACAAAAAATACACAGAACTAGGAACTTACCGATTTTTCCAATTGAAACACAATTAAGAATTTTATGGAACAGTTTATAGGTAAGATAGATATAGTATTAATAATTTAAGTTTGTTTGCTTTGTTTCAGTAAGCTGGTAAGAGAGAGACCTCAGCATCTGTATATTATCAGCTGAACATTTTCAAGACTATATTCATATATGGCTGCCAAATTCATTACGGGTCACTATTAAATATGCATGAATTAAGTATGTAATTAAGTTTTCGGCAACCACCTATTTATATACATTTACGTTTGCGTGAGATTTTCATTGTACTTCAAAGTTCCCGCTGTACGACATCGTTATTTGAGAGTGTGGCCTTGACCTTATACAGTACATTTACAAATTATAAATATACGAATTTAATTTGAAAAGAGAGAATCCTTTTATTTGTTAAATATGTCAATATGGTAGATAAATTATATTTTAAATGTCGAGTTATTATCTAATTAGTAAAAAAATAGACCTTGTCAATATTTTTTTAATTTGTTTACTATATTTTATTTTTATTGTTATTATTTTTTTGTAATTTCAAATTTTCTGTTGTTATATATTCCTTGTTTAGTATATACCTAGTAAATCTACACAATACAAAAAATTACAAAGATTGTCATATTTTACAATTTAAAAAATAAGAACTGAAAGTTGATCAATTCTTGAACATTTTTGAGACAAATAATTTTTTTGAAATTTCCTGTCCATAAAATTGTGGAATCTAATTTTAGAACATGGATACCTTATAAAAACCGGGTATTTAAACACAACTTACAGAATGTGCCTGTTAATCTGCAAATGATCCAAGCTCCTAATAATCACCATTAAACATTGACCAACCCTTTTGAGAATTCTGTTTATTTACAGTAATTATGAATGAAATTAGATATTAAATCTCGCGGATCAGGATTAGAAGTTTTATATTTTTAGAAAATAAAAAAAAAAATCCAGAAAATTGAACAACTTTATGCAGCTTTAATGAAGTGATTTATTGATTCATCATCATGATTCATGAGCATGGAAGGCACTGAAAAATTATTTAACTGATAATCATATGGGTAAAATTTGATCCATTTAGCATCTTGATATAAGTTGTTGAAGGTTGTTTTTTTTTTTAATGCAGGATGGTTTATGGTAAGATAGTTGTCATTAAAAGAAATGGTGGGGATGGTGCACAGTTCCCACTTACTGCTACTACTTGCTTATTTGGAAGGTTTGTAGATATAGAATTGGTTTGTTTACCATTCCTTCTCTCTGTCTCTTAAGTTAACATAATAGTAAAGCTACAACATATGTTGTATTTCACTGGTGCTTAACATTGTAGTTAAAAAACTCCTTTTGTATATACATCAGTTACTGTTAGCGCAGTTGCATAATTTATTTGACCGTTATTCCATGCTTCATTGACTAAGAATTTTGTTCTTGAGATTTCAAATATCTGATTTAAACTTTTTTCACAAAATTTCTAAAACGAGACCAGTAAAAATACTTGGTACCTGTGACATATATAATATATATATAATAGCAGTTTAAAGTTTCTTTAACAGTGTACAATTGTTCACATTTATATAATTTACTGATTTTGTTAGATATTGTAGCTTCTAAAACTACCATATATGGCTTAAGTATAAATTTGTCTGAAATTGATGGATGACTCAATTTTTTATATCAACATATTTTTATACAATGGCATTATTCTAAAACAATCCTTAATTATAAATTTGATTGCTTTTCAGGAGTAATGACTGTGATATCCGTATTCAGTTACCTAATGTATCCAGAGAACACTGTAAAATCTTAGTTGACAGCAATGGCCAGGTTAGTTTTCTTTTGTTTCACATACAAATAATTTTTATCTCTAGCTAGCTAGCTCTTGCTTTTCCCCCCTTCCCCCCCCCCCTCTCTCTCTCTCTCTCTCTCTCTCTCTCTCTCTCTCTCTCTCTCTCTCTCTCTCTCTCTCTCTCTCTCTCTCTCTCTCTCTCTCTCTCTCTCTCTCTCTCTCTCTCTCTCTCTCTCTCTCAACTCAACACATTGTTAACTTGAGTATTTTTTGATTTTAGGTTTCCTTGTCAAATTTGAGTACAGTTAATCCAGTAAATGTTAATGGTAAAACATTGGTAGATACTCTAACACTCAAGGACAAAGACATATTTACAATTATAGACAGATCATTCCGTTTTGAATTGCCAGAAGATTTCTCAAAGAAAAGTTTTTCACCGAAGGTAAATAAATTTTATGGCTATGGTACACATATTAACCTTTTCAATTTGAATGGAAACATGCCTCAAATTTTCATCTGATGAAAGAAAATTCTTAATAAGGAGAAATTGGTTTTTAACTAAAAAACAAAGATTACAACTGTCAACACAACAAAACATGGTACAGTACAAGCAAAACCCCATTGGGACCACAAAGAATATTCTAAATAATTTCAGTGGTGGTTTCTCTTGAAAGTAGAGATTAAATGCCATCAATCATGATTTAGACTAAAAGGTTTTCAGTATTTTACTTTAAATAAGAACTTTAAAAGGACAGGAGATAACTTACCAGTTTACAATTTATACAAAGTATGAACATACATTTAAAAGGGAATCTGTTATACAACAATCTCTGTTTATCTGAAAGAAAGTATAAATCCATTGACTCTTACATTTTACTGATCTTACCATCTTGTTCTTGACTCCCAGTGCCTAAAGGCAAGGTTCTTTTAATCTTTCAAGTATTTTGAAAACAAGACTAATTTCGTTAACTTTTTACAACAAAAATAAAATAGTTAACAACACAATGATTACATGCAGAAATAACCATCATTAAATCTTATTGCAGGCAAAAAGTGTCTCGCCAAATCGTAAACCACTAACTCCAAGAAATGAAGCAACTAGCCCTTCTAAACCACCGGCAGTGGCCAATAAAACTCCAGCAAAGTCACCAAAAACACCCAAACCTTTAACACCATCATCGCAACCAACACCTGGAAGGAGGTTGAAAATACTGACACCAAAAGCAAAACCACCAGCAAGTCCTTCTGTCAAGGACTCAATTTCTAAATCTGTAACTAAAACCAGGGTACAGTCTCCATCACCAGTAAGGAATACGCCAGCAAAGGAGCATATTTCAAGATCTGTCACATCCAAATCACATAAATCTTTAACCGCTGAAGTAACTTCTGATGAACCTATGTCTGCTAAATCACCAGGGAGATCAAGACCTGTAACTCCGAAATCAAAAGGACCAAAAACGCCTGCAAAATCAGTGACACCGAAAGTAGGAACACCTAAATCTGCCTCAAAATCTCCAGCAAGATCTGGAACACCAAAGGTAGCGACTCCAAGAGCTGCCACAACATCTCCAGCAAGATCTGGAACACCAAAAGCAGCGACTCCAAGGGCTGCCACAACATCCCCAGTAAGATCTGCAACACCCAAGGTAGCCACACCTAGATCTGCCTCAAAATCTCCAGCAAGATCTGGAACACCAAAGGTAGCGACTCCAAGAGCTGACACAACATCTCCAGCAAGATCTGGAACACCAAAGGCAGCTACTCCAAGGGCTGCCACAACATCCCCAGTAAGATCTGCAACACCCAAGGTAGCCATACCTAGATCTGCCTCAAAATCACCAGCAAAATCTGCTACAAAGACAAAGACACCAAATTCTGCAACAAAATCTCCAGTCAGGTCTGCAACACCAACAGCAGAGACTCTAAGGTCAGCCACAAAGTCTCCGGTTAGGTCTGCAACACCGAAAGCAAAGAGTCCAAGGTCAGCTACAAAATCTTCAGCAAGGCCTGCTACACCAAAAGCTGAGGCTCCAAGATCAGCCTCAAAATCTCCTGCAAGGTCAGCAACACCAACAGCAGAGACTCTAAGGTCAGCCACAAAGTCTCCACTTAGGTCTGCAACACCGAAAGCAAAGACTCCAAGGTCAGCTACAAAATCTTCAGCAAGGCCTGCTACACCAAAAGCTGAGGCTCCAAGATCAGCCTCAGAATCTCCTGCAAGGTCAGCAACACCAACAGCAGAGACTCCAAGATCAGCCTCAAAATCTCCTGCAAGGTCAGCAACATCAAAAGCAGAGACTCCAAGGTCAGCCACAAAATCTCCTGCAAGGTCAGCAACACCAAAAGCAGAGACTCCAAGGTCAGCCTCAAAATCTCCTGCAAGGTCAGCAACACCAAAAGCAGAGACTCCAAGGTCAGCCAAAAAATCTCCAGCAAGGCCTGCTACACCAAAAGCAGTGACACCTAAAACCCCAGTTAGGGTAAATACACCTAAAGCTGAAACTCCAAAATCAGCTTTAAAATCTACTGTGGCCAATAAAAGTCCAGCAAGGTCAGCAACACCAAAAGCAGAGACTCCAAGGTCAGCTACAAAATCTCCAGCAAGACCTAGTACACCAAAGTCTGTTCCAAAATCACCAACAAGATCTGTCTCACCAAAAGTAGTGACTCCAAGGTCTGCCTCTCCTAAATCTGCCGGAAATACTCCTAAATCACCAGTTAAAACAGGACCAGCAGCTTCACCCCATACTCCGGCTACAGGTAAGCTATTTATAAATACTATATAAACATTACTTCAGCAATATCTATCAACAAGTTTTTTGATATGTTAAATTTATTCAGTCTGCATTACTAGATATTAAATATTGAGATGTTGGTAATCATTTACAACATTCAGAGAAACATATCAAAACTCTCTCCCTAGAAAAACAAATTGAAGATATGGATTGTTGCCACACACAAAACAAACCTACTGATGCAGCAGAATGCACAGAGTTAGTTTTGTTCTTGGTTAAAATTTACCTGTAATAAAATCATGAGTGAATGTATAAACATTAATAAATTTTATTTTTATAATCAAAGATGTGAAACTAAACTGACCATTGACTTATTCTGTGTTAAATATTTTGGTTGGTTGGATCAACTATTTGTGATAAGATCATTTTTATAAATTTTGAAGATTTTTATTAACAACAATTTATGTAGTACACGCATGTGCAAGTATTTCTGATCTGCATTGTACTGGTGCTTTCATCTAGGCACTATAGTTCTGACTTTTAGTGTTATTAAACTTGCTCACAATTTTGCAGACCACACAGTCTATTTAAACTGGTACCAAGCTACCCAGTAAATGATAGAGTTAACCCACAACAGTGAGGTGCCTTTAGCTTTGAGGGTGAATCTGGTCCAGCTATAAAGTGTCTGCCTTGAGAATGGAAGGTCAGGGTTTCAAACCAAATAGGTCATACAAAAGATTTGAAATGTAAAATACTGCTTTCTAATCTGGCATTTTGTATTTAGAGTACAAAGTATCAACTGGTTCACCCGATGCCATGATAATGGGACTGGGGGAGTGGCATACTAAATTGATGTGAGCAAGTGCCTTAGCAAAAAGTTGTCCTTAGTGTTATTACTAAAGCTAAGACAGACCATAATACACAGAGAGAGAGAGAGAATTCTTATGCTTATATGAATTTGTTCATTAAACTGCAAGATTAATAAACTTCCTTTTATTAAGAACATCTGAATTATTGGCTATGTAGTGTTATACAGCATTACAGCAAACCAACCTTAATGGCAAATTTAAACCATTTGGCCACTCTGATTCCTTTGATTATTTTGGGTGACTTTTGACACAATTTACATTTCCTAGATGAAATCATAATGTTCTTTCTAATTTAGCTGGAAGAAAGAAGAGTCCTTTATCAGAAGTAAGGAGGAAGGTACATTGTCATTATTTTATTGAATTATTATTCATTTTATTAGATTATGCAGCCAAGAATCTTAAAACTACACATTTCCAGACATAAATTTAGCCAGAAGAATGGATTATGCACTTCTGTGTTTAATTTTAAAATTTTCTTAAATGGCTATTGATTTTTATGACTTGATAAACATAAGGGTTTAATTTCTAACATTGAAATGATTTTAAAGATGGAGTAAAGTCAATATGTTGTCATAATGTTTTCCAATTTTTTAAACTTGAATGTTGACTTATTTTGTACTCAAACACAACTTATTGTTTAATTTCATCTTGATATAAATGAAATATTCTTGACTAGGACATTAAACACCTTTATTCAACTCAGTTTTGGTTTACCCATGTTTATAAAAATTCTGCCTACAAATCAGGAACAAACTATACTTATTGCAGCCATGGATAGTTGTTAACTTTAAATCACATTATCAAGAGTTCAGTCCTCATATGAATTGTTATTATTTTGTAGTCAATGCCAGCCGGAAGTCCATATCCTCCACGTTCAGCATCATTTAAAAGCGACATGAATGAAATGAGACGTAAGTCTCAGCCAGTGATTTCTGAAGCCGTCACTCCCGTGAAAAGTGGTAAGAAGTTTTCTGTTTGTGACAATGTTTTATGCTGTATTATATATTTTATATTCATATAAAATCCTGTAAACTTGAATTGAGTAGATTTCACTGACTTGAGCCTGGTCATAACAGAAAATAGATATCTGCATCGACTGTTTCCACAGAATACTTCTTCACAAAGTAATGAAATGCTGCTACCAATGCTATGGGGATTTTACTTGTTGAAAAACACAATTAATGGGTTCTTTACCAAGGACATCACATCCATTGTAAACATCATCTTGTTTGACCTGTAAAATCCCCACCACAACTATTTCCTTCCTACAGAGATATTTTATAGTCATTTAAATCAGCATAGTGATTTTCAGTTATGACTAGACTCAAGTGAGTGAATAATATCAGACATATTTAACATAACACTGATTCCTTCAGTAGAGGGGGAGAAGGTATGTCACAAACTGGGATTCGTAAACAACAACGACAGGGAAATCACTTTGACTCAGAGTAAGTATCCCCGATTTGCTGGAATGAAGTAGTTAATTTAATATTTTTAAGTTGCTCACCAAACTGGTATTTGTTATACTTAGTCACTGTAATTCCAGCCCAATACTCGGTGTTTGTTCAAACACTTCGGCAAAGTTTTTATGACAGCTGGGATTAGTGCACACATTTGCCATGAAATTGTGCTGAAATTACATAAGGAGTTCATTAAGGCCTTCTCTTATCGCCGATTTTAAATTATAAAACTACTCGGGATTCTTTATCAATATAGAATGTAAACTAATTATATTTAGAATAATGCCATAATGATATAGGGGTGACTTCTACCCCCTTAAATAATTCATCACAAAAATTTTAATTGTCAGACTGGTTATTGTCATAATGATTTTGGATTCTCTTATCTTGTGTCAGTTGTGACATGTCCAAATAAGAATGTGTACATACAGAATACTTGATACAAACTTACATTGAAATGAATGATACAAAATTACATTTAAATAAAATGCTTTGTGTTATTTCTTTTGTGTTTCATGTTAATCTTACAAGTGTACAGTTTTGAAACTTTTGTAATGTAAGAAATGTGAATATATGGATATTTTTATATAATAAGGTACAAATGTCCTCATGTGGTATAAGGCTTAAAAATGTATGAAGTATTTAAAATGCACTCTGAAATAAACATTTAAGTATTTAGTCAATATTTATTTGTATGTTTCAGTTATGTCATTTTACATGAATTATATAAAAAAAAAAAAAACTCTTTCTCGGTGTTCGTGATTCAGACCAGATTACAAGTCCAAGATCTTTTTAACAGAACTTTGATGTTTTAGCATTTTGTTGTGTTTTATTATAGGTAAACGTTTAAATGTTTAGATTTGCACTAGAAAAAATTTTACCAGGAATGAATAAGTGGCAGGTCAATTTTGTGAGATTTTACATATATACATGTCTGACCTTGAATGAATCACTAGGCATTTTTTCTTTTAAATTCTATTTTAGTTACCCCAAAGAAAAGTCCAACTAGTGGAGGAAGAAAGAGGAAGTCAACTGAATCAATTGCACCAAGTGCAAAGAGAACCCGCGTATCTTTTGGACCCCAGCTTAGTCCCGAACATTTTGACAAGACATTGCCACCTAAGACACCTGTAAGAAAGGGAGCCACTCCGAGGAGATTGTCAGAACCATTTAAATCTGCAGATTTACCTGCCAGATCACTACTAAAGAGAAAATCAATGGCTGCTTCTGTTTTACCCATCACAGAAGAGAGTCCTGGAAAATCTACAACACCTGTTAAACAAACAACTCCGGGAAAAAGTCCAAAAAAGACACCAAAATCGGTGAAAAAATCCCCTAAACAGTCAACACCAACAAAAAGTCCTAAGACTACACCACTTAAATCCTCACCTAAACGTTCAACACCAGCAAAAAGTCCTAAAACTACACCAACACAACAAACAACTGAAACACCTGTCATGGAGACACCCAAATCTGCTTCACCCAAGTCTACACCGGCTTCAAAACCAAGTCCATTAACTCCAAAACAGACACCTAAATTGGTAGGGAGAGCCAAGAGTTTATCTCCTAAAAGAAAAACTCCAAAATCTGTTCCTAGAAGGAGAAGTTTGTCCCCAAAAGCAGCTTTGGCTTCTGCGAAAAGTGCTAAATCAAGTCCTCGAGCTTCACCTAAAGTATCAAAGAAAAAGCAAGAGACTGCTGATATAAGTCTTACAGGTGTAAAAGAACTTTTAGCCACACCTAAAATAACAAGTACACCAAAAACAAAATCAAGAAGATCAGAACAAATAGGCATTGGCAATGCCAGTTTTAGTGGATTATCAGACATGATAAAGACCCCGAAACCTGGAACTCCTAAGTCCAGTCAGAAAAACAGAAGAAACACAATTGGTGATACAAGTTTAAGTGAAATCTCCAGAATATTGAAAACGCCTAAATCTGGCAAAAAATCTGCTGTTGGTATTGGAGATGTTAGTTTGACAGGAATTTCTAGTATTTTAGCAACTCCATCTCAGATTAAGTCATCAACACCAAAAACAGCAAAGAAAAAATCACCAAGAGCAACTCCTATGGCAGTGAAAACACCAAAGTCCAGCAAAAAGGTCAGTCCAAGATCTGCTAAGAAATCTACTCCAAAAAGTACTCTTAAACCAAAGCTTGGATTACATGTGTCGCCTAATCCTGTTAATGCTCTTCCAACACCAAAGAACATTAAGAATGCAGTGGCCTACAGAGCAATTCATGGAAAAGCTGCAACACCCAAACTTCCAATGTCCTGGGCTAATGTGGTAAAGACAGGACTAATGCAGAAGGGGGTGGCAAAGAGGAGGTCAGGTGTCAAAGCACAACCTGTTGAAGTAAAACAAGTCCTCAAAAAGACTAGAAAGGTAATTGCTATAAAAAGAACTTAAGAAAATTAAAAAGTTTACAAAATGTTTGCAACATGATCAATACACTAAATGTTTGGGTAGACCATAATTGATTATGTGTTGACTGTATCCAGAATATTGTCATTCTTATAGTGTTCACACAAAGGTTATGGGATATCATAAAACTAAGACATCTGTGAATGACATTATTCTTGGTAACTGCTCTGGTGTTGGTATGATTAATTCTCTAAAATATATCAAATAAGCAGAACCAAGTCATTTTACTTTTACACTAGCAGTCTCTTTATTTAAAATTTTATTTGAAAATCAAATTTTAAAAAATGTGTAACTTCATGAAAATAAATATAAGAATAATGTGGTTTTTCAAATATGTCCACACGTGTACCATGTTTAATAACTTTGATTTATATTTTGCATGAATGCTTTTGATATTAAAAAGAGGTCTTATATTTGAAGAAATATGCCAAGTACTAGTACAGTTATTACAGATTTAGTCTGCGAATAATTTTTTTTTTTTTTTTTTTTTTTTTTTTTTTTTTTTCTTCATATACATTTGTTGTTGGTTTATCTTTCAGACCTCTATGAAGACACCTAGGACAAAGGCTAAAGCATTAGTACCATCAACTGGACATATTGATTCCCCTGCTACTTTAGTAATTGGTAAAAAACAAACCAAAACACCTAAAGTGCTTCCTAAGAAAGGCAGAAAGAGTATAAAGGGAAAGGTAAAGGGCATTAAAATTTATACATATTTATTAAAAAAACGTTAACATGGGTAATTTGTTTTGGTCAACTTAGTTAATATGACCAAATAATAAAACTGAACTGAGGAGAATTTTTTTTATGGATTTAGGGAAGCTCGGTTATATTGATTAAGTTTATTATATAGTGAGAATCTAACATCATTACCTTTTTGTTTAAAAATTATTCCAAGCCATTAGAATGAATGATTATTGTGACATACATGTATATTGATAATTTGCAAATGACCTTTGGTATTTTCATAATTTTCATTGCAGAAATTGTGCACTTAAAAAAGGAAGTTAATATTTATAATAAATACATGAAACTTGCACAAGCATGCCAAGTATATATGTTCTATAAACAAACCTTACTTGAATTTTTACACATGCATTTAAAGCTAAAACGTCATTTTTACAGCAACAGCGTAAAGTATCTGGAGGAAGGGTCAGCCTTTCTGGTGTAGCAGATTTATTTCAGACTCCTGAACCTAAAACACCAAGAACGCCAGGGTCAGCTCAAAGCATATCAGATTCTCTATACTCTGATATACCTGATACTCCGAATGGGCCAGGAGAAATGATGGTGTCACCTTTAAGCAGTTCTCGTGGATCCCACTCCAAGATCAGCTGGTCGTCGTATTTCAACTCCTGGCTCTAAACAAAATACTCCTCGTCTGTCTGGTGTAAAGAATCTGTTTAATGAAAAGAAAACTACATCTTCACCAAAGGCTTTGACTGGATTAAAAAGACTGATGAAAACGCCTAAAACTAAAACTACATCACAGGCTGTTAGTCCTTCAGGAGTATCTGATTTATTTAAGGTACTTGTGTAAACACTATCATGGTGACTTTTAGTCCCTAAGTAGAAAGATTAAATCTGATAGAATCAATATTTTAAATTTGATTTTAAAAAATTAGTAAATATAGTTTTATGAATATTATCCTAAGTTAAGTTGAAAGTCTAATCATTCTGATGATTTCAATATTTCTTTTAAAGATATTCAAAATATTACTGTTTTGAAAAAATCTTCTTGGTAGAAAAGCTGTAACTTTGTACATTGTTACCATGGTGAGCTATTTATTTGAACTTCATGTGGATAGCCCTATTTAAGGACAGCAGAGTAAATACTGATATTGGTCATAACCAAAAAAATATTTCATCTTATTATTTCAAACCATTAACCAAACAAGTCAAAATGATGTTTCCATGGCTAAAATTGTAGATTTCACTGTTTACCAACAAACTTCATTTTCTTTATTCTAAACTAGATCACTCTCATTTTAAATTTTGCTTTGTTAAAATGTGTGTGTATATGTACCATATACATTGATATATCTTTAGACTTCAGTAACAGAAAAACTGACAAAATCTGCAAAGAAGTCTCCCAAAGCTCCAGTCTCCACTAGGAAATTAAAGTCTGCAAAGAAATCACCTGTACTGAAAATCACACCAATAAAAAATAGCAAGAAGTCAACAAGGAAAACAGTACCTAAAGCTGTAACACCTGATGTTGAAAAATCACCAGTAATGAAAAGGTAAAGCTTCTTCAAAACAGTTCAAGTTGGACAATTTTTTTAACAGATTTTTTTTTTTTTTTTTTTTTTTTTTACATTTTAAAAATTTAAATTAGCATGAAAAAAATGTATGTTAAGTGAACTTAATTGGTTTAATGTAATGTATATAATACTGGTTTCTTTTTAAAATAAATTTTGTATTGAGTGTATAAACAGCATAGGTTTGTAAATCTGTATTACTTTATTCTGTGTAATGAGTGATAATTTGTCTGTTATTGGCATACATTTTGAAACGACCACTCTGGGGTAGCTCAGTTGGTAGAGTGCTCGTTCCATAAGTGGAAGGTCATGGGTTCAAATCCTGACTGGTTCTGACTCAAGACTTGAAAGTGGGTAGTGGCTGTTCTTTTGCCAAGCACTTGACATTACGAAATGAAAGTCGTGGTTCTTTCAGATGGGAACTTAAAATAAACAAGGTCCTGTGTCACAGCAGGCGTGACACGATAAAGAACCCTGTATTAATGCCATCAGTGCAACGCACAGGCAAAATTTCCGCACTTTCGCCTATAGCTGGTGACTTTTCAATTTAAGTGAAATATTCTTGACTGGAACGTTGAACACCATTACTCAACTCAACATTTTGCAACAACCATGTCAGGTGTCAAAAATTAGACTGATATTCGTCAATATTGAAACTTAAAATTTTATTTCTTACTTTGAGAGATTTTACATAATATTACAGGTCTTACAAAAAATGTCTGTCCATTTCCCTACAGACAGACTTTATATCAAATCTCAGTGTTCTTTAATTAGATTCATTAATAAAATTAATAAAAATAATTTTCCTTAAAACATGTTTTCCTAATTTCAGAGGAAAGAGAGTACTGGCAACCTCTCCAGAAGCTCCTTTAGAAACTCAAGTTAAGAAAGCAAAGACAGAAGCAGAACAAATACCTACACAGGCTGCCAAAGCAACACCTAAAAGGTATTGATTTCTGTATAAGAATCTCATTATGAGTACAATAGGAAAGTGTTTGGATATATATCCAACAGGATGATATGTGACTGCCTTGATTATTATATCATGTAGGGTCACATGACCATGTGTATGGATGTTTCTCACATGGTGACAAACTTGTGTTAAATAATCAGAAATGGAAAAAATTACATGTATATGTATCAAATCTACATCAGTAATGAATATCAGGTCTAGAAAATTTAAACGATCCCAGGATAAAGAACATCTAAATTATTGTTTGAGTTACAGGACCTGTAAATTAGTACTATTAGATCTGACAATACAAACTTCAACATAACAAAATATGCTGTTTTTAATGTGATTGTAAAATTGTTGAAATTATCTTTTTCCTTATCTTAGAACAAGGAGAGGTGCAGTTGTGAAAACAAAGACACCTAGTCCAAAGAAACGAATTCAGAAGGCAAAGACTCCATCTCCTGTTAAAAATGAAACCAACAAGAGCATCACTGAAGGTGAGATAAAATGGACTTTTTCATACGTCATTTTTTTTAGGTTGTTAGTGGACTGTAGCCATTAACCAATTAGGACTGAAAAATGGCTGGTGATTCTAAACACAAATTATCTGTGTCATTGTCACACAAATTTATGTATTTTACAAATCATTTACAGTGAACTCTACAATGGCACTCTTTATAACAGCATATTTAGTTAACAGGCATCACTGCACAAATCTCTTATCTATGACCGACTGTTTATGCATGTGACTTTGACTGTCAATAATCTACGTCCTCAGTACACCTGTACAAGCTTGGCTATTAATTACCAGATGCTGATTAACTTTAATTGATAGTAATTTATGTCATACATATAATTAAAGATTTTTCACATATCATATATGAAGCCACACGATCGGGTCATTGCACTTAGGGCTGTTCCATTAAAACATATAAGGCACCCGGGGACGGCAATTTAATAAAAATATATGCCAGGCTGGTCAGAATGGAAAAACAAATATATCATATGTTGTGTTGGACATAAAACGCATCTATTGGTGGTTCGTCTAACGTAATCTCTCCAAAAGCGTTAAATATGGGTTCGCCAATAGTTTTTATCGTTAAAATTTTGGTAATTTCTAGTGTTCCATATCGTAGTAAAACAGTCATTTTTGAATGGACAAAATCCATGTCAATTTGCCCTGGATACACTTTCGCAGGCCCCCGAGTATGTTCACCCTAGATCTGTTCATCCTAAGGCCCTTTCAACCCAAGAGATTTTCCATCAGAAAATAACTGATTGTAAAGGATAATAGTTTGAAGTCATCTCTGCATTTTAAAATGAGATACGTCTTGAAAATATTCAACTTATTGATAACGCAGGGGTAGAATTTAGGAAAGATAACCACTTGCAAAAATTTGTGAGTTTCTTTTAAAAGGACTCGCAAAATGAAAGAATTAACTCGCAAAAACTAAATAATAAAATTTGTGTTTGAAATTTGAAGATTTAAACATATATTACCAAAATAAACAAGTTCTTATTTGTTGTTTACAGTTTTGTTTATCCAGTGCACATCTGCATATTTAATTTCTAGAACCATATGGTAAAACAGTGGGTCTTTTCTGGCGTTCCCCTGATAACCACCACCTGCCTTACTGTTGGCTTCGGGTCAAATTCCTGTAATTTAACATTGGCTATTTTGATCCGCATAAGTGTGTCCATCATATTAGTACTTAATCTGCAACGCCAGTCAGACTTTATCTGCTTCATTGTAGAAAAAGCTCGTTCACAGCAGGCATTTGACAGTGGCAGGATACTTGATAAATGAATTATTTTAAGTATGTCCTTATAGTCACCTTTGTCTTGATCTATCTGACTAACTAGTTGCCAAACAGCAATGGATGAAACTGCAGATATCTAGCTGTTGAGGCAACATGAAAGCTAAGGTCATTCCACTGACTTAGGGCATCCACCAAGTTACAACTGGCATTAGTAAAAATGACATTAAATGTCCTAAATACTAATCCTACATCTTCCTTGCCATATTCCAGCAAGGCATTCTTGTCAGTAGGAAGAGGCCAATTTTTGTGGTCAAATGCAAAACATGCAGGGAATATGGAGTCAACAGTCATGTTCCCTTATCTAGAATTAACACAATCTAATACTGATTGAACTATTCTCCTCTTGTCATTTGACAACAAATCAGCTGGAATAATATTGAGAAGCGTATGACCATGTAAAACACCATTATTAATTCCATTGTTCACTTCAATAACACTTTCACCGTTATTGTCAATTAGATTCCTTAGGGAAGCCTCCGCACTCTGGAGTTTTGTTACAGCACTTGAAACAGTTATGTCTTCTCTCTGAAACAATAGACTGATTTTGGAAATCTCATTTAGGACGTCCTTAACAAATGCCATATACCAGACCATTTTATGTTGCTTTAATTTTCGAAGGTAACCAGTAATCTTTGCTCGATCAGTCTGTCTATTACTGTTGTCTTCTGCATAGTTTTCCATTTGGGTGACAATGATGTGCCAATTGTTAATGAGCTTAGTAACAGCTCTAAGCTTATGGTCGACCCATCTGGTTCCATTTGCTTTCTCAGGTTTGGTGAAATGTTCACCAAGTAAATCAGCTATATTCTTTGCCTCTTTGAACCTCTTTGCTGTTCCTTTGTAAAAATAGTAAATAGATTCGAGCATTTCTATTACAGTGTCAATGTATGTAGCCTTGAAAGCATCCTTAATCGCAAGTTCCAGTCTGTGTGCCAGACACCATACTGGCAATATCCAATCAGACGTTTCTTTCATTAATTAAATGACGCCCCTTCGAGCTCCCATCATGACACTGGCTCCGTCAGAACAAAAGCCAACAGTTTTTTGTTTATAGTCACGTAACCCATGTTAAGCAAAAGCTGCATCAATTGCACTTAAAATACCCTGTGCTTTTGTATTCTCTGGCTCTTCTCTTTGAAGATATTTAATTTTAGGATAGTAATTCTCTAAAACTTTAACAAAAATGACTTCTTTCTCAGTGTCAGATCTGTCAGTTGATCCATCACAAAATATGCTGAAGTAGTCAGCACTGTGTATTAAATTGTTAACTTCATCTTCATAGATACCCCCAATGTTTTTTATGAATGTTTTAGCACTCTTATCATTAATGTAAGTGTCGCCTAATGATACACCATTTGTTTCTTGAAGTTCAATCAGACCCGGAAAATCTGTAAATGGTCTTTCATTTATAGACAAATAATAAGCTGTTTTGAACATTTTGTTCATTTTTTCGGCATTTTCGATCTCAATATGATGAAACCCTTTCTCAAGATCAGATTTTTCGTTCCTAAGAGTTTTTTCACGGGCCACTTTAATGCTCAGAGACTTGGCATGTAATTGTGATTTAACATGATAGGAAACTGATTCTCGTTTTATTGTTTTATTTCCCGTAATAAAATTTGAGGACATTGATGAAGGAGCGAACTGTTTGCAAACGCGACACAACATCGAAGTTACGACACCATTTTCTAACTCCAAATCTAGATTTATGTTTAACTCCCTCATCCATTTCTTAACCGTTTTTTCACTCGCCGCATATTTTGTACCCGAGGTTGATGGTTTTGACATTTTTTCTGCAGTCGATGCAGATTCTTTAGATCCTGACGACGAAGCTTAACGTTTGAGATATTTGTCCATTTTCGTGCCAAGCCGACCAATTACAAATGAAAAGTTGAAATTTTCCCTGTACCTCAAAACTAGTTGATGCGTACGCATACTAATCTGTGCAATTGATATGCGCAGTTAAAACCACATGGGGTTTCTAAAGTCGGAATATACTCGATCGTTTTGGGTAAAACTAAGACAAATGTCCGAGTGGTAACAATGGATTGTTTACGTTGGTATGTCCCACTTGCAAAATTTAGCGAGTACAATCAAAAGTTACTCGAATTTTTCAAATTTGACTGGCATTTTGCGAGTATGCGAGCTTAAATTCGAACCCTGTAACGGAATAAAACCATATTAAAAGTAGGGCTAATGAATCCAGGACGAAACGTGAACAGGGGCAAAGTATATTTTAGGACGAATAGACCCGATAATCAAAAGTACAAGTAGCTGCCCTTGTTTTCAGTTTTGTTCTGCATTTGTGTCTGACACTGATAACGACTAATGGTATTTTGTGCAAAAACATTCGGATATTAAGCTGTAGCAAAAGAAAACATACGAGGAACTTGCATAAAGATGGGGCGAATGTCGACAGACGAAGTTTCAAGTTAATATATCCATTTATGCCATATGAGGATGTAAGAGTTTTGGGATAAATAAAATCTTGTGTTTAAAATAAATAAATTCTATGGGGGGCTGTAAATTGCAGAAAATGCATATATGGGTGGTCATAAGAATTTGTAAATCTCTTCTATGGGTGGTTACCCAAAATCAAAAGTGCCTTCCCTGGGTACCTCATGTTTTAATGGAACAGCCCTTAGATCTAATTTTAATTTTTAACAGACAACTTGTTTAATTCCTGAACTACATAGCAAACACTACCGCTGGTAATGTATGACATATATATGATATATAACTTATTCTAAACAAATATCCATTCATTATTATATTAAAAATCTTTATTGTATCAGAAAAGTTATGTCCTGTTTTTGTTTACATGACAAAATGTGGACTGGAAGTACAATTTTAAAATTGTAAATAGTTAAAAAGGAGTCTTTAATTGTTTGTAAATTTGCAGAAATGGCTATCTTTAGTATTCAAAAGTTAAGTTTAAATACAGATTTAATGTACAAACCATATTTTACAAAGAATCTTAACCATGTTATATGAATACAAGAGTACAATTTTTCTTGAAAATGGCAGGTTTTTTGTAAAGTTGGGACAGGGTCAAATTTGTGTGATTTTGTTTGTACTGATAAGACAAAATTTAAAATGGTAAAATCCCAGGATAAAATACAAGAAAATATTTCAATATCCAATATTTCATCAAATATTTCAACAAAACCAAAGACATACATATATACTAAAAATCAATAGAAATCCCTAAAAAACATAATGTGTTGTTGATATTTTATAATTTATTTTTAAAACACTGATGCAGATATCAAAAATATTAAGAAATATAAGAAAATAATTAAATGATCGATTGCATACATTATCCAATGCATTATCCCCCGAATGCAACAAACTTTCCACCGACTTCTGAACAAGGGGCATAAGTCCGGCACATTCTAAATTCACTACAACAGCATATTTACAACAGCAAATGTGATGTCACAGATATGGCTGTTGTAAAAAGAGTTGACTGTATGAAACTAGGGTGATTATTGATTTTTAGACATTCAAATTTTTAGCATTGATGCTACTGATGCATTCATTGTCCAGTTTAAAAGAAAAATAAATAAATAAACTTCTATTTTCATTGTTTATCAAACACATTCTGAAACACTGGTAGACATCCTGACATTTAATTTCAAATTTAAGGTCTGGTGATATATTTAGATTTTTCTTTAGAAATTTATCATTTAAAGCATTTATTTGAGAAAAATGGAAGCTGTATTAGAGATCAGTCATAGAAATGTATGAATTTTTAATTAACTATTAGATTTTGTTTTATTTTCAGAAACGAAAGCAGTGCCAGTTGTAGTATCTGAACCAAGTGTAACTCCAGCAAAGGGTAGAACTGGTAAAAAGTCAGCATTAAAAAAACCTAAAACTCCAAAAGCTAAGGCTGGTTCCAGAGCACAACAAATATCTTCACCTTTACCAGCACCAGGTAGAAAAAGAAAAGCAGAAACTGAATTAGATGTCATCAAGCCAGTTAAACAAACGAAATTAGCAGCACCAAGCCCTGTTAAAGTGTCATCACCAGCTAAGCGTTCTTCTCGGCGAGGTAAAGCTCCTTCACCAGTCAAGCAATTGACACCAGTGAAGAAAGGAAAGACTACTAAGACACTAGACAAAAAATCTTCACCTGCTAAAGTTCAGACCCCATTTAAAAGAGGAGGCAGAAGAGGGAAGCCTGTCAGTCCAGTAAAACCCCAAACACCTGCTAAAAAGGCAACTCCAATCAAGCGAGGTGGAAGAAGAGGCAAGCCTGTTAAACCTGTTAAATCAGACCCCCCTGTGAAGGCATCAGCTAACCAGGCAACTCCAGTAAAGCGAGGTGGCAGAAGAGGCAAGCCTGTCACACCTGTTAAATCAGACTCCCCTGTGAAGGCACCAGCTAAAACAGAAACTCCAGTTAAGCGAGGCGGTAGAAGAGGCAGGCCTGTCATACCTGTTAAATCAGACTCCCCTGTGAAGGAACCAGCTAAACAGGCAACTCCAGTTAAGCGAGGTGGTAGAAGAGGCAGACTTGTCACCCCTGTTAAATCGGACTCGCCTATGAAGGAACCAGCTAAACAGGCAACTCCAGTTAAGCGAGGTGGTAGAAGAGGCAAGCCTGTCACCCCTGTTAAATCGGACTCGCCTATGAAGGAACCAGCTAAAAAGGCAACTCCAGTTAAGCGAGGTGGTAGAAGAGGCAGACCTGTCACACCTGTTAAATCAGACTCATCTGTGAAGGAACCAGCTAAAAAGTCAACTCCAGTTAAGCGAGGTGGCAGAAGAGGCAAGCCTGTCACACCTGTTAAATCAGACTCCCCTGTGAAGGCACCAGCTAAACAGACAACTCCTGCTAAGCGAGGTGGCAGAAGAGGCAAGCCTGTCACACCTGTTAAATCAGACTCCCCTGTGAAGGCACCAGCTAAACAGGCAACTCCTGCTAAGCGAGGTGGCAGAAGAGGCAAGCCTGTCACACCTGTAAAACTTAATACAAGCCCTGCAGCAAAAAAAGCCATTGTGTCACCAATTAAAAAAACCTTGAAAAGAAAAGCAGAACCTGAGATTGAGGAAGTACCTCAACTTACTGCACAGACAATTCCTGAAAAAAGTCCAGCTGTAAGAGGTACTAGAGGGAAAAAGGTAGTTTTGGCTAAGAGCCCAGTTCAATCGGCTAAGAAGAGAAAAATTGAAGAACCAACTAAAATTAAAACGGCAAAACCTGCATCCCCAGAAAAACCAAAAACACCAATTAAAAAAACAACAAGAGGTAAGAAGAGTGCATCAAAAACCAATGTAAGTCCAGTAAAGGTTACACCAGTAAAAAGAAATAACAGAGGCAAAAAAAGTCCTATCAAGGCAGCAAAACCTGAGCCAGCTAAAAAAAGCCCAGTTAAAAAGAACCCAACACCAGTAAAGAGAGTTACAAGAACCAGAAGGAAATAGGATCATTTGATTATAGATAATTGTTTACCTCATTTGTAAATAGATAAATTGTACATAGACTATATTATTGTAATACTGTAGTATAATTTTATATATTTAATTTTTAGACTGGACATTTTAAATGTTATTTAGGATTTTATAAGGCATACAAATCTGAGTTATCAGAAAAGATGTAAAGTTTCGTTTGATCTCAAATGTAAATTAGGGGCATGGTCAGTTTTAATATTTTATTTTAGTAAGGACTTTTTAACAAAGCAGTGGATTATTTAAATTATAATTGAGCATGAAATTAGTTCCACTCTCAAAGTATTAAAATTGCCAATTTTAGAGGAAAAGGCATAAAATTTTAATAATCTAGGAAAGATCTTAAAAACATCTTTAATGGGAGGGATGTCAAGTAGAAAATGTAGTTTGGATAGGTTGGAACTGTTATAATATGGGGCCTTACTTAAACTCGCTGGTGCAATCATTTGTATATAAGTTCACATCTACTTCATCACTATCAATATTGTAATTAGTAGAATTTCAGTTTTTTATTGTCTTCTATTTATTTCATAGTTTTTTTTTTTTTTTTTTTTTTGTCTGTTTTTTTCTCTCTCCTTACTCATTTCTTTCTTTCTTCATATTATATTGTATATTATATGTTTTAGCTCATCTGTGTGAATGCTCAAGGCAAGCTATTCTAATGCTCATTTGCCTGCTATCCATAAATATTACTCTTAAACATTAATCTTTATAATATAGACATAATTTCAAAGGTCCAAGCACTTTAACAATTATAAAGCTTACTAATGTTGACCTTCATTCAAGGTCACAGTTACCAAACCAGCTTTAAAATACAAACAAAACAATATTCAAGAATCTGATAAAACAGAGCCATATCAAATTATCTTGGAGAAAAAAAGAACATTATTAAGTCATAAGATTTTCATTGTTATTGAGAACAAATCATATCTGAAAGTCAGTGTTAAGTTGATTATTAGACACGAAACCGATTACCCATTGGTAATTTTATCATCATCTAAGTTAAAGAAGTCTGAACAAAAAGTCAAAAAATGAGATTCTCTTTTAAAGATGACAATATATTATAGAAAGTGAATGAAATCTTTTAGATGATGAAAAATAAATTTTCAGTCTTGCTTTTTTTTTAAAAAAAAAAGTCATTGATGATTACCATATAATGAATATATGTCTTAGACAGGTAATCGGATATATTAAGATAAGGTGTATTTTTGGCTGAGGGTCACAGTTAGGGTAAACGTTAAAAAATGACCCTTCAATACTGCAGGATAGTGAAAAATTCCCTCAGATGAGCAGTTAGGTCCATGTTCTTTTTGTATATATCATTGTGTTGTTGTAAGATATATATGTAAGTTATAAGTATAGTTTAATGTGGTGTTTGATGTTAAAGATAAGTATTGTCACATCAAATGTAGTCTTTTTTAACTTAATTTTTTTTTAATGAAATTTTTTTTTATAGGAGTGTGAAGATGTTTTGAGCAATTCCTATTTGAATTTTAAATTAAAAGGCTATAGTTTTACACAAAACAAAATTCTGTTGAAAAAATTTATGTACAAGTGTCACAATTTTTACTATTTTCTTAGGAAATATTAGTTTTTAGGTTAATGTTATGTATGCCATGTACAGAGATAATTATTAATACAAATCTAATTGACGTGAAGTTCATTTTATGTATCTTTTATTACAACTGAAATCAGAACCTGTTTTAATTACCTAAAAATGAACTGATTTTATATTTATTTTTATTTATTTGTCTTTCTTACTTTTAATATTTTAGCTCACGTAACAGTAAAATTTGTGTTTGTGTTGATAGATTCTGTATAGAAAAAACAACATTTTTGGGCTACATTGCATATTTTTTTATCAGTTAAAAGATTTTTAGTGTAAGATGAATATTTTAATTTTTGCCCTTTATAATGTCAATTTGTTAACAAAATAGATAAATGGTAACAGGTTGTTAAATGTCAGTTTGTTAGGTGAGAAAGTCCATTTTTAGGCTTTTATATTTATATGTCATATCATCAAATTTTGTTTTCATGTGAAAATCTTGACTGTTAATTAGACACGTTTTCAGATACATTTCATGTAGATGATTAATTTTCATTTAGAATGAAATCTGCACAATTTATGTGTGTTTTGTTAATAAAACATTCCTGCAATGTAGTCTGAATTTAAATTTTGGAATTGCTGTACGTCCTGATTTCCAGACATAGTTCTAAATGTGCCATTATTTACTTTTGTATTTATCATAATTTTATTTCATACTCAAAGTTAAAATCAAATGGAATTTTTGTCTCATCCTAAAAGTATCATTAGTTCATTGTATCATTATCCCCTAATAAAGATATATCTATTTATTTGTTTTTCAATTATAATTTAAAGTATATTGCCTTTGATCACTAGTGTTTTTTCCTGGCCCTAGTTTTAAAATCTTTCCTTCATCCAATAAAGGCTGTATGTGTCATTTGCAAGATTATCACGAATGTTTCAATTTTTAGTTCACCTGACTGAAAGGTCATGTGAGCTTATGGCATGGCGCGGCGTGTGTATGTGCATGCATGCGTGCTTTCGTCTTGAACACCTATTTTCGACTTCTCCAAAACTGCTGGACAGATTTCAATGATACTTGGTCAGAAGCATATATGGGCCAGTGCAATTCAGATTTGTTCATGGCATTGCCATGGCTACCAAAACTAGGTCAAGGTGACCTAGGGGTCCAAAAATCTTAAAAAATCTTCTCCAAAACCGATGATGGGAGAAAAAATCTGATGTGATATTTGGCTTCTCTAGGGTCTTAAGCCTATAGTTTGTTCATTTCGTGAAATTTGGTCGAAAAATGGGAATACGCGTTTTTGCGTTTAATTTTAAAAATTTTGTAAAATGGCTTCAAATTGTTATAACTTGACTATTTGAACAGATAATGACATGGGGTTTTCAGTTTTGACTTTTTCTTGAAATGACCTTTAAATTAGGGTCAAGGTCACAAATAATGGTCATGACCTAATTTTTTATTTATGCAGTTTAAGGCAATTTTCTTGCAAAAATTAAGAGATACGTTAAATCAAATCATTGTTAAAATGTTCAGCATGACAAATTTTAAAAAGGTACCAAGTTTTGTAACTATATGATGATCCATGTAGGAGTTGTTGCCCCTGAAATGTTATTTTTGGCTTTTAAATACCAAAATTGTGCATTAGCTTGAAAACTATAATCTTTTTGTATAGGCATGTATATTAGAATATTGTAGGTATTGCAGCAATGATCATTTTGATATATGGTTCGAGGTCATGTGATCAAAGGTCAAGGTCACAGATGCAGAAGAAGACATAAATTGCTAATTATCTTGAAAACTATTAACTTTTTGATAGGCATGTATATTAGAATATTGTAGGAATTCATATGGCGATCATTTTTCTATATGGTTCAAGGTCACAGCTGCAAAAGAAGACAAAAATTGCTTATTATCTTGAAAACTGTTAACTTTTTGTATAGGCATGTATATTAAAATATTGTAGGAATTGATATGGTGATCATTTTGATATATGGTTCACGGTCTTATGTTTAAAGGTCAAGGTCACAGCTGCAAAAGAAGACTTAAATTGTTAATTATCTTGAAAACTGTTAACTTTTTGTATAAGCATAAATATTACAATATTGTAGGTATTGCAGCAACGATCATTTTGATATATGGTTTAAGGTAATGTGTTCAAAGGTCAAGGTCACAGCGGCATAAGAAGACAAAAATTGCTAATTATCTTGAAAACTGTTAACTTTTTGTATAGGCATGTATATTAAAATATTGTAGGAATTGATATGGTGATCATTTTGATATATGGTTCACGGTCTTATGTTTAAAGGTCAAGGTCACAGCTGCAAAAGAATACTTAAATTGTTAATTATCTTGAAAACTGTTAACTTTTTGTATAAGCATAAATGTTACAATATTGTAGGTATTGCAGCAACGATCATTTTGATATATGGTTTAAGGTAATGTGTTCAAAGGTCAAGGTCACAGCGGCATAAGAAGACATAAATTGCTAATTATCTTGAAAACTATTAACTTTTTGTATAGGCATGTATATTAGAATATTGTAGGTATTGACATGGTGATCATATATGTTCAAAGGTCAAGGACATAGCATGTATAAGTATACTAAAATTTGTTAATTATTTGGAAATTATCCATTGCATTACAGTAACTTCAAGCATATGATATATGCTACTTATAAATGAAATGTGACTGGATATATTTCTGATTAAGTTTTGTGGGAGTTCTTAACTTGAGAAAACTTGTAAAGTTTCTGTACCTAATATGTCTTTGCACTTTGCAAACAATTTTGGACATATCCTCAGGTGAGCGTTAAGGCCCATGGGCCTCTTGTTTAATCCATTAATGAAATTTCCGAAGAAAAAATAAAAAATTAGTGTAAACAATATTTTATTCAATTATTATATCAGTACAAGACAATAACATACATAATTATGAATATATATGGATTCGGAAACAATGGTTAAATGCCAGTTTTATTATTGCGTCTCCAAGAATAACAAAATTACAATTAGAAAGACCGACAAAAAATATTAACCTATATGATATGCACTTATGTCAAACTTAAAGTTAGGTTGAGTAAAAATTCACTTTAGGAATGATTGTGAAACTGGGGCTGGTGTAAAACAGATCTTGGTTTGCACTTTTCCATAGATTTGATTCTGAGAACCAGCAATGAACAATATATACCTATCTGTTAGAGACATTTTGAAGAAAATTTGAAGTGTTAACTGTCAGGTATCACTTGTTAGTCCCCTACCGGCGAAAGCCGAAGGGGACTTTAGGTTTGCACTCTGTCCGTCTGTCACGCCTCAGTTTTCCACACTTTTTTTCTAAATGCTTTTAGATATTGAACTGATTTTTGGTATATGAGTCTACCATGATGAGTTGTGGATCAAGTTTACGTTTTGTTTCCATCTGCTAATTTTTATCGGAGTTATGGCCTTTGATCTTTGAAAATTACAGAAATTTTAGTTTTCCGCAATTTTTTCTACACGCTTGCAGAAATGGAACTAATGTTTGGTATATGACTCTACCATGATGAGTTACAGATCAAGTTAGCGGTTCATTCTGGTCCGCAAATTTTTACATGAGTTATGGCCCTTTGAACTTTGAAAATTCACTGAAATTTCAGTTTTTCGCTCTTTTTCTACACGCTTGCAGTTAATGAATTGTTTTTTGGTATGCAGGTCACTATTGCACTCCATATGAAGAACTGTTAGACTAGTGCCTCCTGTAATGTATGTTAATGATATATTATAAAACAAAAACTAAATTGCATTACAATTAACCTAGTAATATTCTCTTTCCACACACTCAAAAACAAGAAGGTTTTTGGAGAATTAACCTATTCATGATTAAACTTCCAATTTTTGAGAACTCCATTGCTGGTTTTTGCTTTTACAATGATCCAGTTTTGCTTTACATCTTGAACAACACGTATAATTTATAACTATAAATCTTTGTACCATATGATAAGGTACATTTTACCTAAAACTATGGGATTAGTGAAATATGCGACCGGTAGGGGACTATGTATTGTTTTGCAATACTCTCAGGATGCTTGTTTTTAAATGAATTGAGTAATGGTGTTTTAACGTCACATGTCAAGGATATTTCATTTATATCGAGACATCGCCAACTATAGGCAAAAGTGTAGAAATTTTGCCTGCGTGTTGCGCTGATGGCATTATACAACATGGCTCTTTATCATGCCATGACACGGGACCTCGTTTATTAGCTCACCTGACCGAAAGATCATGTGAGTTTATTGCATGGCACAGTGTGGGTATGTGTGTGCATGCATTGTTAACACCTATTTTCACCTATTTTCGACTTCTCCAAAACTGCTGGATAGATTTTAGTGATACTTGGTCAGAAGGATCTATGCCCGGGTGCACATGAGATTAGTTCATGGCTACCAAAACTAGGTCAAGGTGACCCAGGGGTCAAAAAACCTCCAAAACTGATGGGAGAAAAAATCTTATGTGATATTTGGCTTCTCTAGGGTCTTAAACCTATAGTTTATTTCGTGAAATTAGGTCAAAAAATAGTTTACGCATTTAGCATTTAATTTAAAAAATTTCGTAAAATGACTTCAAATTGTTTTAACTTGACTATTTGAACAGGTAATGACATGAGGTTTTCAGTTTTGACTTTTTCTTGAAATGACCTTTAAATTAGGATCAAGGTCACGACCTGATTTGTGATTTATGCAGTTTTACGCAATTTTCTTGCAAATGTTAAGAGATATATGAATTCAAAACATTGTTAAATGTTCCCCATGACAAAATTTAAAAAGGTACAAAGTTTCGTAACTATACGATATCCATGTAGCAGTTGTTGCCCCTGAAATGTTATTTTTGGCTTATAAATACTAAAATTGTACATTAGCTTGAAAACTATGAACTTTTTGTATAGGCATATATATTGAAATATCGTAAGTATTGGCATGACGATCAATTTGATACAATGTATATGGTTCATGGTCATATGATCAAAGGTCAAGGTCATAGCTTTAGGAGAAGACTGAAATTGTAAACATTAACTTTTTGTACAAGCATGTATATCAGAATATTGTAGGTATATTACGACCATTTTGATATAAGGTTTAAGTCTATATGTTCAAAGGTCAAAATCATTATTTGGAAATTATTCATTGGACTATTTAAATCATGTATATGAGCTATTTATAAATAAAATATGATTAGATATTTCTGATTAATTATTGACGGATTTCCAACCTTGAGGAATTTTGTAAAGGTTTTGTAATTAAGTTCTTTGCAAGTTTTTGGACATTTTCTCAGGTGAGCGTTAAGGCTCATGGGCCTCTTGTTTCAAGTTCCCATCCGAAAGAACCGTGACTTTCATTCGGAATGCCGAGTGCTTGGCGAAAGAGCAGTTACTACCCACTTTCAAGTCTTTGATCAGACCCGGCCAGGGTTCGAGCGCACGACCTCCTACTTACGGAGCGAGCACTCTGTCAACTGATTGTTTATAAACGAGATCTCACAAACTAGTTCCAATTGTCACGAGACAGTATAAACACAGTATCGATAAAGTTTTGAAAGTCTATGATGAAGTGATTAACCTGGACATAAAACCATTTACTGACTTGATATCAACTTTTGTCGTTAACCTCTCCACAAGCAATAGCATGATTGACGGATTATGTTTTCTTTCATACAGTCAAGATTAGTTTGTAAAGGAACGAGCAGTTCTTATATATATATAGACGGGGAAACAGAGGTGCTTAGATCAGCGATCTTCATCAAATCTGCCTGGATCAAACCAGGTGAGAGGAACTTCCGCAAGCACATGCTTCAGACTAGACGCCCTACAATGAAACTAGACACCAGAGCTTAAGTTGACATTCATCCAGAATCACAATGACCTAAATAAACCTATTAACAGCTAAGGTAAAAGTTTAAAAAGTCTATATTATCTTGTTATAACATCGAGAGAGGCCATACAGCTTTATCTGTTCTGCTTTCCAGTCGACTTTAACTATCAATTCACAACTATCAAAACTCTTTTGCCCTGCACATGTTGTGTTCAAACATCTTACCAAATATGTTTCTTGTTCTACAAGCCATGTAACCCTATCATTCCCGGCATATTTATCATGGGCATAAAACTACCCGCGGAGTTTGACAGTAGGCAACTTGTCATCGCTGCAAAATGTCAGTGTTTCAATCTTCTTAATTTTTTCGTAACAGATTTTCTAAACATAAATCTGACATTTGAAATATTAATAGTTTTATTAAGTTTTGGTAAAGATATACGAGAATTTAAGGTGTCAATTTGACAGCATAATTTAGTTAGCAAAAAGAGATTGTCCAAAAGAGATTGCCAATAGCTTTGACCTTTGCAGTGCGCTTAGGACAATGTGCAGGGAGGGTTCTTTATCGTGACACGGTGCATCGGTTTTTAAGATCTCATCCGAAGTAACCCTTGGCTTTCATTTCTAAATGCCGAGTGCTTGGCGAAAAAACAGTCTAACGGTCGGAGTTTGAACACTTGACATCCCACATACGAAGCGAGCACTCTACTAACTGAGCTACCGTAGTGGTTAATGGTGCCAAAAGCTCATTAACACAAACATATTTACGTCGTTGTTCACGTATAGAAGGTAATAACGTTAAAAGTCGTAATCTTTGAACAAATTCATGTACTGATGCTATATTTCTATATTTTGACACTGAATGAAGATCAAAGCCAACCATTTTCTTCAAATTGATACCTTTTAAAGAATTGGCATGGCATCTAGCATTTTAAAATTGTAGACCGACTTAAGTTTTATATATTTAATAATTTTACCACTAGTGTTCATCTTGGCCATAAAAATTACATTTAGAGCCCTCCATTCTCTCTTGTAAACACTTGTCTAAACTTACTTCTGAACAGAACAGAGTCGTAGATTCCAAGCCTTTGGGTTTTTCTACAGTTGTTACACGTGGTGAAAGTTTACACAAGTTTATACTAGTATTTTAAATTACCTGATGCAGTAAGTACAAAAGGAATGATGAACGGACATGATGTCTGAAACTCGGAACTATAAAACTGGGTTAGTATGTAATAAGGATAACGATATCTCACAGTTTAGATGATATACTGCAATGCATTGAACATGTAGACAGGGATACTTTACTTACTGAAATGGTGGAGTAAACTGATGAAAACCACTTATTTTTTTTAAAGTTCCCTTCATTAAGTTTTGCCCGAATACGTGAATTGGATTTGGACCTTGACGATATGAAGCAGTTAGTGTCTTTAAGCCAACATATCACATGGTCCCTTTGTTTAATGATAATAATAATAGCGAGATTTTAATAATAATAATATTTTTCAGTCATTTTTGATTGTTTATCTCAAAAATGTGTGCTCAATATGTTTAGTTTAACTTTGTTCAGTTTATTTCTACAAAGAAATGTGTTTTATTAAAATAGTGTTATGTTATTAAACTTATATCAGGATGGTCAGTTTGGTTTGGTTTAGGAGAAACAGACCACTTCCGGTAACTCAACTGACAAACATGATCACAGATTCGAGTGTGAATTTGAAAACCGGTGTTAAAGCTGCATTAAATTTTCCAAAGAAAAATTAAAACGGTGCTAATCTAATTAATGATGTTCCTAATGAACAATGTTACATTTGTTTCAACGATAAAAGCTCGAATAAATACAGAAATTACAGTAATTATCCAGCGAGATGCAGCATTTGGAATCTAATATAAGAACATGGTTACGTCATCAAAACCCGGGTCATTTAAACACAACTTTCAAAACGGTGAAATACGATAAATGAAACACAGAACTTCGTTGAATTTGTCATTTGTGACTTAGTAAGGGATACATAGCACCATTTCAAATACATCTGGATATTAATTCAGGATAGTTAATGCAATTTGTCTTTTTCACCTTCGATTCATGGGTTTTTCCGTACATCCGTGCGCATGCTCCAAGCTAATAATTACCATCGTAAAACATTGATCGATTCCGTTTTTTGACAGCTAAAAGAAATGAAATTTTAGAAAATGAATCTCACGGATGGTGGTTAGAGGATATCTATTTTTTAAAAAAAATATTTATTTAAGAAAATCAAAAAAAAAAAAAAAAAAAAAAAAACTTCATGCAGCTTTAAGAGGCATTGATCTATTGGCCGGTAATCAAGAGGTTCGACTGACTTGGTACGCTCTCCAAATATATAATGTCCAGGGTATCTTTCTAGGATATCACAAAAAGTTGTATGGTAACCCTTTTTTAATGAGACATTTTTTCTTTCAAGACAATAAAGATATAACCGGTATCGTTAAAATATAAAATGGTGAATAAACAGTTTCAGAGTACCGGGTGCCTTTAAAATATTAAACAGTTTAAGCTATAGACCACAGATAAGTCAAAGATCGCATTATTTCTTCCTCTCATTATTGATTGCAGAAAGAAGTTATTTCAATATTTTTGCATGTCTTGGTTAATGTCACGACCTAAAGAAATATTACACCCCATATACTTCTTTCCAAGTTACATTAAAATCTGCCCAGTAGTTTCAAACAAGAAGTCGAATATGTTTGTTAAGGACACACACATACACGCACGTACTCGTGCTATACCATAACCTCACATGGCATGAAGTAGAATAACAAACTTTGTTAATGAATTGACATTTGGGCAAATTTATGAAGACAATTGCTTTTATTTATTTATTTATTTATTTATTTATTTATTTATTTATTTATTTCTGACTGTATTCATACCGTTGGAAAATCTAAAAACATGACACAAAACAAAAAAATAATGATATAACGATATTAGATATAACAGTCCAACCATGAATTAATTTACATAAACTTTATATTACTATATATAAGTTTTTTATCTAGATCGATTGTGCCGTAGTATTGGTGTATATGTAAACAAACAATATTAAATGTAAAGTCACTTGATCCTGTCGATTTGTTTCAATATAGAATTTTTCGACTCCGGTATTTTTTTCAATTTTGTAAACTCTATCAAATATTGAATATTGTATGCTATATATTTGCTTTGACTTACTGGTTAACTTTAACAATGAAATAATGGTCTTATATATGTACATGTAAAATTTAATCATTGAAGACGGATACTGGCTTTATCAGATTCACCCTCCAAGGTTTGTTGTTTTTTAAACTATTCCTCATAACTTTTTTTATCTAAGCTGTTTAACAAGGCGTGTTTTTTTTATCTACATGTGGCTGCTTGGTCACGATGATCTTGAAACGCATAAAACAAGATCACATAATAATAGTTATATAATAATAATAATAATAATAATAATAATAATGATGATGATGATGATGATGATGATAGACACAGGAAGAAAAATTTTATTGTGTGGGGTCTTAGTCTGATTAAATTTGATGAATGCTCTTTTCAGTCGACAAACACGTTTTCAATTACACAGATATTTTTTCTTTTTCAGTCACCCTTAAAGTTGAAATAAATATTGCAAATTTATAAGTTTTTTATGTGTTGCCGTTAATCAAGCAGGATAAGAGTTATCCGACTTGTATTCCAGCAGAAGTTTTCTAAGAGACTACGTGACATTACTTAACCATTCTTTTGTAGATTTTATATTATGTGTATCGGGAAATTAAGACGCTTGCTTACATATAAATTATTGAAAAGAAAATCTAGTAAATTGTCACTTATCGTGTGATTGTGTTACATTTATACACTTCATTTTCAGAGAGTGAGCAATTTTGATAATAAAAATTCACGGTTTGTTTGGTTCTGTTTTTAAATTATAAAATAATAATAAAGGACTGTGTAGCATTAGGATTTTATATACATGTATATCTGAATCTGTAGTTTATAAAGTAAAATAACGTGAAGTAAGCTTCTCTCAGGGATGTTTTACAGCCATTTTGTAAAATGATTTTCAAAATTTAAATTAAAAAATAGTAAAATGTCCAAACCTAGAGACATGCCAAAAATCAAAAATTCAAAACATTTACCTACCGGTCAATTTTGTAAACATTTTTTAGAAACGATTTTTATTTATTCTAATTACCTTTCACAATTTTAAAATTATTGATTTTTCTAAACAAATAAACTCAATTCTGAAGAAATAGGAATCGCAATTAAAAAGTGGAATATTCTCCTACACTTTATCAGGATGGTTTATATAAAATTCTTCATTTACAATTAATATTTCACTCTAAAATGGAGTTAAGTTGTATAATGTTGTTTTAAGCTCAAGTCAAAATTCTTTTTCTTTATCGAGGCAATCATTATAGTGGAGATAGTGGAGGAAACCGGAGTAAACAGAAAAAAACTTCCTTTGTTAAGCGATCTGAAAAGGATCTACAGGAGTAGGATTGGATATAACCAGCCGTGACACCAATTTAATACAAATGGAGGGAAAATAATTATGAAATTATTATTTTACTTTACAAAATAAACAATATATAAGAAAATTCACAATTAACAAGCATGTGCTTGGCAACAACAAGCGCAACAAAGAAGACGAAACACTACAAGTTTATGACAAAAATAATACAAACAAAATACAATTACACAGTGGAATTAACGAATACGTCATTCCAAACTTTGGACGAATATTGACATAAATGTCCAGTCTTAGGGTTGGTAGTTTAATTTTAAAAATGTTAGACACCCCTATCCCGCTTCCTTTTTTTTACTCAGTGGAACATAAACACATACATTTAAAAATTAATAATAATAAGTATAAAAAGTAATTAAATTCATCATATAATGTTCCTCGAGATTCCAGATTACATTTATATAAAGATTTAACACTTAGCGATTACTTTACCGTAGCGAAGAAATAAGAATGTCAATCTACTGTTTTATTGTTGTATGACATGAGAGATGTTAAAGATTAAAATGTTGAGAATCCTTTTAATGCTGTACACCTTATAACTGACTTGGGATTCGGAACAAGGTAAGATTATTACAGTTTATGTTGAAGCAGGTTACGATGGTTACCTAAGAACATGATGCTACTGATTTTATCAATCAAAAACTAATTATAAAAATTAGAAACTATGTATACACAGCCTGCACTATACAAATAGTGTTTAATGTCAAAATTGACAATTCTCGATTTATTTGATTTCACTTGGTTAAGTATGAAAAAATTGACTTCAGAGTTCTGTTAAAGCATTCTGCCATGCCGTCTGACTGAAGGAGGAACGGTGTCGATTTTGTTTTTTCTATGTCCAATAAACTGCCAAATCGCTTGAAAAAGTTTTGAGTCAAAGTTCCCTCCTTGCTCTGAATGTAGCTGATGGAGCTGATGGAGTACTACTCATATTCCGTAATCGCTCGCATCTGTATTAAGGGTATCTGCCATCGGTTTGAAGTAAGAAAGAATTTGGGCCTTTAATAGCTTAGACGCTTATTTCTGAAAAGCCGCTTTACATGCATCCGTCCTGTCAAACTTCTCGGGTTTCTCAATGAGACGATGCAAGGGGCGCGCGATTTCAGGGCACCGCCATATAAAACATCGATAGTAGGAAGCCAACCCACAAAACTCCTGAATTCTGCGATTAAAATCTGTTCGGATCAGTGAGTTATCGCAGATACATTTTCGGGGTCAGGGGATATCAGTGTTAAGAAACCATATGCCCCAGACCTCGACTTGTCGCTGAAATAAATGAAAATTTTGTGTTTTTATCTTTAACCGAGCGTGCACAATCTGTCCAAAACTTAACACAAATTGTTTATTTCTTGTGCCACTTAAGTTGGTAGTGGTCATTTATTGTATGTTGGAGGTCGGGACTCGAACCCCGGCCGGGTCTGACCAGACTTGATTATTTGTATTGACTGATTTTTCTTCAAGCCTTAAAAACCGACACTCTTTGTCACAGCAGGCTCGGTACATTAAAAACTCTTCCTGCACACTGCAAAGGTCAAAATTTCTGCCACTTCACTTATAGCTGGTGACATAAGTGTTCAATATTCTTGACTAGGACATTAAACCCAATCAATCAAATTAAATTAAAAATCTTTGTCTTGTCTTACCAAAAAATAATAACATCATCAAGATAGATGAGCCACACGTTCCATTGCAACCCAGTCAATACCCGTTCTATTAAATGCTCGGAGGTAATGGGGCGTTCGCAAGACCAAATGGCAGTGCTTTCCATTTGAAAATCCTAAACCGAGTAACAAATTAAAGCAGATTTTTCTTTGACAGACTCGTCTAAATGCACCTGCCAATAACAATATGCCAAGTCTATCGTAGAAAATCATTTTGCACCATCAAGGGACTTGTCAATGCGTGGAATTGGGTAAGCGTGCTTATAAGTTAAACGTTCAACTGACGAAAATTAACACATACACATAGGCAACGCCAAAAGACTAAGAAGTCCTTATATTTTTCCTTTCTACCATTTTGTCAATTTCCCTAAAAGCTAATTCTTGCTTGGCCAATGGGAGTCGGTAAGGTGTCTGTCTCAATAGCGCCGCTTCTTTCGTGTGGACTAATGATGTCCGTCCAGGAACTGTATTGGATGCAGTAAACGCACTTTGATTTTTAGGCATCATCGTAAAAACGTTGTCTATCTTCAACATCAACATGACAAATAATATCTTTATACAAAGTCACCAGATGTGGAGGAAAGTACTTAGGTTTGTTTTCAATAGCCTCACTTTTAAACACTATACAAATCTTCATTTGCATTGTCCACCGACACTTCCTTTAATCGTTCCTTCAAAAAGCAATACAGAATCATTGTATGGTTTCATTAGCCTCATTGGGACCGATTTCTCGTCATAATCAACCATTGTCTTTGAGGTTCACAAACCGGTTTTTGCCATACTACCTTCTGCATTCAATTCTATTACTCCAACGAGTTTCTTACATTTTTCTTTATTGCCGTCTCAGAAATAATCATTTCTTATAGTCCTTGCAGTGTCCTGTATTTTTAAACCAATATCATCCTCGGTTTCCTTATCTAAATGTTGTTTACTCACTGTTGTCCCTAAACTGTATTTGTCTCCCCCTACCTGTCTGTAATCCGTCATTTTTGGTTCTTTTGACTCAATGTAATTCTTGTAAAACTGCTGTCCCAGGAACACCGTTTCATCTATCCCATATACGTGAGTATTAAAATTTTGTCCTATCGAGAGCACACAAATAAAATTAGGAAAATATCCCCTCTCCCTCCCCGGGGAAAAAAAGGGGGATGATAAATAGCCGTTTGCGAATAACCGTACACGCTGAACTGTAGGGGATAAAAAAAAGAAATAATAAAATTAGGAATGACAGGAGGCGTATAAATTTGTGAGACATTGTAATGTTCTGAGAGAACAGATCTTTTACTGGCCTAATGCTTCACCTAGGACTATGAATGACCAGACTTGAACCATGCGATATAAATAAAATAATATTTTTTGGATCGTTCAAGTCAATTTCACTTATAGAATATCAGTCAGCTGCTGATTTAAAGGCTATCGATTTACATACAGGGACAGTGTTTGCCTGTCTTTACAAAACGTTAACCTGAGGATAAAACTTGATACTATGTTGGTGGTATGAAGGTTGACATAAGGTGTTACTTCAAATACATTGATTTTGGTTATTTAAGAATATTTGTAGAATTTAAGTTGTTAATTCAACATCTAACAAGATCAATTAACCGTTCATTATTAATTAAAAAATTTTCAAAAGGTCTATTGTCAAAAAATGTAAATAAATGGACAGGAAATCTATTTAGTGTCTAACGAACTGAACACTCTAAATCGATGTAAAAACTAAACAGTCGACCACCGCTGTAGAATGGCTACCATGCAAATATATATACCTATATCAATAATTTGTACACCTGTATATATTTATCACCTGGACATAAACTTTTATAACCTGTCTATTAAGACCATCTGTTCATCACCTATATACAAATCAATATTGACAAAGGTTACGTTATCACTTCTATATAAAGTAAAATATTAAGCTAACATTATCACCTGTATAAATAGTGAAATATTTTTATAGGTAACATTATTAACTGTATAATTAGCCACTGTTTAAAAAGGTTATTTATCACCTGTATGATTGGTCACTGTTTATATAGGTTACGTTATCACCTGTATGATTGGTCACTGAATAAAAATAATCTGTTCGTGAATGTCACGTTGTCAACTGTATATGAAGTCAACTGATTGTGATTATCATTATCACTTGTATATAAAGGTAATCTTATTTTTGAATGTCGTGATTTCATCTGCAAATGAAACTATAGCTTGTGAATGCCACCTGTTTGTGACGTTATCACCTGGGAATTTAACCACATGGTCTTTATCACCTGCATATTAAATAACCTGTTTGTGATCTTATCACCTGCATATTAAATCACCTGTTTGTAATCTTATCGACTGCATATTAAATCACCTGTTTGTGACTTTATCAAACATTGATTTTGATTTTGAAACTTTAGATTCATTATTTTCAACTTTTCGGCTAATATTTTTTTTATCTATCAACTTTTTCGGTCTTAGTGTCACTGATGAGGAATGAATTTCCGAAATGTGCACATCTGGCACATCAAAATTTAACTGGTATTTGTATTATATATTCACTTCTATATAAAATCACCTTTTTTTGACGTTATTATCTGTATGTTTTATTACCTGTTTTGACGTTATTACAGGTATATTTTATCACCTATATGTAATGTGATAACCTGCATCCTAAATCACTTGTTTGTGACGTTATCAGCTGCTAAGTAAAAAAAAACTGTATGTGACGTTATCATCTGTATATATATAATCACCCGTTTCTGATGTTATCACTTGTATATTTTATCACCTGTATCTGACGTTAACATCTTCATATCAAATCACCTGTATGTGACGTATTTAATTACCTGTTCTGACGTTATTACCTGTTTATTTTTATCACCTGTTTGTGACGTTATCACCTGTATATATAATCACCTGTTTATAACTTTATCATCTGTATCTAAAGTATCTATGTATTGAATGTATATTTTGTAGAATGTAAAATGATATGCACTTACATCTAATCCACACACTGGCACACAAGGGAATTTTTTTTTACCTCAGTGACATTTCAACAACAATAACCCCACCTGTTAAGCGCCAAAGATTGTATTTTAAGCGACTCAAGTACAATGTATTAAAATAGAAAAGGTTTTAACAAGCAATCCTATAAAACCGTAAAGTACTGTGAACTGTTCAACTCAAGTTTTCAAATAATCATTGGATTTATCGAATAGCGCGTTAGACAAATGGTTTAATCACCGTTCATTTCTACAACAGTCAAATTAAAAATCTCTATACATTATCAACTTTATCCGACGGCTAACCGGGTAATTTAATTATTTGACTTTTACATCAAAACAAAAGGAAGAAATTTTGATGAATACCTGACTGATTAGATGAAGATATAAGTTAATTACTGGTCATAATTACACGTTTGTTAACACAGACCGATGTCATGATTGTTACTGTAGAAGTCTTTAAATTCACTTTATGTGTGACATTTTGTAGATATTTGGTGGAATGTAGAACTGACCGCCTTTATAACATGGATAATATAGTCTTGGAATTTGTTATATTCATAGTGTTGTGTTTTGGTGCTCCAATGGGTGAGTATATTTAATTTCTATATTTATGAAATGTTAGTGATACAAATGATATAGATTTATATAGAGTTTTCACATTTCTTTTCTTTGTTTGTGTACTAGATTTTTGTTAACGTCACAGACAATCGTCACTTTATAAATAAACTATATACAGGAAGTTGTGACATTTTTTTAAAAAAATTTTCTATATAAATTTTTTTTTAAAAATTATAAATATTTAAAAATAATAATTAAAAATGCAACATGGCGGTTTATAAAATATTAGAAAACATTATGGACACGGTAATACAATTATTATTAAATGCAAAACAATGAATAATGAATTTTGAATCGGACATCAACTTATTATGCATTTAAACCATCAATCAAAATTCAAAATACAGAAATCTATATTCGTTTGTCGAAGGTTAGTGGTTTTCTCTGGGCACTCTGGTTTCCTCCACCATCTCAGTACTTACATCCCTTATAAAAGTCAAAGAATCAGAACTATCCATTACGCTCTGCCATATTATGAAACTGATATGTGAAAGAGCACATAAGATTGGTCTGTGGTTGTTTCATTTGTAATTGTTCCTTGATTTTTACAAAAGCCAATGTTCCTGGAAATTAATTATAATTGAGGAAACAAACATCTTTGATTAACAAATTTAAAATATGATAGCTGATGTGAGCTTAACAACATTGATTTATATATCTGAAGTGCCTATTCCACAATACAACATTCAGCATTGAATAAGTAGCTGTTTGTTATTCAACATTTGTTTTTTAACTACAACTTAGTTGTGAGAAACGTACAACCAAGGAAAAATATATTTGCTTATAATACAAACGTAGTCAACTTGTGAAGATTCATAATATGGAGAGTAGAAGTTTCATGCTTTCACTGAACCCGAATTATCGGAGTGTCTTATTGTATTACTATCCATATCGTCACTTCATAGTAAAGCTTACCTCCAGAAACTCGGAACACATGGTTCAAAAGCACTAAACTAAACACGATATTATCACATGGAATACTTCCCATTAAGGGCTTCGGCATATAAAGTTTTTAACTGTGCCAAAGTAAACAAAGTGTTGTTATGTTATACTTTCTACAGAGAATGTCACTTCAAAGTAAAGCTTATCTTCAGAGACTTGGAACAAATCCCCAAAGCACTAAACTAACCACAAATCATAACATAATATATCCTATATAAGCGGAATATTAAGGGTCCTGGTATATTGAGGGTTCTGGAATATTGAGGGTCCTGGTATATTAAGGATTCTGGTATAATGAGGGTTCTGGTATATTGAGGTTTCTGGAATATTGAGGGTCCTGGTATATTGAAGATTCTGGTATATTGAGGGTTCTGGAATATTAAGGGTTCTGGTATATTGATGGTTCTGGTATATTGAGGGCTCTAGAATATTGAGGGTTCTGGTATATTGAGGGTTCTGGAATATTGAGGGTTCTGGTATATTGATGGCTCTAGAATATTGAGGGTTCTGGTATATTGAGGGTTCTGGAATGTTGAGGGTCCTGGTATAGTGAGGGTTCTGGAATAGTGAGGATTCTGGAATATTGAAGGTTCTGTTATAGTGAAGCTTTCACTATGTCAAAGTAAACATAGTTATATTGCGTTATACTATCTATAGGCAATGTGTCTGAGAGGTATGCTTACAGTTCGAAGATTAGGATACCGTTGAAGTTTCAAGCTTATTTTCCCACTGTATAATAGTACCGTATTTTAATATGTATTATATCTGTTGCTTTAGTTTAATCAGTAGTGACATTGCCCGTTAATAGTGTTATAAAAGGATGAAAGTTTTTTGTGTACTCTAGTTTCTTATTTTTTCAAAACCCCCCATCACTATTTTTAGTGAAATAATAATAAAGGTTTCAATAATAACTTTTCATCCCTCCCCCATATTCCAAGAACTCTGGTGTTATCCATCAAAAGCCATATTTCTTTCGGTTAGTCAAATTTACGAAAATAATAAAAAGTTTAATAAGAACCAAATAATGGTTCAGCAGAAAGGGAAATTTATATATTAATCTAATACATAATCAATTTTGTATGCTATCGATCTTAATGTTACGACTGGTTTACGCAAATTTAAAAATTATTCAAATTGTAAAAATACAAAATGTATATACTCTTCGAAAATATCGCTAAATATTTGAAAATCTGCTCGCTTCACATTTAGTAATATCAAATATACGTTTCCACACACTAACGAAGGATATCAATGGATATTGTATTACAGCACTATAAATCTAAATTATTTATTGATTATCGATATAAAACATGCAGCAGAAATGTTCGATATCCGCTTAATACAATCGATAAATTTTCACCTTTATTTTACAATAATGAACAGTAATTTGTAACTTGTAAACAAACAAGAAATTAATTTTCATTTTAATTTTGTTGTACTTTGTTGTTGTTTCTCTATGACTTTTACATTTTATAAATAATTGCTGATGAGGGTTTTGAAATTGTATAAATTTCCGGCGAAAATAATTGAAAGTATAGAATAAAAGATTTTTAATGAATTAAAATGCTAGATTGTAGGACGCTATAAGCCCTTAAACAGTTATTATATATTATACCTCCATAGTGGTTTTGCATTATTGCTTCAGAATAAAACTATAAAAAAATCGTTAAATTTCTGCATTCTGAGTGACAGGGAATAAATCGCTTATAAACACATAAGTAGTGTTACGTCATCATTACATATACATCATCTTTACTGTTTACTTAAAAGTATTTTATATAATGAAGAAAACGAATTAAAACCAGTGTGATAAAGTAACCAATTACAACACAACCAATAACAAACAAACGAAAGATAAATGTACCACGACCGATAACCTATGACACATAAAGGCCGGTAACTGATGATCCATAAAAAATTTACTAAAACTAACGGTTTTAAATATATACTAAGGACGATAACTGATGATTTGCAAAAAAACACACAAAGACAGATAACTAATAATTTATAAAAGATACACAAAGGGAGTTAACCGATGACTTCTGCAGACAAATCAAGGCTGATAACTGATGATTTGCAAAACACACACAAAAGGAGTAAACTGATGACTGTTACATTTATACCAAGGCCAATAACTGATGATTTGCAAAACACACACAATGAGAGTTAACTGATGACTTATACATAAATACAAAAGCCGATACCTGATGATTTGCAAAACACACATAAAGGCAGTTAACTGATGACTTATACATACCAAAGCCGAGACCTGATGATTTGCAAAACACACACAAAGGGAGTTAACTGATGACTTGTACTTACATACCAAAGCCGAGAACTGATGATTTGCAAAACACACAAAAAGGGAGTTGACTGATGACTTATACATAAATACCGAAGCCGATACATGATGATTTGCAAGACACACACAAAGGGAGTTAACTGATGACTTATACATACTAAGGCAGATAACTGGTAATTCGCAAAACACATACTAAGTTTGAAAACTGATGATTTTTAAAGCACGGTAACGTTATTTGAATAACCTTATCCTTACCATATTTCAGGCGTATTTACTAATATTTTGAACAAAAGAACGTTTTTATATCATTCGGAACCTGTTAATTGGACAGAAGCGGATATTTTGTGCGACGAAGCAGGTGGAAAGTTAGCTTCTGTTTTTGACGTCTCAACTTATTAGACGTGGATGCTGCATTGACATTAATACGGTGAGTATGTATAAACTAATCAAAATAAAGAGTCAATCCTAAATCCGTTTACTCAAATAACAAAGTTTGCAGTTACTTGAGTACGTCAGTTAATCCAAGTGTGTTTCACCGATGTGGGTTCCACCCCAGCTTCATGCGAGAATTTTCGTTTTGATCCACGTGTTACCGGTAACAGTAGGTCTTCGATGGTTTTTTTTAAAGACATTAGATAAATGTACATGTAATACGCGTTTAAAAGTCACAATAAGCTTATCCTAAACAGATATATTGAAAACATCCGTCAAATATTGAATAAAAATACCTGTTTTAATTTTGATGTGCCATATGTGCACAATTCGGAAATTCATTCCTCATCAGTGACACTAGGAGCCGAAAACGTTGATAGATAAAAAGGATAATCCAAACATTTTGAAAATTTTGAAAACTAATGAATCCAAAGTTCAAAATTGAGGGCAGGACATATTGCAAACAACTCTCGAATTGAGCGTATTTTATAATACAGAGATGAAGAGTTGACATCTTGACATCTTCTTGTAAGACCTACTGATCCTTTTGACAGTTACTGGTTATATTTTAAATTACTTAATTTTCAGACGAATGTGGTTTATTATTGTTTAAAAATTGATTTATTAATTTATTGGCATACCTCAATTTTTTAATTTATTATTTTTGCGGTTCATAACTACATATATTAATTACATAGAGTAAAATGTCAGTTTTTTGTTCTATAACAAACGTGTAGATGTACCCCATTCTAAGAAGAACAAACATCAAATGATGTAAACGTGTTTAGTGTATGCAATAAAGTATGAATAAACAGAGTTTATGTTCTGGCTTACGGGTGCATTTTACTTCTAAAATGCCTGGGGTCATAAAAATGTAGTATACCTAACTATACCTGTAAAATACATAATGAAAATATATCTAAGACGGTCATGCCAAGCTACAACACCAGACGTTCATACATGCCAAGCTGCAAAACTAGACGATCATGCCAAGCTACAACACCAGACGATCATGCCAAGCTACAACACCAGACGGCCATACATGCAAAGCTACAACACCGTAAGCAATAATGGCCCTTTTGTTCGAATCGAAGCTTGTTTAGTTAAATCAATGGATAAGTCAAATTTGTATCTTTTAAATCCCATCAATTGTTTTTTTTTCTTTTCTTTCTATCTTTTTTTTTGGGATTGGGAGGATGGGGTGTGGTGGGGGGTTAAAGCCCAAAAGTAAACATAACCACATCAAATTAATGCAGTGATTTAAAATATCCATATGATAATTATATATTGTTTTCATTGGTATGAAGTGTTTGTAACAATAATGAATTAAACTAACCAGCCTTTAAAAGGCTTGATCTTGATGATCATAACTTGAGGAAATCTTTAATAAAAAATAAGAAGAAAACGCCTAGTGATTATTTGAACAGAAGGACCAGTACAATCCTTTCAACTAACCTGTAACTACTAATTTGCTCAAGTATTGTCTGGCGATTTTTTAAATTAACCAAATTGTTTCTATTACCAAGTTTTATGGAGTAAATCATAAATATCTTGATGAAGTTTTTTAAAGACAAAATATTTTAACATTGCAAGCAACCCAATTCATCATGCCACTGTTCTTGTACGAACTGAAGGCTTAATACAAAATCCTTTTTTATATAAAGACAACCTGGGTCTACACCTATGTGACGAGACTATTAGCTAACACCTTCACCAATCGGCTTCCGCATTCGTTAAAAACGGAGAGTATCTCATTTAATGAAATCCAATAACAATTTCGTCTTTTCCATTAATAAATTCTAAAATCAAATTATATAAAATAAAGTGTTTATCGATTTATTAATCCATTTATTTATTCTTGACACTTTTTGTAGGAAGTATCAATGTCGAATCGATGAATTTGAAATGTATAATGGCAGATTACAACCTAATTGGAAGTATTGTTTTACTGCGCTCATTATAAAAATTTTATCCGTAAACAATGATTTTCTAGAGTTAAAGCGCAGCCCCAGAGTTTTACAAGTACCAGAGATTTCATGAAAAATGGATGTTTTTTATTGATTGTGTTAGGACTAGATTCTTCACTTGTTTATTGATTCTCAACATCTCTTGAATATCGATATTTGCTGGTGGATATAATATAATTATTTCCCTTTTTCTTGTCAAAATACCATTGCATATCGTTTGTAAACACAATCATTTTTATTCCGTCAAATAACTCATTACTCATGTCAAACATTATTGGAACAATTGGCCATAATAATTTGTTACAACGTGTTTTGTGCCTGATGTGAAGTTAACTATTGTCTAACGCCGCTGAAGATTTTTTATTTTCGGATAATTTCTACTTAGTTAATTATTCATAATTATATCAAGAAATGTTTTCTTTTGATAGAATATTCTCAAATGTATTTTTAGCCTTTTTGGAATTATTCATCGGATTGGTACCAAAACGTCTCCATGAGCAGTATCAGTATTACAAAGAAAAACAAAACAAAACAAGACAATCACTACCATCCCCACCTACCACCCCTCAACACATGTTTCATGTTTTTCCTGAAATGAACATGATTTTTTTTTTGCGAATTGCAACTGGTACCAGACATGAAAAAACACTTCCTGTCAATTTTTATCAATGTACGTTTATAACTGTTATTTTAGCGAAACTCCGTCATTTTGGATCGGACTAAAATTTGAAAACGATGTATGGAAATGGCGAGATGGTTTCGAGCTCGAGTGGAGTAACTGGAAATCAGGAGATTCTAATTACAATGGAAGTTGTGTGTCAACGTCATACCTTACCGACTACACATGGGAAAGCACCGCTTGTAACGTATCCTTACCGTTTCTATGTGAATTCCCTGTCGGTAAGTTACTCTGCCTCTCATTTACTTGGTTTGAATTGTACCGGGAGCGGATAACTGTCGTCAAGTTATCCTGCCTCTCATTTGCTTGGTTTTAATTATACCCGGAGCGGATACTAGTGTAAGTCTGTCTTTTCGCTTTATGAAGATTGTAGGTTTACATACGTCTTTGTTGTTTTGAAGAAAAAATCTCAACTTATCAAAGCAACCAAGCATACACATAAACATATTGGTTATTAAATACAAATATACCAGTCCATGTCCAAATAAATACTTATGATAAAAAAAAAATAAAAAAGCAATAACTTTGAAGAATAGCCTATTTAGTTAAACACGTGAACTTCCTTGAATGAAGTGAGGCCGGGTGCTTCGGAAGAGTAAGCACCTCCTGTCCAGATAGTTACACCCGTCAAGCGCAAAGTCAGATATGAGAATGAAAGAAACATGGAACAATGGTAGGTCAAATATCAATTATAAAAAAAGACGTTTAACTCACACACACACACACACACACACACACACACATATATATATAACGTGTTATATTTAAGTAGATGAAATATAAAATTTAAAAGTTGTCATGAGCTACTTTTAAATCGTATCATTTTCAAAAATTTAAAAGTAGCACGTTTTAATATGATAGGTTTTTAAATAAAGTATTCTGAACAATTACCATTTTATAATGTAATCAGAAACTTTAAGACTACGTTTTATTGGAGATGATGTTCATGTTGACGATAAATATAGAATCTTCAATGCAAACGTGAATGCATAGTAGTACACTGATCAAACACGGCTTGCATAATAATTAAAATCGTAAAAATACTGGAAAAGGGAAAATGATTTTTGTGTCACGAGTTTCAGCCGTAGGCTTAGCGGGACTGTGGTAATCCCTGTTTTAAAGATTGAATTCTTCTACTATAGTAAGTGACCCCTCACGTTATAACCACACCACCAAATAATAATATTTTTTAATTTCAGGGGAATGCTCGTTTAGAAGTTATAATCGTACCAGCATAGTTGCATTTAATATGTTTGGAACGATTTCTTCTTTAGAGGAATGTCGGCAACTTTGTATCGAGTCAACAGAAATGCAATGTTTATCGTTTGAGTACAATACAAACGAAAGATTCTGTCAACTTAGCAACACTAACAGATGGATACAACCAGAAAGCTTCGCTTACTATGACCGGGCCTGGAATTATTATCACAGAACTTGTATACAAGGTACCTACTGGTTTCACTGTAAATAGATTTAACCTAGCGACACACCATTTCTCGAAATGGTGCTTAAAGCTATTCTTGCGATATGAATCTTTAATATTCAATATCTGGTGAGACTGTTGCATGCGGTTTTAGACACAATTATGAGTTATGTCTATAGAAAATAATATTTGTTTATACATCTCTATAGAAATAAGATGCTGTTAATTTGTTGTCTTGAACGATTATGAATTTAGGATGCCTTTTCGAATGATCTCAAGAATAGGAAGTTATGGGTCATTTGAGCAAATAAAAAGTTTTTTTAAGTTTAACATAACTATGTGTCCGTTATAAACTCCTTGGGACGATTAATAAATATATTGACTGAACGATACTCATTGCTGGCCAGTGTACGTGTTAAGGTGTCTGACCCGCGCATTTAAACAATTAATATTAGCTTTTTTACCCAGATTTGCATTTGTTTACAATATTACAGTTTGTAACGTTTTTCATAGAACTTCGCTTCATTTTTATCTTGCAGCTCGATTGTGGTCTAATGATAATGAATTATTACGTTCCCTGGACTTTACATCTAAAGCACCCATGGCAACAACCGTCAAGCCTGCAACAACTGGTAGGTATAAATCGCTTTTTTCATGCGGGATTTCTTGTGCGATAAATACCGCGTTACTCTTTACAGTTTGCTTTCGGTCCAATTTGTAATTTTACTCAATCCAGTTTTTGGTTATATTTGTAACATTTACCCGAATCTTTGACAACCAATTAAAGCATACAAAAATGATCTATCATGTCTCTACATTGTTTTACGTGGTTTGAGATAATGTATTATAGTATGACGTCTTGATGTGGTCTTTGATCGTTGTACACACAGTGTTTTCTGTTTTGTGATCATCTGTTCATCTGGCATTTGTTAAGCACGTTAGGATACAAGTATACTTGTATCATGCGATGTTGCCTCGAAATGATGTGTGGAATAATTGTTTCCGTTAAGCACGATACATGTATCACAATTCGACTATTTTTTTAGAATATCACGACGTGACCACTTCTGTAAGCGGTTGAAACAAAAAGTATGAATAAAGCGGAAATTGAATTCACATTCAATTTATTTTTAATTTTTACAGATTCACCAGGGATTTGGTCAAGAGATGCATGGAGATACTTATTATATAATAATACTCTAACTTGGTTTGAAGCTGAAGCATTCTGTAGAAATAAGGGAGGCAACCTCGCAACTATACATGACGAATCAACTCTACCTGATACCGGATATATTAGAAACAAGTATTTATAAAATGAATCTTACAACAGTTAAGGCTGTCATTACATAAACAACTCTTTTTTGTAACATTATATTTTAAGGCATAAATATATTATATCTGTGACATTTTCACTTCATGTAATCAAACATAAACATACCAGTTCATGTCCATATAAGAATTCCAAAAGCAAGGAAAATTCTGAAAACTTAAAAAAAAAACCACACCAGAACATACATCAAGGAGTGAGGCCGGGTGCTCCGGAAAGGTAAACAAATTCTGTCTAGCAAGCTACGCCCGGCACATGCAAAGTCAGATTTAGAAGAATGATAGAAACACAGAACTATGAAACATAAAATATATCCAGTTTGGATTTCATACAGAGACTTCATACTTATCAACAATATTGATGGCCAAACAAATTGTGCAACTACTAAATGCGATTTTTTAAACTTAATTTTAAATAGAATCTTGCTATCATGCATCTCACTAGTTTCTTTCAATATCATTTGACAGTCACGCGTTGTCCTAATATAAAGAAAATAAGGAAACAAGTAGAGTGGTGAAACTAAAACATAAAATTTTATTTCTCGAAGCAAGAAAACAGTTTGACAGAAATTGATAGTAAGGTAAACATATAACACAAATACCTGTTAAATTTTGATGTGCCATATGCGCACATTTCGGAGAATCATTTCTCATCAGTGACACTAGGGGCCGAAACGTTTTATAGATAAAAAACATAAGCAAAAAGGCAAACGGTTGAAAATTAATAAAAATAAGTTCCAAAATTATATGAATCCAAATCCAGCTTAGGAATGCTTTGCATGAGGGAACAAACCTTAGTCTTAAATCAATTTCAAAATTTAACACGGCTGAAAATTTTGCTAAATAGTATATTTTCTGACACTACGAATACTGCCGACGGAGTTATGGATACCCTCGGGAAGTTAACTCCAGCAGCGGTACCTGCTCACGGGTAGTAAATATATAACACAAATACCAGTTAAATTTTGATGTGACAGATGTGCACAGTTCGGAAATCATTCCTCATTAGTGACACTAGGAGCCGAAAAGTTTGATAGATAAAAATATAAGCCAAACAATTGAAAATTAATGAATTATATGAATCCAAATCCATCTAAGATTGGCTTTGCATGGAGTAAAAAAAACTTAGTTTTAAATACATTTATCACTATTTCATCATACAGAGGGACGCCAACCCAATCATGTCACTGTACCCGATTTGGTTAAACAGTTTTTTCTTTTCTTCTCATGATGATTGGTAGGATAGAATCGTTTTACAGTGTACATGAGACCTTATATGAGTTGTTCTGGTTTAAATGGGAAAACAAAGCGTGTAGAATAGGACATTGACTGGTATGTTTGTGTTTTATTTGTTTGACGGAAAGAGTATGTGAACTATTTCCCATCCAAAACTTCTCTCGTTCCATTAACAGAGTATTTTGTCATGTTCACGTATGCAAAGTAGTTATTCACCATGTTCAGAGTGATCGGAAGGATAAATTCGTCACACAGTGAGTTCATGCCTTGTTTATAAGTCGGAATTAACTTCAGATATCCTTTACACAGGGTCAGTAAAATCATTTCCGTATAATATTTTACTGTCCCTGTAATCATTACTGACCCTGTATAAGCCATATGAGGTCACCAACGCATTGTTCTAATAATACCATGTTTTTTCCAACATAAGTGTTTTACCTCATAAATGAACTATAAATTACTAATATGTCATATTTAAGTTTTCCATTGTAGATATTTTTGGATAGGACTACTTCGAGATGAAGAGAATATTTGGGGATGGATAAATGAATCTGTTTCATTAACCTGGACAAACTGGCGATATACACCAAGTAATTTTGACATGAACAGTTGTGCTTCTGTTTCTCTCGATGAGGGCTATAAATGGTATCCAACTAGATGTTCAACTCAACTGCAATTTATCTGTCAGTTTCCCGCTCGTAAGTAGTTCTACGGCAATTTATAATATCTAAATAGAAGAAGGAAATTAACAAAAATAAATAAATAAATAAATAAATAAATAAAAATTAAATTAATAAATGAAAATAAAATTAATTAAAAAACAAATAAAATAAAACATGAACTTGGCAACAAATAAATAACAGGTATTTTTAATCATTCCTTAACTTAATTTTAAGAAAAAATCGCATTAAATCAAATCACTCGATATTCCATGTTTTATAGAAAATAGTTGCAATGAAACAAACATACCAGTCCTTGTCTATATCACAATCCAAAAAACAAAGTGTAACCATTCCATTAAAATGTTAAGATAAATAGCCTCCGAACAACTATATGGGCAAGGACTAATTATATTTATTTTTATAGTATCAAGTTTAACTCTGAAGTACCCTACGTGTTTCTTCGCTGTTTTTTTTTATCCCATTTTGCTGCTTTTGATTTTTTAAGGCATTTCGGTTGGAAATGAATTTATTTCCATGAATTTACGTTTCGATATAAATGAAAAACTGCTGACTTAGGCGTCAAACACCATTACTCCACTTGAGTCTACTGTAGATCAGTGCAGCCTATCTTAAACTGAATTGCCAATACGATTATATTTTGTTACATATAGTTATCTTGCACGAAAGGTAAATTAATTATGATTTCACTTGATAACGATTCGTTAATCTGCGGCTCTAATCACATTAAGAAGCGTAACGTTTTTATTTCCGTATTAATGTTGAATTAAATATTAAGTTGTCATTATGACTGAGGGCGTAACCTCGTCTTTTTAATAAAAGTATCCAAACTGATTTCTTAAAAGTGAATGTCAGAAAATATTTTTGGTACATTGTTGATTGAGAAGTGATCACAAGTTCATTGTTAAAAATTCAGTTTGTTTCAATATTTTTCAGTTATTTTTTAATATATAAAAATCCCTTTAGTGAAGCACAATTGATCTGCACAAAGGATAACAACTATCGATATTTAGTTTACGAGATGAATAATACAAAATGATGTTAATAGCAATTAATTATCACTTACAAATAGGTAACATTCTCTACAACAAATGAAGTGACATATATATCGAATGAACCGTTCAGGCTTATCAATAGATTTTTTATATTATTTCAATTTTTGTATAAAAATTAATAAGACATTGTTTTATATTTTAGCTAATTGTATATATGAGGTGTTAATGAATGCAAGTATCTTAGCCAAAAATAACCATATATTCATGAATGTCAGTCTCCAGCAATGTCAAGACGTATGTGATACAACGTCAGATTTTGAGTGTAGATCTTTTGAATATAATAATCTAAGAAAGCAATGTCATATTAGCAAAGGTAACAGATGGACACTGTCCAGCTTTTTTCCATCAGGACGTGAAGAACTGGGAATATCACCACAGGAAATGCAATTTTGGTATGTATCATGTTTCAGTCTGGAATATGTCATACAAGTAAGTATGTTATAAAACACAAACATAACCACAATCCCTGAAAAAAAACTTTGAAAACTGGCCAGTATTCAGTAATACACGTGAACTTCGATCAAGGGAGTGAGGGTGGGTGCTCTGAAAGAGTTAGGAACTCTTGTTTAGCTAGCTACCCTCGTCTTGTGCAAAATCAAATTTGAGAATGAAGGAACAAGGGACTATGGTAAGTGAAATTTATTCAGTAAAAGTTAATATACAGTTCCTTCATACTTATCAACATATTCTTCAGAAAAGCACTATGCTATTAAGAAACATTGTTTGAATGAGTTGAACAGATACACAGGGGGATGGCCACTAGGATCCATCCATCTTTGTAGAGCCTAAGGGAGAGCTTGTTTCAATTTCTTCAAGATTATTAGTCAGTTTATAAGGCAAAATTCATGTTAGATCGAACATTGTATATGTTTCTTCAATCATTAGCAGGGCGTTATTTCTTACATTTCCTCATGCTTCCAAATATAACTGGTTTATGACAAGTGTCCTTCACAAAGCAAGAAAGTTGTTACTTTTGGTATATCTACCTTTGAGATGGAAAATGTGATTAAGTGAAAAGGAAAATAATGCAAAAGTACTATGTAGCTGGTTTGTAATATAAGACCTCTGGAAATTAATAAAATCGATCAAGGTTACTAGGTTGACGTGGTTGAAACAAAGTGAATAGTGAGTTTAGGATATCTTAGATTTTGAAATATATTGTAAGTTTAAAATCTGGATTATAAGATTAAAAGGATGACTTTTATCGAAAAAAATATAACAGTGTCAACACATTTTATCGAAAAAAATGTGTCAACACATTTTATCGAAAAAATATAAGTGTCAACACATTTTATCGAAAAAATATAACAATGTTAACACATTTGTTCGGAAAAAAATATAACATTGAAATTATGTGTCAACACATTTTATCGAAAAAAATATAACAGTGTCAACACATTTTGGCAAGGTTTTTGTTTGCTGTTAGTATTTTAAAAGGAAATTTGAATGTATTTTAATGAGTTGTAACTCCCCATTATGTTACAACTATACAGTTGAAATAAGAACAAATGGCAAACTTGTTAAATGGTATATTTGTAAGATCAAATCAATTTAGTAAGATAAAATAAATTCATAAAGTTAGTAAACTTTAAAACCATAAAAAACATACATAAATGTTGTATGTGCTTATTCCTAATACAAAAACTCTATGATTTATAGGAGCTGATACTTTAATAATACCTGAAGTTCTTCAATTTGCCGCAGTATTCCAAAGTGATAGAGTCTTGTGAAGATGATAAAAAATTCTTCATCAAATCATTGTTCAACTCTATGATTAAAATAGTACCTTTTTCAAAAATTTTTTAAAATTATTTTGTTTTGTCGTCCTGTTTGTTTGAGTAAAAGAAATGATGACGATTTTTTAATATTCAACTCAAAAAAACACTGTACGATATCTTTCTTAGAAAACAAAACTTGAGTCAAATTTTTATTTAAAGTTTTGTAATTTAATTTACCTGAAACATTCGTCTGAAAAATATACAGAAATATACAAAAATGAATTAAAAGAAAAATGCATATTTACTGTAGATTCTACGAAAATAAATAAAAAAAAGTTGAGGTTTCTTGGAGTTTTTGTTTTATTAAACATTTGTTAATACCTTTTAGATATTATACTCATTTGATTTAATTTGAAAACAAAAACATAGACGCATTACCTTTCTGTATTTCCACTTTCCTGAAAAGGGAAGAAATTTTCCTATTTTAGATAAATTCAATATCTGTGATTGAGAAAGATTTGTTACTCGGAAAAGTAATATTTTTGTTTTTTTAATGGTCAATCAATTGAAAAATTTTAATTTTATATTTAGTGTTAAACGCGTTTAAAAAGTATGAAGATACATATAAGGTATTTCAAAACATCAACATGTATTTGAATAATGATTTGATGTTTCATCTATAAAGTTGTCATTGCAGTATTGCTCTTTGGAAACGTATGGGACACTTATGAATTGATGTTTAATAGAAATTTTCTTTTTTAAGGTGTAGAGAAATCACAGGACGCTTCTACAACAGAAATGATAACAACTGAAATTTATACAACAGAAACTTTACAAACAGGTATTAACACTTGGAATACCTTTATGTAGCACACATATCCACTTGTGTGCATCATTTTTCTTATAAAAATAGAAACAGCATATTTCTGTAGTTATAAACGATCCTATTAAAATCCTGCTATTAAGACATTTTGTAATGAAAAAGATAAAATTAGTTGATAAAAAATCCAATACTTAAATAATATAATGTATATTATAATTCTGTTTACATTTATAGATACAAGAGCATTTGGTATATGGGCGAAAGTTTATTAATCTCTAAGAATATATTAAAACAAGTTCGTGTGTGCGGTGTTACACAAGTGTGTATTATGATCTGCAATGTGCTGGCGCACGCTCCGGTAGTCCTTTTGTTAAGGTACAAGTTAACTGAGTCAAATAATTCACATTATCCTTGAACTGTAAGAACCAAGCCATACGCTGTCTTCATAACGGTGAGCGGCAGGTAAGGATGCAATATCTCAAACTTTAAAGTATTATGAATGACCAGGCCGGGGTTCGAACTAACGACCTCCAGCTCTCTAGGCGATTGTTTCACCACTCAATCAATGAATCGGACCACACCATGGTCAAAGAATGGCATTTGGCAATACCCAGTGACGTTCAAAAGTTTTTTTTTAAATTATATATCTCTGTTCATTGGTTATGCAAAATACGTGTCTCTATTTTACAGATACCATGACAACACTATCGTTAAAACCAACAACAACAACAGAGCACATTAAAACATTCGAAGAAATTAAAGAGGACTTGATTTCTTTTGGAGAGAAAATAAAACGTAAACGGATTTTGGAAAAGAAAACCAGTGTTTTTGACAGTAGACCATCTGCTACAAGTGTGGGTGTTGTGGCTATTGTTATTTTATCAAGTATCCTAGGTGGAGTGGTTTTGCTTGATATAAGCACTATCGGAGCCCACTGTAAATATATGAAGAATCCTTACTTAGGAAAGAAAAAGAAGCACAAAAAGCCAAAGAAAAAAAGAAATAAAGATTTCAATGATGTTATCAAAATGTGCAAAATAGAGGATGTAACAGACTCTAGAAATAAAAGTAAAACTGCTATTGAGAATGAAAATGCACATTTTGATAACGTAACGGAGGAGTGCAAATTCGAGGACGAAACAACTGTGAATAGTACTAGTATTAAAAATATCGATGAACGAGAGAAAAATAACAACGAGGAAGAGGAGAAACATGCTGAAAATATGTTACCAAAACAGGAAGGCAAAGATGGGAAAGAAATTCCTGAAACGAAAACCGAATCGGAAATTGACAATGATTATTTTGGTAATGGAATAACTGAAATAAAGGTTGATTTAGAGATTGACAACAATTATGTTACGTTGACGGATTTGAGAATAGACCCCAATATCAAAGAAAACGAACTGTTTACACATTTATAGTGTCTTTAATAGATACATTTCTGTCTATGCACCAGATTAAAGTCTTCCACTATATATGTTAAACAAAAGCTCAAAGACGACAATTGGAAATCAAAAATTAAAACCAAAAACTGTGCTTTCGCCTAGTCTATCAATTTCATAATTAGTAGGTACCTTTTATTTCACATGATATACTACAATGCCTTTAAAGAAAAAGTTTAATAAGCTAGTCAACAAATCTATAAATTGTCATATCTCATTTATAAAATTGTTTTAGACGACAAACCTTTACAGAATCAGTTACATTAAAGGTTGTTGTCTCCCTTGTTAGTGTCATTACTAGTAGGATTATGTATTTCTGGAAATAAATCAATAAATTACGTTTTTATGGACCGCTGATTTTTAAATAAGCTGGACAGTCGATGACCTTCCAACAGTACGATAACATCATCACTGGGCATTTATTCCAGCGAAAATCTTAAGCCTGCAATTTATATTTCAATGGTTCAAATATGTGTCAGTTTACTCTTTATAACTTAACTGCTTTATCATTAACTAATGTCGTGTCGTATCGTATTCTCTGTTACCAAGTTTCAGGTTTCCATTTTCTATTAAAATTGATAATATCAAAACTTTATAATAAGACTGAAAACGGAAATATTTTGCCTAAAAATAACTTTTCTGAAACTTGAATATCTTTTTTGTGTTATGTTGGTTCTGTTGTATGTTTCATGGTATCATTGGTTTTCTTGATATCATTGCTTGTATTCAGATATTATTTCAGAAACAAATACATGTATCACATTTTTGTTCTTTTTGTATTTTATGTTTATGCTTGTAGTGCTATAACCTGATACTTTATAGTATTGAGCATTTGACAAAATATTGTTCAGTTACTTTCAAGAATAAAATCATTTAAATAGAATTTTTCAATGATGTTTTATAAAAACATATATATATATATATATATATATATATATATATATATATATATATATATATATATATAACGTTGCCATATTCTGTTGTGTCGATTAACTGGATAAGTTATCTTGTTTTTAGGCAGGTGATATGGAATTTTACAACCTTTCTGATTTTCTTATTTCCTGAGTCGAATTTATTATTTTTCAGACTTAATATTTAAAAATTGCGTAGATTAAAAAAATCATAACAAAAGAAAAGAAAAAAGGGGGAAGAAGAAAAAAAGGAGAATAAGAAGAAGCCGTAGATCTATACATTTGTAAAATTTATTAAGCTTTCTTTATTATGAACAAAAATTTCCATTTTGAAAAAAATATCAGTAAGATACTTCAAAAATCCTATGTCTATTTATATTCCAATTTTTTATCAGTCTAAATTCACGCTGATCACAAACTGAAAATATTCACAATTTATTTATTTATTTATGAATATTAATATTATATTAATATCATATTAATATTAATATTTATTTTCTAAATTATTTTTGTACCGCAACCGTGGAACATTGGTGTTGCTTTTCTCGAAGAAGTGGCCTAAAAGTTTAACATATTATTTGTGTTATTAGTATTTCCGATTATTTACCGAAATCACAAAGCAACTCGTCACGATTTAAAAGTTTTTGTAGATTTGTGACAGGGGAACAAGGTTTACTTAGACGAGACGCGTGCTCAAAGTGCCTTCCCGATTGCTCTATTTGCATACCAGACATAAAAGTTCTCTCAAAACAAGTGGACTTTGGATAGATAGGATTAATAAAACATATAACATACCAGTCCTTGTCCATATCACAATCCCAAAAACAAAGTAAAAACTTTGCAAACTGGCAAAATATGTTATACACGTGAACTTCCATCAAGAAAGTGAGGCCGGGTGCTCCGGAAGGGTAAGCACCTCCTGTCTATCTAGCTTCATCCGTTTTGAGGAACAAAGAACTATGGTAAGTCAAATATATCCAGTATAAGTTTGGATACAGTGACTACATACTTATCAACAATATTGTGATGATGGCCATTAAACTCAAATGATCTGAGTGGACATAAAGATAAGTCAGGGACCAGGTCATATGAAAACAAAATGGATCCATTGTGAGAATTACTTCCCTTTTGCCGTGTATCGGTCACCAGAAGCAAGTGATGTATACTGGATATTTATAATAATATTGGAAATAAATTCATTAAAAATTAACCGCAATTTCAAGATAAAACACGATTGCATATAACACAAATTTATTGATACTTACAAACCAAGTGAAAAATTTGTTCTGTTTATTGCCCAACTGAACAGTATGGTGGCGGCCATAACCGATCTTTTCACTCTTTCTTATCACCCGTGTAATTATTAAGACGGTTAATATTTATTTTTTAACAAATGGAGTAAAGTAAATGTGCTTTCACGTCTGCGCAAGAAATATTTCACAATTATTAAGAAAGTTTAGAAAACATGAAAAGGCGATGAACTTTGGTAAACGCCGATATTCACTCACATATTCGAATCCTATTTAAGTGGGATTCGGGCCTAGGCAGTTAAAGGCGATATAATCTGTAAGCCGGCGTACGCCGACCGACAAGTTGAACTCCGGCAAGCAATTTGGCGCAGAAATTTTGTATATTATGATTTCTCCGAGTAGATTTTAAGCCCAAACGGCAAGATTTGTTTGATCTATACACTGACGCTATGCCATTGAGACCAAACATATGATAATCAAACGCCAGTACAGTCACTTAACAAATTGTACCTCGTAATGTGGTTCGTGGACAAACATATATCAAAAGCCGGTACGGTCACTCGACTAACTGTATCTCGTAATATGGTTCAAGTACTTTGTGCTTTATACCACTAGGTCAGAAAGCTCTTCCTCTAACGAATTCCTTTAGACTACAGTCATAGGTCTTATGGACGTATTCATATAATTAGTCACAGTAAAGTTTTAAATTACTTATCTGCATGTACTAAGAGGCCTCTAGCGTCCAGACAATGGGGAATAATTAAATGAGAATAATCTACTGGAAAAAGGGAACGTTGCAAACATTAACTAAGAAAACAAGATCAAATTTGTTACAAATTTTATTTTTAAAATTTACTGTCCTATAATTACAGCGATAGCCTGAAAAATAAAAAAAAATAAGAATATCATTGTTTTAAAAATATGGTTAAATGCTGATCTTTTGGGACTTAAAATATGAAAATTGACGAAAACGATTGGTTGGTTGGATTCATGTTTTTGTCCTCGTTAAGATTATTTCACTGATATCGAAAATCCAGAATGTCGGAGGAAATCGGAGTACCCGGAAAATATTGAGACACTCTCATAATATAACTCAATAGGCGAAATCGAACCAAGGTCAGGGCAGGAAATCCAAAATACAATTGGGACAAAACGACTTCTGCTAAAATCTAACTGCATAATCCAAGTTTAAAAAGGAACAACAGTCGTGTGTGTGTGTGTGTGTGTGGGGGGGGGAGACAATGACTTGTTGTATAGCTGGCTATAAACAATGAAATTAACATAATCGTTGATTCATCGTTTAGCTTATAAACAAAGCTTAATGATTTTGGTTATACCTGGACTCGCAAACATAGTTTAAAGGTGTATAACAATTGCCATCATTCCATTTTCCATTATTTTGTGGTCCCCATATTTCTACACAGTCCTCTATTCCATCTCTGTTGTCAGGCTCCCCGGGTGACCAATTTGTCCATGTTAAATGTTGGTTGGTTCTCGACCAATGAAAATTACCCGTATTGTAACGTTTTGCTCCAATCCAAAGCTCAGTTTCTTGAAGTTAAAAAACAAATACAAATCTAGTGCATATATAACAAATACCTGTTACATTTTGATGTGCCATTTGAGCACATTTCGGAAAATCGTTCCTCATCAGTGACACCAGGCGCCGAAAAGTTTGATAGATAAAAACATAAGAAAAACAGTTGAAAAATAATGAATCTAAAGTTCCAAAATTATATGAATCCAAATCCAGCTAAGGAATGCTTTTCATGAGGGAACAGACCTTAGTTTTAAATAAATTAAAAAAAAATAGAGAGCATAATGAGTTTATAATTTGGTTTAAAATAAAATTATCGTTCACCATGATTACAAAACATTTTTATCTCGATTGTCGGGTTTTAGCGTGCCTAAAGTAATTCTAAATTTTACTGCCATTTGGTTAGTAAATAAAAAGTTGGAAGGTTTGGGATCTAATAGTACTGAGTAGTATTGGAATTAAATAATAATATTACTGGACCCGTTAAAAGTCTAGAATTCTGTTATCCACGACAGTTGTCTTTTCTTTATACTTTCTTGTTTGGCTGATTAGGTATCAATGGTAAGTATTGATTCCGTTGGCAACTTAATTTTTTTTTTTTAAATTGCAACAGTCTCTCTCTCTCTCTCTCTCTCTCTCTCTCTTCTCTCTCTCTCTCTCTCTTTAATGAAACATTCAACATAACCATCTTTTTCCATTGTTTAAATCTTTTAAACCAATTTTTACTTCAAATATAACTGGTTCATGCAAGATGTTGCTAGTGCCTCTGTCTTTTTTCAATTGCATTGCTTACCTGTAGTTTTAATCGACGTTAACATGAAGAATATACAATATATATCCATTTATGTGATTCAAACATCGTGTCATAAATTGACATATGTTTAATCCAGTAATTATTTATCTATAGAACTACTTCTACAGAGTATAAATATGACTTACGTGCATGATGTATAATAAAATCGTTTTCAGACTGTGATGTAACCTCTGCCAAATATCCTGAACCGGCACATGAGCTCTGTTAAAAACATATTAAATACCTGTTTTACATTTAGGATCTATACGTAACGCTATCTTTTGTCTTATTCTGTTCTTAGTGACATTGACTATGTGCAGCATTATGATTGTTTTAGTAATTAGTTTATTAGTTGTTTTATTAATGATTACTTATAGCGATTTTTTGATCATTTTTGGAGGCAAAATAAGGCTCATTTTTAGTTTTTAAATATGCACATAAATGAATTGAGTGAGTTTTTGTAAAAAGATGACTGAGCATTTTACAGCTATTCCCGGCTCTGCGTCGTAATGGACTGCTGGTTTGTTTCGTGAACCTCAATCGCTCCAGTATCTGTACAAACCCAAAAATGTTACAATCAGTGGTCCAGCTATGTTTGTCCTCTTTTATCTTTTATTTGTTTTATCTTGTTTATCATTAACTTCTATTGCTTCTTGTTTTTTGGTTACATTCGTGTTTTTTTCAGTTGCGAATTCTTTATACATTAATCCTGGACCTGGTTATGCTTAACAATTTCACATTAAAATCAGTGATATTCATTTATTTATTTTGTTTCGGTGACATTGTTCATTTTATTGTTTCACGTCCTTTGATGCTTTGGCTAGTAACCATTACATGTTTTCAGTTTTCTTTTTTTATTTCTGATAACATTGTGACTACATCTATACTTACGTTAGCTTGAAACCATGACGTTTTCTGTGTTGGAAACAGGTAACAGGACATGCCGTATCTCACATAACCAGTCTTACATTTTAAGGCAACTATTGAAAATAAAGAAAAAGAAAACAATTTATAACTGAAAAAACAGGAACTATGTAACAACAAACGAAGCCATGGATACCAAACAATAAAATATTATGAAGGAAAACAACATAGGAAATGACAACATTTATTATTCCCTGCTTCTTGATGTCTTCAGGCATTGGATAAATACTGACAATGTTATAAAGATTACGTAATATATGGAACTCAACAACGATGTGCACAAAGAAAGAAACAATATAACAAAAGTTTGGAAATAAAACATTATAATAGAAAAAAATTGAATCCGTACTTGGAAAGCAATTAGTGCAGTGTGACCTACAGGTTTGAAAACAAAATTCAAAATGAAGGAAAATGAAATATGGAAAAATGTACATGGCAGCAACAGCCAACTCGACCAAGAACACGACCCAAAACAAGTTAATTACAACATAATAAAACAATGAAGGACAGAAACATCGGTAGGACTTCCTTTTGTACCCCCACACAAATTTACCTAAAATAAATAGTATTTTATAATCTGACAAATATATGATTACTTACCTTATTTTGAGTATGTTTCCACAATATTTTCCAGAAATTTTTCAAACAAGTTGTCACTACTGTATTTCACTCTCCACATATATTCTACTAAATTTAATGCAATTTTACTGTCTACTGTGTGAACTTGGTAGTTCTCTTTTTATGCACCGCCATCTATTTTCTATGAGGTTTGTACAAGCATCAGTATCCGGGTCCACAAAATTCTCTGAGTGATTAACATTCATATGCGTGTATCCAAGTTTTCCCAATTCTTTATAAGATGCCCAACAGTCGGTTATTATCACTGATCCTTGTTCCACATTATCTTGAATTATTGGCAATAAAGTAGCTTTGTTTCTTTTTTCCACTTTTTTTAAAAAAAAATCTCTCTCGTTTCTCTACATATTCCTCCAAGCACCAAAGTCCCATCAACAGTTCTGCCACGGTTATATTTTCGTTTGCCAAATTTTGCCTCATCTATTTCAACCACCTTACCTATACCACCAATTTTTTTATTAACACAATTTTCCAGATTTATTGAACAGATCTCTCTACAATAGTTATAATAGTCAGCTATTGTCTCTGTTGATGTTTCAAATTTTCTTCTTTTCAAAGGTCTTTCTTCTAATTCACTATCTTCTGATGCTGAAGAAATGGAACTTTTCTGTATTGCAATTTTATAGTTAAATTTATTTATGAAACAATAAATTAATATTAAACTCTTTCTCAATGATACATTGGATACCTCAAACCAGGTATTTTCCTGAGTGGTACATGGTTTTTCTCTTTACGTTTACATTTAGACTTATTGCACTGAAATCTGTATAGTGGTTTCACTCTTGACGATCTTTTAATACAATAAAATTTTTCAATGTCACATTTGCATGTCGGACATTAAACTGACTTCGGTAATAGTCCCAATTCTTGACATAAACTAATTGTACTTGACCCACTTGACAACAATTTTACTAAGTTGGGACATTTTATTTTTCCAGTTCTTTTACGATGTTCTGATAAGTTGCAGGTGGTTGGTAATTTTCTTCCTCCTTATAACTTTGTTCTGAATTGTCCGAAATAAACAAAGCTATACTTTCATCCAACCTTCACTTACATTATTATTTTCGTCTATGTCTTTGTTGCTAATACCTAGTATGGAATTTAAGAAACTATCGTCGCTATCTTCATCTACTAGCTCTTTTTAATTTTTGGCAAATTTGGCGGTATAAAATTATCATCAGATTCAAAATTTTCCATAATCCTGCCATGCCACGAATGAATAACAATACATTTTTCAAGGTGCTTGAGAATCGGAATAATAAAATATAACCATTCAAGAGTTACGGGGACATCAATTACATGAAATTAAGTGACGTAATTTAATTTACATGTAATATGAAAAATACTGCATATTATTCAAACACCTACCTGTAACAAATCCTTCATAACGCAATAGGTAGCGGTGATCCAAAGGTACCCAGTTTGATTCCAGGCAAGGTACGCATATAAAAAATTCATGTATAACTCACGATTATAGCATGTGGTCACAGAATTAGGATGTGGTATATATATATATATATATATATAACAAATACCTGCTAAATTTTGATGTGCCAGATGTGCACATTTAGGAAAATCATTCCTCATCAGTGACACTAGGAGCCGAAAAGGTTGATAGATTAAAAAACATACGCCAAACAGTTGCAAATTAATGAATAAAAAGTTCCAAAAATATGTGAATCCAAATCCAGCTAAGGAATGTTTTGCAGGAGGGAACAGACCTTAGTTTTAAATAAATTTTAAAAATTAAGACGACTGAAAATTTTGCTAAATGGTATATTTTCTGACAGCATAAAGTACTGCCTACTGAGTTATGGATACCCTCGGGGAGATTTACTCCACCAGCAGCGGTACCCGCTCAGGGGTAGTAAATATATAACAAATACCTGCTAAATTTTGATGTGCCAGATGTGCACATTTAGGAAAATCATTCCTCATCAGTGACACTAGGGGCCAAAAAGGTTGATAGATTAAAAAACATACGCCAAACAGTTGCAAATTAATGAATGTGAGATAGACAGTAAGGGGAAAAAAAGAAACGAAAAAAAAAACAACACGTTTTTTAATTCAATATTTATAATTTTTTTCAATTTTTAAATAACCCCAAAAAAAAAAAAAAAAAAAAAAAACCGCGCCCCAGTTTTTAATGGATACCCCTTAAAAGAAAACCTTTTAGTATCTTGGATATCCAAAAATAGAAATTTTTAAGTGGGGGGTACAAAAGGAAGTCTTTCCGAAACATCCCAGAATCACTGATCATGTTATTCGCGACTTTGAACACTTTTAAAATTATTTTTCCAGAACTGAAATATTGAATTTGACTGGAATAGGTCTTACCAATACTGAAGTAGATCACCTTTTTCATATGTTAAAAATGGTTCTTAATTTTTCAAAAAGAAAGATGATTACCTTAACATGCCTTACTCTTACAATGAAAACAATTACATGATAATTTTGTATTTATATTCGATTTGAACAGTCGTAAAACGTAAATTGTCATCTAATTAGATTCTAAATTCAATTTACAATCAAAGCGTATAAACTGTTCTTCATCTGCTTGAGAAATAAAATGACAAAGAAGTGTATCTTCACATCGCTCAGTTGATGTCCATCACAGCGTTTTACTTTTTAAACTGTCAAATTATCAATTAATATAAAATATTCCTGGCTTTTTGCCATTGATGAACATCAAAGACGTATAGAAATAAATGTGCGTTAAGATAAAATAATTAAAATATTTCTGATTCTTTCCAGTTAATTGACAGAAAAAATCCCAAAAAACAACATTGTTTTCAGAGCTGTAAATTACAATTTTTTTAAGAATCTGTGAAACACTAGTTTGAGTGTGAAAAACTAGCCTCCATCTCAATAAAAAAGGTTTAATTACCATTTTTTAAATATCTAAATACATGTGTACCTGAAACAGGTGTGGAAACCACTCTTGATGTAATGTTGCGAGATATTACGAAAATGGCGTAACATTTTATGCAGATGTTACAAGATGTTATATAATATGAATAAGCATTTGAGAATATAAATGTTGCTGGATCACTGTTTATGAAGGAGTTACGAGATGTTGTGTATGACAAAACATTTGAGTACCTACCTGTCGCTTGAACAGGTGTGGCGACCACTGTTGGTGTAGTCGTTACCAGATATACACCACCAACACCTGTAAAAATGAATTTGCACTTAGCATAAATATTCATATTAAACATTTATAACAAGACGTGTAATTTTAAGTTTGTGGGACCAAACCATGTACAAATGTATAATGTATTATTAAACGGAAATGTATTGCAATTCTACTTTTCTGGTAATCTTATTTAGAGAAGTCGTTTCAATCATGTAAATTTTAAAATGATCAGTAGCTATGCAAATTAAAGATGGTTTGTATAAGGGTTTGATATTTAAGGATTCAGATTTTCTCGCTTTGATCAGTATTTACATTTATTGGTCAAGTAAAGAATTAATAAGAAGTGTTAGTTGTAATCAATTTCCATTAGGATGTCTTCCCTCTTCTCCCCTTGTCGGTAAAATCTCTGCAGTCTGGTAATGTACTTGTTTTAAACAGTGATTTTGTTATGGTAAGAAATAATAAATTTATAAATAAAAACAAAATGTAAAATATTAAGAGGTTTGACAATTACTGACAAGTATTACACTTTATAACACTAGAATCAAGGAATGGAAGCCAGACAATTAGGAACTGTGATCCTATACAGGGCCTTCATATCACTAGTAATTTACTAGAAAAGATTTGTTTGTCCGACATTTTTCAGTCTCAGAATGCCCGATTGGATATTTCACCTTCAGGGGATTAAATACAAACACTAAATATTCGTGATCTGTAATCAGTGCTAGACAGAGTTGTTACTTACAACATTGTGGACGATGTTATTTAAGTATTTCAACTAAAAAATCGCTCTCGAAAAAACATCCTTACGAAAATGATGATCAACTATTTATAGAACTAATCTTACTGTTACATCTGTTACATGTCTTGTGGCATCCCAAATGATTAATGGCTTCAGTATCAGTACAAATGTGAAAATGTTCATTTAAGTATTGGCAGTCTGTGGTTTGATCGAGACAGGTAGCTGTAGTGGACGGTGGTGTGGTACACCTTCCGCAGGTGCGAGGACATATGTTATCTGCTACGTACTGATCGTCACAAAGTCCACCAATATCATTACAATGTAAACCTTTATCATAACAGATGTTAGAGAATTCTGTAACACAAAAATAATATTTCATTTGACCATATCGGAAATATAGCCGGGAGTTAACAGGGTTTATTTCAAACTCTTAATTTTTAAAGACAATGTAACAGGAATATAACAGACGTCGGGAGTAGTTTCTTTTGTTCAAACATGTTTGAAGATTAAACAGAAAACACAAAAAATCGTCACTTTAGGTGTAGAGTTAAACCTATCATAAGGAGCCTTCTTACAGCAGTTAATAGGAAGAATAATCGAACAATACAAGAAATGGCCATAAACAAACTTAATCAAGATCGTCTGACACCCCCCCCCCCCACACACACACACTGAAAGGTCCTTGCAATAGTACATATGTCTTTCAAATGATAATAATCCGCTGGACATATATTTTATGTATTTCGAATTGAAGTAAATTTGGCCATACATGAACACAAATGTACTTTAAGCTTTTCTCTTCTTTATTTAAGGGAAGCCATCTTTTATGTCAGATTTAGCCATTCCACAAACTTTTACATACTTCAACTTTTTTAAAGTTCCGACCATAAAAATTTTAGAGAAAAATTGTGTTGAAATAATGTTTTTGGGATTGGCTACTGTGTTTGGTAAATTAAGAATAAAGCGGCAGCCGCAGGAATAGTGATAGTTTAATGATTTAAATTACATGAGAACCAATATATTATTTTAATGTTATTAAAGTATCCCCGAGTGCATAAAACATGTGCTAGAATTCAAAATAAACAGTCAAAATGAGTTGAGACTCTAGGCGCAGACCAGAGATTTGTATAGTTCTGGCTCAGATACATCAGATGATCAGCTGAAATTAAAACTTGGAAATGAGAAATGAGAGTCGTGTAGTCCAGCAGACAAAATAGAACGAACTTTGACTGTTGATTGTCATATCCTTAAGGTAATGTCTTGAAATGTAAGTTAGATGGTTATAACTTAGACATAAAAGTACTTTTTATTTGTTCGTTAAGTATTCTTACCTGGATGATAATTAGATGTAGTCATGGTAGTACTAGTAGAGGACTGTGTGGATTCTGGGTATGTTACTTCAAAAATAAAATAATTACAATAACATTGGTAAAGATAACTGTAATAAAATGAAATGTCACTTATTTAATGTACGTGCGATTCTTTGTTTTTAGGACAGAGATCGAACAGTAACTCGACATCTTTTTTTCTTTTCTCTCTTTCTTTCTATCTTTATTTATTTTTTCATTTATTTACTTATTTTATAAACACCATTTGTTTTCAAAGAATAATTTTCAATAGATTATATTGAAAAATCTTGTCAGTTTACTGCGATTGAAAAATTGATTATAAACTTCCTTTCAGACTTTCACACCCCATTGTTGACTTAATTGCTTACATTTAGATCATAAATTAAAGATTTAAAGTATTTTCAAAAGATTTTCAAATATTGCAACAATTAATTTTATAAACGGAGTTTGACATGTTGAATATAATATAAATCTATGTCAAATATTTTGTACAACCGTGTTTATAGGACAGAAACTGTAGAGTATAACAGATAAAAATAATACCATTTGAACAAAGCTGTCCATTACAATTCTCTGTGAAACAACACTGGTTACAGTTATAACCATACAGAAGTCGCTTGTCTACATCTCGTCCGACTAAACTGGCTAATGCCTGACAGTTCTGAAATATGAACACACTGGTTTACATCTCAATGTTTGTCAACGTAAGGTCTCGAATCCAAATGGGCCGATTCTATCCTGAGATCGAGGGTTTTCGCCAGGAATTTTTTTCTTACACATCCCACAGCTGACCTACTCGAAATAACTGAAAGAATCTGGACGTAAGTACCACCCCCCCCTTGTGGCTCAGTAAGTCAATATTTACACCATTTTCCTAAACAAAATACTAATATTTAGAGCAACATAGATGTGCATTCTAAATACATTATCGTATGTTGCCGAAGTTTGAATAACATTTACTTCGTAAGTGCGAAATCAAAAATACCAAAAATTCAAACTTGGAAATAGACATACGTTTATCAATTCATACATCACGTAAGAATTTTTCTTTCATACATTTTAATGCGACACTTTCTCTGTTATTTTTATATTGATGTGACTGGCATACACACTGTTGCAATCCTACGTCATTGCGATGGTTATTTTTATTTTTACTTCAAGTTGAGAAATGATAAATGCGCTGAATTGTTTAGTTAAAATATTCAATGACATTAAATAATTGCAATGTGCAAAATGCCTAATTCTTTCGTCTTCCTTTAACAAAAAGAAAAATTAATTTTATTTCTATAATAAAGATATCCAAGGTCCAAAAACAAAAGTATGATAGACGTACGGATACACACATGATAGACGTACGGATGTACGTGTGGACGCTTAAAGTTGAAAACACACTACCAAAGACTGTAGGATATGACGTCATGTGGTACAAAATAAAAATTCGAAGTATACTTTCCATTTTTTTTCTGCATCCAAGTTTAAATCCTAAGATACCAGTGGAACCATCAAGTCTTTCTGTATAACACACCTGTCAGGTATTATAAAAGGAAGTTACATTTAAAATCGGAGAGAGAGAGAGAGAGAGAGAGAGAGAGAGAGAGAGAGAGAGAGAGAGAGAGCATTTTTTGCTACTAATACGTATTAATTAAATACCAGTTTGACAATAAATGTTCCAAACATAAATTAAAATGAGAAAATACTCAATTGAAATATTTTGATGTTTTTTGTACAACAAAAAGAAAAAAAAACATTTAAATTTCAAGAGTGCTAACAACCAGACTACGTAGTTGATAACCAAACAAATACCTTTCTAACTTAGGCTTATTAATAACCTAAGTCCGTGTGATCATTTATGTGTCGATTTGTGTAATCATTTGTGAAAAGTAATGTGATCTTTTGTGTGATTATCTCAATGTGATCATTTTTTTCTCATTTATATCATAATTTGTGTGGCCATTTGTTTAATCATTTTTGTGATTGTGTAATAATTTGCTCAATCATTTATGTGATTGTGTGACCATTTGTTTAATCATTTATGTGATTGTGGTATCATTGTATAATCGTTTATTTGATTGTGTGATTATTTGATTAAATATACATGTGATTATTTCTGTGATCTTGTATGTGATTATTTTAGTGATCACATGAGTAGTGATATATCACTACTTATGTGATCATTTGTGTTTATATATGTGTTTATATATGTGATCATATATGTGATTATTTATGTGTTTATATATGTGATCATTTATGTGAATATTTATGTGTTTATATATGTGATCATTTATGTGTTTATATATGCGATCATTATATGCGATCATTTATGTGTTTATATATGCGATCAGTTATGTGTTTATATATGTGATCAATTATGTGATCGTTTACGTGATTATCTATGTGTTCATTTATGTGTTATTTATATGATCATTTATGTGTTTATATATGTAAATATTTATGTGTTTATATATAAGGTCATTTATGTGTTTATATATGTGATCATTTATGTGATTATCTATGTGTTCATTTATGTGTTATTTATATGATCATTTATGTGTTTATATATGTGATAATTTATGTGTTTATATATATGATCATTTATGTGATTATATATGTGATCAATTATGTGATCATTTATGTGATTATCTATGTGGACATTTATGTGATTATTTATGTAATTAAACAAGTATACAGAAAAAGTGGACCTCCTATACAATACGAAGGGGGGGGGGGGTATCTATAAATATTTACCTCGTCTTGACCACACATCTGGACTTGTTTACAGTCAGAGGGTTTATCTACAGCATCACAATGTAAACATCTAACGTTGTCAAGGGCTAAACATAAAGAAATAGAAATCATCACAATGTAAACATCTAACGTTGTCAAGGGCTAAACATAAAGAAATAGAAATCATCACAATGTAAACATCTAACGTTGTCAAGGGCTAAACATAAAGAATTAGATATCATCACAATGTAAACATCTAACCGTTGTCAAGGGCTAAACACAAAGAAATAGAAATCATCACAATGAAAACATCTTACGTTGTCAAGGGCTAAACATAAAGAAATACAAATCATCACAATGTAAACATCTAACGTTGTCAAGGGCTAAACAGACAGAAATAGACATCGAGTATATATAATAAAACAGAACAGTGATTAGGATAAAACATTTTACAACTACACATTACTAAAATTAGTGCTGTGTGTCTAATTCCATAGTTTTATTACATTCGATGCGTAGGTTTTATAAAAGTAAGTTTAGTATGTGTATGCTTGTTGAAGGTCTATTTCTCCTGTACATAGCTGAATTTCGACAGTAATGAAGTGCAGTGACAATGATCGTGGTGGTGTCAGTGATGATGATGATGATGATGAACGTGGTGGTGACAGTGACAATGATCTTGGTGGTGGCAGTGATGGTAATGATCGTGGTGGTGACAGTGACAATGATCGTCGTGGTGGCAGTAATGATGATAATGGTGACCGTGGTAGTGACAGTGACAATGATCCTAGTGGTGGCAGTGATGATGATGATCGTGGCGGTGACAGTGACAATGATCGAGGTGGTGCCAGTGATGATGTTGTTGATGATCGTGGTGGTGACAGTGACTGATCGTGACAATGATCGTGGTAGTGGCAGTGATGAAGTTAATTATGATGATGATAATGATGATGATGCTGATGATGATGATGATGATGATGATCGTGGTGGTGACAGTGACAATGATCGTGGTAGTCGCAGTGATGATGATGATGATGATGATGATCGTGGTGGTGAGTGACAATGATCGTGGTGGTTGCAGTGGTGATGATGATGATGATGATGATGATGATGATGATGATGATGATCGTTGAGGTGAGTGACAATGATCGTGGTGGTGGCAGTTATGATGATGATGATCGTGGTAGTGACATTGACAATGGTCGTGGTGGTGGCAATGATGATGATAATGATGATGATCGTGGTGGTGACAGTGACAATGGTCGTGGTGGTGGCAGTGATGATGATGATGATGATTGTGGTGGTGACAGTGACAATGGTCGTGGTGATGGCAGTGATAATGATGATGATGATGATGATGATGATGATGATGATGAAGAAGAAGAAGAAGAAGAAGATGATGATGATGATACTTTAACTTACTTTGAACAAAAGATCTGTCACAAAGATTATTATTACAAAAATCTGTTTTACAACATTCCGTACAGAAAACAACATCAGAATTCCGTCGCTTGTAAGACTTCGTATCAGAATTTCCTCTCCTATAGGTTCCCTTATTTCGTCGTTTTCTGGACCCGGTTTCAGAACAAAACTAACAAAATACCAATCAAATCGTCAGTAATCGGCAAAATTATTTTTTTTATATAAATCATAAACTTTTAATGACTAAATCATCCAAGAAAACGTACATGTACCTAGACCACTGTCAACATTGATACCGACACTGAGGACACAACCAGAGACTACTTAAAACATATAGAGACCACTGACAATGAGGACCCATAAAACACACATTGACAATTACAAAGGCCACAGAGAACACGTATAGGAACCATTGAGAACACATCCAAATACCATTGAGAACACACCCGAAGACCATTGAGAACACACCAAAATACCACTAAGAACAAAACAATCATGGTTCCAATTTTTGAAAAACCCTTAACCTTCTAAATTTTTTATTTATTTAAATAGAGCAGCTAAACTAAAAAAAAACCCAACCCTGATATTTGAGGAGTCGTTTTCTGATGATAAAAAGATTCTAGGCCTATTATTTCATTGCAAGATGTTAAGGGTTGTATTTTCTAAGGTCAATGTGAATATAGTTCTAGGTCAATCAGTTTTGAAAGATTACTAACGCTTATTGTGCTAATGCTATATAATGTTCCTAGATCAAGATATTAAAACTATAACATCTCCAGACCAGTGTGACCTTGATGTGTTTTAATATTGGATATTTAAAGTTTTTTTTCTTTTTCTGTGACCTTGAATGTGGTTCATGATAAGATATTTAAATGTTTACTTCATCAGGTCATTGCCATCTTGAATTTAGTTAATAAGCTAATCAGCTTCTAAAACGTAAGTTGTAATACCTAAGGTCATTGTTAACTTGTATTTGGGTCAAGGTCATTAACTTGAAAGAACTATATACCTTGATGTTACATTTAATTTTTAAAAGTTCTCAGCCGTTTTATTTCTGTCACAATTTTTAAATTTAAGTTCTGTGACCTTGGAGACGGACAAGGTACACCAGCTTATCAAATTCGGTGGCCAAAATTGAACCTTGACCATTTACTTTGATTTTATTGTGAAAAATATTGCAAGAAAACATAGAAAATTCCACATATGAAATCTTTACATAAAGTCAAAATATAGCAGTGCCAACTTATTTCATTAATATTTTCATGACCTTTGACCTTAGCAACATGTACAAAACAATGAATTAAAACATTAAATCTGATCTTAAGGTTAATAAACTAATAAAACTTCCCTACATTAAGATCTATCCGAATGGAACTTTGACCGAGGGGGTAAAAGGAGCTTCGATCTGAAAGTGTTTCTTTAGACAATTTGGCCACCCTGGCTCTCACTGAAAATAGAAAAGTGAGATCACATAATATATTAACTGAAAATGCTAGATGGCACAGAATAAAGCACTGTGGAGAAGTTACGTTGATGACCTATGACCCGTACAGGAACTATAGACTAATCAAGTAAGCATAATACTCAATATACATACTAAGTTATCCATACATCCAGATTTATAATAGATTGTTCCTGAAGTTGTTACCATCTGTTGTACACTGCACACCTAATTAATAATAATAATAATAATAATAATAATAATAATAATAATAATAATAATAATAAGTAATACACGTAATGAAATAATAATAATAATAATAATAATAATAATAATAATAATAATAATAATAATAATAATATAATAAATGTAATAATGATAACAATAACATCATCATCATAAATTTTAATAATAATAATATGAAAATCATCAAGGAATTGTTTAAAGCCAAGTTTTATTAGTTTGGCAAGAAATATTAAGTTTCAGTTAGAGCGCATCTACAACTTTTTGCTTATTATTTTTATAGAAAACATAGATTATCATACAGTTTAGACCATTTGTTTGGCTGTTTTGAATTTTGTGTAAGTAGCCTTAGACCGGAACGTTGCGAAACCTCAGAAACATTGCCGGCACCAATAGGTAGACAAACATTTACGCTCAACGCTAGTTTTTCAACAAATTACTTTTGATTCAAATATTTGTAGTCAGAATGTCGCCTTAAAAGTTATTTTAAACTTTAGGAAATAATAAACAGCGTTTTTAAAAAGGCAACTTCACATATTATCATATTTCATAACATGTATAACAGATTTTCAAAGTATTTTATCAATCGATAATTATCTCCCTTTATCTTGAATGACGTTGTTCCTTATTGTGATCCATGCTAAATATTTGTAAATTATAAACAAAACATATAACCTCATGTGGTCCACAAGTTGTAATCCAGTTACAGTACATGGGATGAGCTACGTTTTGACATTCGTAACATACACTTCCATCTAAAATAGAATATCAAAAGTTGGAAATGTTATCAACACGATTGTTCAGGTTATGAATTTGGTAATTTTTTTTTTACATCAGTGTGAAGTGAATTAAGATGAAGTCAACAATCAGTAACGCTCGTAGTTACAACTATTGGAAATGAAATATTCCACATTCATCAAATAAAAAATAAACTTAGTGTTAAAAATCAAATAGTCTTAAAGAACTGGACTTTGGTTTATTCCAAGAAAAAAATACATGTATATATACATTATACATGATCATTCTGCAGTGTAAAACAAAATATAATATATTGTAATTTATAATGTAAGTATGCTTACCACTGGGCATATACAGAACACTTGACGTGAGAATAGTAACGATAAAAATGTCTGTAATTACACAAATATATAAAATATATAAAAATTATCATTAGTTGACAAGTTTTTAGAATTCCTTAATTTGTAAAGAAGCCCTAAAAGTGGCCGGCAAGATAAACATCTCCGTTAAAACCGATGATTGGTAATGCTGAACTATCGAGAGGACGGAAGTGGGTAAGGTGTTTGACATCTCCGTAAAACCGATGATGAGTAACCTACACCGGATAATGCTGAACTATATCGAGAGGACGGAAGTGGGTAAGGTGTTTGACATCTCCGTAAAACCGATGATGAGTAACCTACACCGGATAATGCTGAACTATATCGAGAGGACGGAAGTGGGTAAGGTGTTTGACATCTCCGTTAAAACCGAGGATGAGTAACCTACACCGGATAATGCTGAACTCTATCGAGAGGACGGAAGTGGGTAAGGTGTTTGACATCTCCGTAAAAACCGATGATGAGTAACCTACACCGGATAACGCTGAACTATATCGAGAGGACGGAAGTGGGTAAGGTGTTTGACATCTCCGTTAAAACCGAGGATGAGTAACCTACACCGGATAATGCTGAACTATACCGAGAGGACGGAAGTGGGTTAGGTGTTTGACATCTCCGTTAAAACCGAGGATGAGTAACCTACACCGGATAATGCTGAACTATATCGAGAGGACGGAAGTGGGTAAGGTGTTTGACATCTCCGTAAAAACCGAGGATGAGTAACCTACACCGGATAACGCTGAACTATATCGAGAGGACGGAAGTGAGTAAGGTGTTGGACATCTTCGTTAAAACCGAGGATGAGTAACCTACACCGGATAATGCTGAACTATCGAGAGGACGGAAGTGGGTAAGGTGTTTGACATCTCCGTTAAAACCGAGGATGAGTAACCTACACCAGATAATGCTGAACTATATCGAGAGGACGGAAGTGGGTAAGGTGTTTGACATCTCCGTTAAAACCGAGGATGAGTAACCTACACCGGATAATGCTGAACTATATCGAGAGGACGGAAGTGGGTAAGGTGTTTGACATCTCCGTTAAAACCGAGGATGAGTAACCTACACCGGATAACGCTGAACTATCGAGAGGACGGAAGTGGGTAAGGTGTTTGACATCTCCGTTAAAACCGATGATGAGTAACCTACACCGGATAATGCTGAACTATATCGAGAGGACGGAAGTGGGAAAGGTGTTTGACATCTCCGTAAAAACCGATGATGAGTAACCTACACCGGAAAATGCTGAACTATATCGAGAGGACGGAGTGGGTAAGGTGTTTGACATCTCCGTAAAAACCGATGATGAGTAACCTATACCGGATAACGCTGAACTATCGAAAGGACGGAAGTGGGTAAGGTGTTTGACATCTCCGTTAAAACCGAGGATGAGTAACCTACACCGGATAATGCTGAACTATATCGAGAGGACGGAAGTGGGTAAGGTGTTTGACATCTCCGTTAAAACCGATGATGAGTAACCTACACCGGATAATGCTGAACTCTATCGAGAGGACGGAAGTGGTTAAGGTGTTTGACATCTCCGTTAAAACCGAGGATGAGTAACCTATACCGGATAACGCTGAACTCTATCGAGAGGACGGAAGTGTGTTGAGTGTTTGACATCTTCGTTAAAACCGAGGATGAGTAACCTACACCGGATAATGCTGAACTCTATCGAGAGGACGGAAGTGGGTAAGGTGTTTGACATCTCCGTTAAAACCGAGGATGAGTAACCTATACCGGATAACGCTGAACTATCGAGAGGACGGAAGTGTGTTGAGTGTTTGACATCTTCGTTAAAACCGAGGATGAGTAACCTACACCGGATAATGCTGAACTCTATCGAGAGGACGGAAGTGGGTAAGGTGTTTGACATCTCCGTAAAAACCGATGATGAGTAACCTACACCGGAAAATGCTGAACTATCGAGAGGACGGAAGTGTGTTGAGTGTTTGACATCTTCGTTAAAACCGAGGATGAGTAACCTATACCGGATAATGCTGAACTATCGAAAGGACGGAAGCACTTTATAGAAAACATTCTACTGCACTAATCATGGTCAAGTCTTGTGTCCTGTCCGGAATATTATATATCGAACCCTGACATCCGATTTACTGACAAATATAAAAAAGACAAACTCACTATTAATTATATAACTGCTACTTGTAAAAGCCATCTTATAAGCTCAGTGGATGAAATGTGAATGTAAATGAAAGTCAAAAGGTTATAACATTTGTAAGTCTTTAGAGGTAATATTAAAAGGAGTCCAAAATTAATCACACTTATCGAGCATTACTTGCATTTAAAACAAGAGTCAACAGTTACTAAGTCCGTAGCTTGAATTACCCCACACCCCGAGCCCATTTCTGGTTTTATAAATAGGCAAAGTTACCTCGCACTTTGAGTCCATTCCTTGCTTTATAAATAGTCAAAGGTACCTCACACTTGGAGCCTATTCCTTGCTTTATAAATAGACAAAGTTACCTCACACTTGGAGCATATTCCTTCCTTTATAAATAGTCAAAGGTACCTCACACTTGGAGCCTATTCCTTGCTTTATAAATAGACAAAGTTACCTCACACTTGGAGCCTATTCCTTGCTTTATAAATAGACAAAGTAACCTCACACTTGGAGCCTATTCCTTGCTTTATAAATAGTCAAAGGTACCTCACACTTGGAGCCTATTCCTTGCTTTATAAATAGACAAAGTAACCTCACACTTGGAGACTATTCCTTGCTTTATAAATAGACAAAGTAACCTCACACTTGGAGACTATTCCTTGCTTTATAAATAGACAAAGTTACCTCACACTTGGAGCATATTCCTTGCTTTATAAATAGACAAAGTAACCTCACACTTGGAGACTATTCCTTGCTTTATAAATAGACAAAGTTACCTCAGACTTGGAGCATATTCCTTGCTTTATAAATAGACAAAGTAACCTCACACTTGGAGACTATTCCTTGCTTTATAAATAGTCAAAGTTACCTCACACTTGGAGCATATTCCTTGCATTATAAATAGACAAAGTTACCTCAGACTTGGAGCATATTCCTTGCTTTATAAATAGACAAAGTAACCTCACACTTGGAGACTATTCCTTGCTTTATAAATAGTCAAAGTTACCTCACACTTGGAGCCTATTCCTTGCTTTATAAATAGACAAAGTAACCTCACACTTGGAGACTATTCCTTGCTTTATAAATAGACAAAGGTATCTCACACTTGGAGCCTATTCCTTGCTTTATAAATAGGCAAAGTTACCTCGCACTTTGAGTCCATTCCTTGCTTTATAAATAGACAAAGGTACCTCGCACTTGGAGCCTATTCCTTGCTTTATAAATAGACAAAGGTACCTCGCACTTTGAGTCCATTCCTTGCTTTATAAATAGGCAAAGGTACCTCGCACTTTGAGTCCATTCCTTGCTTTATAAATAGACAAAGGTACCTCACACTTGGAGCCTATTCCTTGCTTTATAAATAGACAAAGGTACCTCACACTTGGAGCCTATTCCTTGCTTTATAAATAGACAAAGGTACCTCGCACTTTGAGTCCATTCCTTGCTTTATAAATAGACAAAGGTACCTCGCACTTTGAGTCCATTCCTTGCTTTATAAATAGACAAAGGTACCTCGCACTTTGAGTCCATTCCTTGCTTTATAAATAGACAAAGGTACCTCGCACTTGGAGCCTATTCCTTGCTTTATAAATAGTCAAAGTTACCTCGCACTTTGAGCCTATTCCTTGCTTTATAAATAGACAAAGTAACCTCACACTTGGAGCCTATTCCTTGCTTTATAAATAGACAAAGTAACCTCACACTTGGAGCCTATTCCTTGCTTTATAAATAGACAAAGTAACCTCACACTTGGAGCCTATTCCTTGCTTTATAAATAGTCAAAGTAACCTCACACTTGGAGCCTATTCCTTGCTTTATAAATAGTCAAAGTTACCTCACACTTGGAGCCTATTCCTTGCTTTATAAATAGACAAAGGTACCTCACACTTGGAGCCTATTCCTTGCTTTATAAATAGTCAAAGTTACCTCACACTTGGAGCCTATTCCTTGCTTTATAAATAGACAAAGTAACCTCACACTTGGAGCATATTCCTTGCTTTATAAATAGACAAAGTTACCTCACACTTGGAGCCTATTCCTTGCTTTATAAATAGACAAAGTAACCTCACACTTGGAGCATATTCCTTGCTTTATAAAAGACAAAGGTACCTCACACTTGGAGCCTATTCCTTGCTTTATAAATAGACAAAGGTACCTCACACTTGGAGACTATTCCTTGCTTTATAAATAGACAAAGGTACCTCACACTTGGAGCCTATTCCTTACTTTATAAATAGACAAAGGTACCTCACACTTGGAGCATATTCCTTGCTTTATAAATAGACAAAGTAACCTCACACTTGGAGCCTATTCCTTGCTTTATAAATAGACAAAGTTACCTCACACTTGGAGCCTATTCCTTACTTTATAAATAGACAAAGTAACCTCAAACTTGGAGCCTATTACTTGCTTTATAAATAGACAAAGTTACCTCAAACTTGGAGCCTATTCCTTACTTTATAAATAGACAAAGGTACCTCACACTTGGAGCCTATTCCTTACTTTATAAATAGACAAAGTAACCTCACACTTGGAGCATATTCCTTGCTTTATAAATAGACAAAGTTACCTCACACTTGGAGCCTATTCCTTACTTTATAAATAGACAAAGTAACCTCACACTTGGAGCCTATTCCTTGCTTTATAAATAGACAAAGTTACCTCACACTTGGAGCCTATTCCTTACTTTATAAATAGACAAAGGTTCCTCACACTTGGAGCCTATTCCTTACTTTATAAATAGACAAAGTAACCTCACACTTGGAGCATATTCCTTGCTTTATAAATAGACAAAGTAACCTCACACTTGGAGCATATTCCTTGCTTTATAAATAGACAAAGTAACCTCACACTTGGAGCCTATTCCTTGCTTTATAAATAGTCAAAGTTACCTCACACTTGGAGCCTATTCCTTGCTTTATAAATAGACAAAGTTACCTCACACTTGGAGCCTATTCCTTACTTTATAAATAGACAAAGGTACCTCACACTTGGAGCCTATTCCTTACTTTATAAATAGACAAAGTAACCTCACACTTGGAGCCTATTCCTTACTTTATAAATAGACAAAGTAACCTCACACTTGGAGCATATTCCTTGCTTTATAAATAGACAAAGTAACCTCACACTTGGAGCCTATTCCTTGCTTTATAAATAGTCAAAGTTACCTCACACTTGGAGCCTATTCCTTGCTTTATAAATAGACAAAGGTACCTCACACTTGGAGACTATTCCTTGCTTTATAAAAAGTCAAAGTTACCTCACACTTGGAGCCTATTCCTTGCTTTATAAATAGACAAAGTTACCTCGCACTTGGAGCCTATTCCTTGCTTTATAAATAGACAAAGGTACCTCACACTTGGAGCCTATTCCTTGCTTTATAAATAGTCAAAGTTACCTCACACTTGGAGCCTATTCCTTGCTTTATAAATAGACAAAGTAACCTCACACTTGGAGCCTATTCCTTGCTTTATAAATAGTCAAAGTAACCTCGCTCTTGGAGACCATTCCTGGCTTGATAAATAGTCAAAGTAACCTCGCTCTTGGAGACCATATCTGGCTTTGCAAATAGTCAAATTTACCTCGCTATTGGAGAACATATCTGGCTTTGCAAATAGTCAAAGTTACCTCGCTCTTGGAGCCCATATCTGGCTTTGCAAATAGTCAAAGTTACCTCGCTTTTGGAGCCCATATCTGGCTTTGCAAATAGTCAAATTTACCTCGCTCTTGGAGCCCATATTTCGGTTTGTAAATGGTCAAATTTACCTCGCACTTTGAGCCCATTTCACTTGAAGCCTATTACTGGCATTAAAACACGAGTAAAAGTCCCTAACTCCATTACGAAGGTTAAAAATCGAGTCACAAGACACTAACATTTTGAAGCCGTTACTGGTAAATTACGAAGATGTTTCAACATTACATTAACGTTTAGCCCATTATTGGCATTATAAACGGAGTCAAATGTTACTCACATTTTAGGCCATTACTGGTATTACAGAGATATTCCAAAGTTACTCATTTAAAGCCCGTTACAGTCAAATTTATCAACGGAGTCAACAGATACTCACATTTGGAGGCCGTTCCTGGCATTATAAACAGAGTCAACAGATACTCACATTTGGAGGCCGATACTGGCATTATAAACAGGGTCAACAGATACTCACATTTGAAGCCCTTTACTGGCATTATAATGGTCAGTACAGCGTTGTATTTTTGTAGCGTCTCTTATCGTCACAAGGAATTTCAAAACACGTGACCTGGTTACTTATCACAAAACCCTGATAATTGTTATTATTGACAAGCATAAGACAATTAGTGTTATATAGTTTTAAACCATTCGTGGCTTCGTGGCTTCTTACTTTGGTATATGTTATTAACTCGAAATCACAAAAAAACCGAACAAATACAGATAGGTTAAATGGAATTTCACGTCCAGTCAAGAACGTGGGTGAAGTAGCAAACATTTTGATCATTGCTATGCACTATGGGCAATGTTAAAGCGTGTCAGACCATATTTGACACAAGGTTGCAGTTTTTAAAATCTCTTCCGAAAGACCAGTGACTTTCATTTCTGAACGCCGAGTTCTTTGCAGAAGAACACTCACTATATTTTTCAAGTCTTGGTCAGAACCGATCAGGATCGACCTCTGACATGCAGAAAGAAAACTCTACCACCTACATCAGTAACCGTAGTTGTTCAAACAAAATTTGACAAGGTTAAACATGTATTATGATTATTAATTATAAAACTACAAGTTTTTGGACAGTATCTGGGTGCAATGATGAAGTCAACGATTCAATTTTGTTAATGATCAATGGATGAACATCTCGAATTAAACAAGATATGTTTATCAATATGTTCAACCACATTAGTTGAATTATTCGCCCAGCGAATTATTTTCAGACTTACCTTATAGTTCAAATTAATTTGGTGATTACCTTTTTAATTAGCTTCATTTTGTAAAAGCAACGATCTCAAAATTAGCAACCGCACTCGTATGATTTGCCTAAAAGAGTTCGCCAGCTCATCACCACCATCAATAGCGCATAACGTTTTTGCGAGACGTTTTTGAAAAGCTTTGAAAAATCTCCGTTGATTGATGAAACGATGAAACAGAACCACGCATTATATGGTTGTGAGTAGAGTTTCTGTGAACAAATATAATTGTGAATGGATATTGAGAACTATGAAAAGGTTTATCAGAAGTGGAATATTAATCTTTTGATCAAGGACATACCTAAAATTTTTGTTAGAGCTCGACCCCATAGACCTTAAGTGTAGGATTCCTATAAGTAAGAAAATACCATCACTTCAAAATATATTTAGATAATTAGGAGTAGAATAATGTGTTTAACGATTTCGTTAAGATTCTTTCACGTCTATCTAAGCGGTCTCGGATTTGAAGGAAACATTAGTTACCGGGAGAAAACCATCTCAAGCTTATTACGTTTCTTGCATATTGCGCTAATTATGGTAACACATACAAATCCTGTTAATTCTTTTTCCATCCAATACAGAAGGCATTTGAAATCACATCTTAACGAGACCTGAAGTTAACTTCAACGCCAATCAAAAAACATATATAATTTTTATTACAAATACCACCTCATACAAAAAAAAAAACAAGAGATCAGCAGATGGCAAATTTCACCTGAAAAATGTCCTTTTTTGGAGAGAAAAAAAAAAAAAAAAAAAAAAAAAAAAAAAAAAAACCCTTGTAATTGTGTAGAGTAATTATAAGTAGATGATATATGCAACCCTAACCCTGACAATATACATGTATAATTTCTAAAAACATGTAGTAATAAATTTAAATCAAAATGATGCATGGCCAACTGTTTAACTAAAACCACTAAACCATGAAATGTAGGTCACTGTGACCTAATATTCTTTTTAAAATGACATCTATATACCAAATTTCTACATTGAAGGTAAAAACCTTTAGACCTACACTAGAAAAATTTCTCGAACAAAACAAAAAAAAATAAGACCAGTTTTATTGAGATAATTTTGAGACTGAATAAGATTTCTTTTGGACTGAGGTTCTGGTTTAAAGGGACTTGACTTAAACCAAACACATAAGGTTTGATTCGGTGGGGCCTTGTTAAATGAAAAAACAACTTTTGGACTAAGGATTTTGTTCAGTCTGACCTGTCTAAACAAAAACAACTTCTGGACTAAGGAATTTTTTCTGACCTGTCTAAACAAAAAACAACTTCTGGACTAAGGAATTTGTTCAGTCTGACCTGTCTAAACAAAAAACAACTTCTGGACTAAGGATTTTGTTCAGTCTAACCTGTCTAAACAAAAACAACTTCTGGACTAAGGATTTTGTTCAGTCTGACCTGTCTAAACAAAAAACAACTGCTGGACTAAGGAATTTGTTCAGTCTGACCTGTCTAAACAAAAAACAACTTCTGGACTAAGGATTTTGTTCAGTCTGACCTGTCTAAACAAAAAACAACTTCTGGACTAAGGATTTTGTTCAGTCTGACCTGTCTAAACAAAAACAACTTTTGGACTAAGGATTCTGTTCAGTCTGACCTATCTAAACAAAAAACAACTTCTGGACTAAGGATTTTGTTCAGTCTGACCTGTCTAAACAAAAACAACTTCTGGACTAAGGATTTTGTTCAGTCTGACCTGTCTAAACAAAAAACAACTTTTGGACTAAGGATTTCGTTCAGTCTGACATGTCTAAACAAAAACAACTTCTGGACTAAGAATTCTGTTCAGTCTGACCTGTCTAAACAAAAAACAACTGCTGGACTAAGGATTCTGTTCAGTCTGACCTGTCTAAACAAAAACAACTTTTGGACTAAGGATTTTGTTCAGTCTGGCCTGTCTAAACAAAAAACAACTTCTGGACTAAGGAATTTGTTTTGACCTGTCTAAACAAAAAACAACTTTTGGACTAAGGATTTTGTTCAGTCTGACCTGTCTAAACAAAAAACAACTTCTGGACTAAGGATTTTGTTCAGTCCGACCTGTCTTAACAAAAAACAACTGCTGGACTAAGGATTCTGTTCAGTCTGACCTGTCTAAACAAAAACAACTTTTGGTCTAAGGATTTTGTTCAGTCTGACCTGTCTAAACAAAAAACAACTTCTGGACTAAGGATTTTGTTCTGACCTGTCTAAACAAAAACAACTTTTGGACTAAGGAATTTGTTCAGTCTGACCTGTCTAAACAAAAAACAACTTTTGGACTAAGGATTTTGTTCAGTCTGACCTGTCTAAACAAAAACAACTTTTGGACTAAGGATTTTGTTCAGTCTGACCTGTCTTAACAAAAAACAACTTTTGGACTAAGGATTTTGTTCAGTCTGACCTGTCTTAACAAAAAACAACTTTTGGACTAAGGATTTGGTTCAGTCTGACCTGTCTAAACAAAAACAACTTTTGGACTTAGGATTTTGTTCAGTCTGACCTGTCTAAACAAAAACAACTTTTGGACTTAGGATTTTGTTTAGTCTGACCTGTCTAAACAAAAAACAACTGCTGGACTAAGGATTCTGTTCAGTCTGACCTGTCTAAACAAAAACAACTTTTGGACTAAGGATTTTGTTCAGTCTGACCTGTCTAAACAAAAACAACTTCTGGACTAAGGATTCTGTTCAGTCTGACCTATCTAAACAAAAAACAACTTCTGGACTAAGGATTTTGTTCAGTCTGACCTGTCTAAACAAAAACAACTTCTGGACTAAGGATTTTGTTCAGTCTGACCTGTCTAAACAAAAAACAACTTTTGGACTAAGGATTTCGTTCAGTCTGACATGTCTAAACAAAAACAACTTCTGGACTAAGAATTCTGTTCAGTCTGACCTGTCTAAACAAAAAACAACTGCTGGACTAAGGATTCTGTTCAGTCTGACCTGTCTAAACAAAAACAACTTTTGGACTAAGGATTTTGTTCAGTCTGACCTGTCTAAACAAAAAACAACTTCTGGACTAAGGAATTTGTTTTGACCTGTCTAAACAAAAAACAACTTTTGGACTAAGGATTTTGTTCAGTCTGACCTGTCTAAACAAAAAACAACTTCTGGACTAAGGATTTTGTTCAGTCTGACCTGTCTAAACAAAAAACAACTGCTGGACTAAGGATTCTGTTCAGTCTGACCTGTCTAAACAAAAACAACTTTTGGACTAAGGATTTTGTTCAGTCTGACCTGTCTAAACAAAAAACAACTTCTGGACTACGGAATTTGTTCTGACCTGTCTAAACAAAAACAACTTTTGGACTAAGGAATTTGTTCAGTCTGACCTGTCTAAACAAAAAGAACTTTTGGACTAAGGATTTTGTTCAGTCTGACCTGTCTAAACAAAAACAACTTTTGGACTAAGGATTTTGTTCAGTCTGACCTGTCTAAACAAAAAACAACTTTTGGACTAAGGATTTTGTTCAGTCTGACCTGTCTAAACAAAAAATAACTGCTGGACTAAGGATTCTGTTCAGTCTGACCTGTCTAAACAAAAACAACTTTTGGACTAAGGATTTTGTTCAGTCTGACCTGTCTAAACAAAAACAACTTTTGGACTTAGGATTTTGTTCAGTCTGACCTGTCTAAACAAAAAACAACTGCTGGACTAAGGATTTTGTTCAGTCTGACCTGTCTAAACAAAAACAACTTTTGGACTAAGGATTTTGTTCAGTCTGACCTGTCTAAACAAAAAACAACCTTTGGACTAAGGATTTTGTTCAGTCTGACCTGTCGAAACAAAAAACAACTTCTGGACTAAGGAATTTGTTCTGACCTGTCTAAACAAAAACAACTTCTGGACTAAGGATTTTGTTCAGTCTGACCTGTCTAAACAAAAAACAACTTCTGGACTAAGGAATTTGTTCTGACCTGTCTAAACAAAAAACAACTGCTGGACTAAGGATTCTGTTCAGTCTGACCTGTCTAAACAAAAACAACTTCTGGACTAAGGATTTTGGTTAGTCTGACCTGTCTAAACAAAAAACAACTGCTGGACTAAGGATTCTGTTCAGTCTGACCTGGCTTAACAAAAACAACTTCTGGACTAAGGATTTTGTTCAGTCTGACCTGTCTAAACAACAAGAGGCCCAAAAGGGCCTGTGGAGCTCAACTGACAAAAATGGTTCTTGTGCCTTCATTTATATAAACTCGGTACAGGGACTTGAGCTGATGTTAAATGCTAAATATAAAAGCTGTAGGCCTTACAGTTTCAGAAAAGAATATTTTTAAATTTGACTTCCCATATAAGTATATGTAGATATATGTGCCCCTTGGTGGGACCAAAAATGGCCCAGGGGCCTTTATTTGTACAAACCTGGTAAAGGGACTTGAGCTGATTATGAAAGCTTTAAGCTTTACAGTTTCAGAGAAGAAGATTTTTAAATTTGATTTCCCATATATGAAATATATGAAAGCTTAAGGCTTCATGGTTTTAGAGAAGAAGATTTTCAAAGTTGATTTTCCATTATAAGCCATATATGCATATGCAGATATATGGACCCCTGTGGTGGGGCCAAAAATAGACCGGGGGGCACCGTTTGTACAAACTTGGTAAAGGGGCTCAAGCTGATATTAACTGCCAAATATGAAAGCTTAAGGCTTCATGGTTTTAGAGAAGAAGATTTTCAAAGTTGATTTTCCATTATAAGCCATATATGCATATGCAGATATATGGACCCCTTGGGTGGGGCCAAAAATAGACCGGGGGCCGCCATTTGTACAAACTTGGTAAAGGGGCTTGAGCTGATATTAACTGCCAAATATGAAAGCTTAAGGCTTCATGGTTTTAGAGATGAAGATTTTCAAAGTTGATTTTCCATTATAAGCCATATATGCATATGCAGATATATGGACCCCTTGGGTGGGGCCAAAAATAGACAGGGGGCCACCATTTGTACAAACTTGGTAAGGGGCTTGAGCTGATATTAACTGCCAAATATGAAAGCTTAAGGCTTCATGGTTTTAGAGAAGAAGATTTTCAAAGTTGATTTTCCATTATAAGCCATATTTGCATATGCAGATATATGGACCCCTGGGTTGGGGCCAAAAATAGACCGAGGGCCACCATTTGTACAAACTTGGTAAAGGGGCTCAAGCTGATATTAACTGCCAAATATGAAAGCTTAAGGCTTCATGGTTTTAGAGATGAAGATTTTCAAAGTTGATTTTCCATTATAAGCCTTATTTTCACTTTTTACGAAGTGTGACAGAAAAACGCTTAAAAACGCGTAACCTAGTTTTTGACAGAATTTCACGAAATGTACAACCTACATGTTTAAGGGTGTCTAGAAGCGAAATATCACATCAGATTTTGAATATAACCTATGGTTTCAGAGAAGAAGCTTATTTTAGGTTTTTTACATTCTAGGTCACTGTGACCTACTTTTGGTTGCCATGGAAACCAATTGTACAAATTTTCAACTACTCCTTCTAGGGATCATTCCTGCAAAGTTTTGCTAAAATTGGCCCAGTAGTTTCTGAGTTTTTGCTGTTAACGGACGGACGGACGGACGGACGCACGCACGCGCGCATTATGCCATAAGCTCATCTGGCTTTAGCCAGTTGAGCTAAAAAACAACTTTTTGATTGAGGATTGATCAATGATTAACTAATTTACTGAGAAGGATTTTCATTTTATTTTGGGTTTTAATTTTAACAGGTTGCACTTTATATATTTGAAATCATCTGAATATCAGTATCAATGTAAATGAATGTATGACTTTAGAAATTTTGTAATGTGATTGTCAACTTTATGTTTAATAAATATGTGAATGATGATATGTCCAACTAAATACTGACTGCAGTAGTTAGTAATAAAACAACCAAAAAATTAAAATCAAAATTTACAAATTGATTAAATTATGTTACTTATCACAGGAGTATATCACAGGCAAACAAAATTAAAACTGACTGATATTGTCTGAAGATAGCTCTGTCTACCACACCTTGTTCTGTCTACCACACCTTGATGATTAAGCAAACAACTGTCATTGACAGTTATATGATTATTAGCACTCTCTCTCTCTCTCTCTCTCTCTCTCTCTCTCTCTCTCTCTCTCTCAAAAAGTTAATTATTATCATGACCCAAATACATGTATTACAATACAATTTCAATTTTCTCCCATAAAATCTCCCAATATTACAACTAAAAGTTTCAATCAGTTTGATTTCACTTCTACAAACATTCTCATACTAGCTCAACCATCAAGGTGTGACACAGATTTTAACTCTCATCTATGCCATCTTCAAAATTTAAAGTCTGTGAGGAGTTATCTAAAGTTTCTTTACTTTTAGTGCTCTCCAATACTACAGACAACATAGATAACATTTTGTCTAACTTTTCACTCAATTTTTCTTCAATCTTCACAATCTGTTTATCAATGTGCTCTTTGAGTCTCTGTTCAACTTCCATTAAACTGCTGTCATGTGCCGAATCAGTTGCTTTAGTTTCCCGAACTCTATTGGGACAAGGAACTGATATTACCTCCCCTGATTCATCATACCTATAATTAAATTTATAATAATAATAATAATAATAATAATAATAATGACATGATGTTATGTAAATAATAAATGGTACCAGCTGAATTCAGGTGGATTTGCCTCGGGTTATTTAGCTTAATTGTTAGGTTTTACACTTCATACAAATTTTCCAGTTAAAATGGTTGACATTTAACACTGATGAAATAGGTCTGTTGAAGGAGACTTAAAACTTAGACATCCTGTGAAATAGCTGGCCTTAAAGCTGCATTATGTTTTTCAATTTTCTGATTTTTTTTTATTTTCTAAAAATATATTTTTTTAAAAATAGATATCTTCTAACCACGATCCGTGATTTTCTAAAATTTCATTTCATTTAGCTGAAAATAAACGGAATCCTCTGACCGGTTGGTCAGTGTTTTATGATGGTAATTATGAGCTTGGAGCATGCACATGGATGTAAGGAAAACCCTAGAATCGAAGGTGAAACATGACAGATTGCATTAATTGTCCTTCATTAATATCCAGATGTATTTGAAATGGTGTTATGTATCCCTTACTGAGTCACAAATGGACAAATTCAACAAAGTTCTGTGTTTAATATTATCATATTTCACCATTTTGAAAGTTGTGTTTAAATGACCCTGGGTTTTGATGACGTAACCATGTTCTAATATTAGATCCCAAATGCTGCATCTCGCTGGGTAATTACTGTAATTTCTGTATTTATTCGAGCTTTTATCATTGAACCAAATGTAACATTGTTCATTAGGAACATCATTTATTAGATTAGTACCGTTTTAATTTTTTCTTTGGAAAACTTAATGCAGCTTTAAATAAAGTTGGATTCCAAGTTTTTTTCTGTTTTTATCCTGATAAGGGACTGTGTGACAACTGAAAGAGGACTGTGTGACAACTGACAGGGGACTGTGTGGCAACTGACAGGGGACTGTGTGACAACTGATAGAGGACTGTGTGACAACTGATAGAGGACTGTGTGACAACTGACAGGGGACTGTGTGACAACTGACAGGGGACTGTGTGACAACTGATAGGGGACTGTGTGACAACTGACAGGGGACTGTGTGACAACTGACAGGGGACTGTGTGACAACTGATAGGGGACTGTGTGACAACTGACAGGGGACTGTGTGACAACTGATAGGGGACTGTGTGACAACTGATAGAGGACTGTGTGACAACTGATAATGGGACTGTGTGACAACTGATAGAGGACTGTGTGACAACTGATAGGGGACTGTGTGACAACTGACAGGGGACTGTGTGACAACTGATAGGGGACTGTGTGACAACTGATAATGGACTGTGTGACAACTGATAGAGGAACTGTGTGACACTGACAGGGGACTGTGTGACAACTGATAGGGGACTGTGTGACAACTGATATGGGACTGTGTGACAACTGATAGGGGACTGTGTGACAACTGATAGAGGACTGTGTGACAACTGATAGAGGACTGTGTGACAACTGATAGTGGGACTGTGTGACAACTGATAGGGGACTGTGTGACAACTGATAGAGGACTGTGTGACAACTGATAGAGGACTGTGTGACAACTGATAGGGGACTGTGTGACAACTGACTAGGGGACTGTGTGACAACTGATAGGGGACTGTGTGACAACTGATCAGGGGACTGTGTGACAACTGATAGAGGACTGTGTGACAACTGATAGAGGACTGTGTGACAACTGACAGGGGACTGTGTGACAACTGACAGGGGACTGTGTGACAACTGATAGAGGACTGTGTGACAACTGATAATGGGACTGTGTGACAACTGATAGAGGACTGTGTGACAATTGACAGGGGACTGTGTGACAACTGATAGGGGACTGTGTGACAACTGACAGGGGACTGTGTGACAACTGATAGAGGACTGTGTGACAACTGACAGGGGACTGTGTGACAACTGACAGGGGACTGTGTGACAACTGATAGAGGACTGTGTGACAACTGATAATGGGACTGTGTGACAACTGATAGAGGACTGTGTGACAATTGACAGGGGACTGTGTGACAACTGATAGGGGACTGTGTGACAACTGATAGAGGACTGTGTGACAACTGATAGAGGACTGTGTGACAACTGACAGGGGACTGTGTGACAACTGATAGAGGACTGTGTGACAACTGATAGAGGACTGTGTGACAACTGATAGAGGACTGTGTGACAACTGATAATGGGACTGTGTGACAACTGATAGAGGACTGTGTGACAATTGACAGGGGACTGTGTGACAACTGATAGGGGACTGTGTGACAACTGATAGGGGACTGTGTGACAAGGAAGTATGTTTTATAGATTAGGTAAAATTCACTGCATTCAGGGGCTTATTAATGCTGTTAACCTTAATCATATCCCCTTTAATTTTGTTACTTACAATACAGAATTGTTCATGGTTTCTTCTGTTTTTTTCTCATCTTCTCTTATTCGTGTTACTTTTCCACAAATGTTCTGTAACATTTTAAACATATCACTTCTATCACCAGTCTCTTTATTGTTTTCACATGAGACCCTCTGGTTTTCTCTATCTGCTGTGTTACTATAACTAAAGTTTCCAATGTTCCCTCTTTGATCAGAAGTATTTACAGTATTATTTGTACTAAGGCTGTTTGTATTCTGACTACCATTTACACTAGATGTCTGTCTGTTTGTCCTGATGTTTGACTGTCCTGCTGATCCTGTGGTTGATGTTGCTTGTGAAAGAATGGACATTAGACCCATCATTCCAAACTTATCACCAGAGGGTGGTCCACTTGTCATTAACCCTTGCAAACCTGACATGGCTGATTTTTGGTTCTGTAAAAAAGCAAAAATAGACAAAATCATTAAGTAGGACAATTGTGATTGTAAATGTTTAGTTAATTGTCTTTAGTTGTGTTTAATGCCCCAGTCTGGTTTGTTGTTGTTGTGTTGTAATCCTCAGTCTGGTTTGTTGTTGTTGTGTTGTAACTTTGGTTTGTTGTTGTGTTGTATCTCTTTGTTTTGTTGTTGTGTTGCAATCATCAGTCTGGCTTGTTGTTGTGTTGTAATCCTCAGTCTGGTTTGTTGTTGTGTTGAACTCTTTGGTTTGTTGTTGTTGTGTTGTAACACTTTGGTTTGTTGTTGTGTTGTAACTCTTTAGTTTGTTGTTGTGTTGTAATTATTTGGTTTGTTGTCATTGTGTTGCTATCCTCAGAAAAGCCTGGTTTGTTGTTGTTGTGTTGCAATCCTCAGTGGTTTGTTGTTGTTGTGTTACAATCCTAAGTCTGGTTTGTTGTTGTTGTGTTGTTATCCTTAGTCCAGTTTGTTGTTGTGTTGTAACTCTTTGGTTTGCTGTTGTGTTGTTGCTCTCTCTGATTTGTTGTTGTATTATAACCATGTCTGGTTTGCATTACTTAAACAAACTGGTTGCATTTTTAACATAACTTGGTTACATTATTTAAACATCTTGGTTGCAGTATTTAAACATAACTTAGTTACATTTTTGAATTCAATTTGGTCAATTATTAAAACACAACTAGGTTACATAATTTAAACTCCTCTTGGTTGCATAATTAAATACAACTTAGTTACATTATTTCAACACAACTTGGTTACATAATTCAAACTCGTCTTGGTTGCATAAATAAACACAACTTAGTTACATTTTTTCAACACAACTTGGTTACATACTTTATTAATACTTTGGTTGCATCATTTAAACATAACTTTGTTCCATTATTTAGACATAACTTTGTTCAGTATTTAACAACAACTTTGTTGCATTATTGAAACACAATTTTGTTGCATTTTTTTAAACATAACTGTTGCAATATTTAAACACAACTTGATTGCATTATTTTAACACAACTTGGTTAAAATAACGGTTGCATTATTTTAACACAACTCGGTTGCATTATACGAACACAACTTAAATGCATTTTTTAAACACAACTTTGTTACATTATTGAAACACAACTTTGTTGAATTTTTTAAACACAACTTTGTTGCATTATTTAAACATAACTTTGTTGCATTATTTAAACATAACTTTGTTGCATTATTTTAACACAACTTGGTTGCATTATTTAAACACAACTTATTTGCAATATTTCAACACAACTTAATTGCATCATTTAAACACAACTTTGTTGCATTATTTAAACACAACTTGGTTGCATTATTTTAACATTACTTTGTTGCAATATTTAAACACAACTTGGTTGCAATAATGAAACACAACTTGGTTGCATTATTTTAACACAACTTGGTTGCATTATTTAACCGGAACTTGGTTAAACACAGCTTGGTTGCATTATTTAAACACATCATGGTTACCTTATTTATTCACAACTTTGATTACATTATTTAAACACAGTTTTGTTGCATTATTTAAACACAACTTGGTTACATTTTGTCAACAAATCTTAGTTACATAATTTATTCACAAGTTTGGTTGCATCAATTAAACATATCTTTGTTCAGTATTGAAAAAACAACTATAATGCAATATTTAAACACAACTTAGTTGCATTATTTAATGACAACTTTGTTGCATTATTAAACGACAACTTTGTTGCATTATTTAAACAGAACTTGGTTGCATTTTAAAACACAACTAAGTTCCAATATTCAAACACAAATTGGTTGCAATGTTTACACACAAATTGGTTGCATTATTTAAACAGAACTTGGTTGCATTTTTAAACACTGCTTGGTTGTATTATTAAACACAACTTTGTTACATTATTGAAACACAACTTTGTTGCATTATTGAAACACAACTTGGTTGCAATATTTAAACACAACTTGGTTGCATTATACAAACACAACTTAGTTGCAATATTTCAACACAACTTTGTTGCATTATTTAAACACAACTTTGTTACATTATTGAAACACAATTTTGTTGAATTATTGAAACACAACTTTGTTACATTATTGAAACACAATTTTGTTGAATTATTGAAACACAATTTTGTTGAATTTTTAAACACAACTTTGTTGCATTATTTAAACATAACTTTGTTGCAATATTTAAACACAACTTGGTTGCAATATTTAAACACAACTTGGTTGCATTATACGAACACAACTTTGTTGCATTATATGAACAACTTAGTTGCAATATTTCAACACAACTTAGTTGCATTATTTAAACACAACTTTGTTACATTATTGAAACAAATTTTGTTGAATTATTGAAACACAATTTTGTTGAATTTTTAAACACAACTTTGTTGCATTATTTAAACATAACTTTGTTGCAATATTTAAACACAACTTGGTTACAATATTTAAACACAACTTAGTTGCATTATACGAACACAACTTGGTTGCATTATATGAACACAACTTAGTTGTAATATTTCAACACAACTTAGTTGCATTTTTTAAACACAACTTTGTTACATTATTGAAACACAACATTAATGCAATAATGAAACACAATTTTGTTGCATTTTTAAAACAACTTTGTTGCATTATTTAAACAGACCTTGGTTAAACACAGCTTGGTTGCATTATTTAACCACATCATGGTTACATAATTTATTCACAACTTTGATTACATTATTTAAACACAACTTTGTTGCATTATTTAAACACAACTTGGTTACATTTTGTCAACAAATCTTAGTTACATTATTTATTTACAACTCTGAGTGCACCAATTAAACATAACTTTGTTTAGTATTTAACAACAACTTTAATGCAATATTTAAAAATAATTTAGTTGCATTATTTAATGACAACTTTGTTGCATTATTTAACGACAACTTTGTTGCATTATTATAAGCATAACATTGTTGCATTATTTAAACACAACATTGTTGCATTATTTAAACAGGACTTGGTTGCACTTTTAAACACAACTCAGTTCCAATATTCAAACACAAATTGGTTGCAATATTTAAACACAAATTGGTTGCATTATTTAAACAGAACTTGGTTGCATTTTTAAAAACTGCTTGGTTGCATTATTTTAACACAACTTTGTTGCATTTTTTAAACAGAACTTGGTTACAGTATTTAAACACAACTTTGTTGCAATATTTAAACACAGCTTGGTTGCATTATTTAAACACAACTTGGGAAATTAAATTAAACATTTTATTAACTTACCATCTGATAATCTTCCATTGACTGAAGTAAATTTCTGGCTCCATCAGGAATTGTATCCCCCATATCATGCAAAAAATCCTTAACTTTATCAATATTTATTTGTCTTCCTGTTGCTGCCTCTTTTTCTGGGGAAAACCCATCTAACTCTGGTTTTAGTATCAACAAAATGCTATATATAGTCAATGTGCTCTTTTCTCCAAAAGACAGAAACTAAATAAACAAGAACAAGAAGTTTTTGTTAGACTATTATCTTGCCATCTTGCCTATTTCATACAATCAATATTTCTTAATTTTTGAAGAAACATTTATTCTGAAACAAAAAATAACTGAACTAAAATCAAAGAAAATGAATAAATCAATTACGATAATACTGACAACATGTGTATATTTAATAAAATCAAGATTTCTGAATTTATTGAAACAATGCTTCATGAGCCATTCACAGGTTTCTGAAATTTTTTAAAGATATTGATAAAAATCAGAGTCCTGAACTCATTAAAACCATGCAGAGTCTGATAGTATCAAAATGAAGCTTAGATTGTATTTATATAAACATCCCACTTCTAATTTATTGATTAGCTGATTTCAACAACCTGAGTTCTGAAATGATAAATAAATGTAGAGTTAGTATTTTTTAATGAAGCCAGGATTGTATTTATAACATACCTTAACTGACTAGTCCATAAAGTGATTCTTTAATGTTTGTCTTACATCTATATAAACTGTGTGGTGGCTGATCTTCTCTATCTGTAGATACCTGGAGTTGTCTTCCCTTGACTGTTGTCAGATATATCTCACCAGTATCATAAATTTCAAGAGTCTTGGACTCACTTACAACATGAATCCCTGTAACACTTATGCGATATTGGGGTTTACAAGTCACAGATATCATACAGGGTTCTCTTTCTCCCATATCATCACACTGACACTGAAGAATTAAACTGTTACTAGGGTTATATTTCTCTGGCACACCTTCGCCGCTATCTTCTACCTGTGATCTACAACAATAGGCAAAATATGTATAAATGCCAAGGAGTGCAAAGAATGGAGGTTTATACTGAAGTATTAGAGATAGAATACCTGAAGTACGCTATTACATCTTTAGCCGTGCCAGTTCTGGTTCCTCAAACAATTTTTTCAGAACCTAACTGTCTACATCAATGTCAGTTTGTGGCTCATAATGCTGGTATTTATCCACTTTTCCATGTTGTAAAATGACAAATTAAAAAACTCTTCCTAAAATGATAGCAAGTTTCAAACAAAACAAACTTCATGTTCATATTGCAATGAATTTAACATTTATACACGTTAGAAAAGGTTGATGTTTTACCTGTTTTGATTATTTTTTCAATGAACAAACTTGAAAGACTGATAAACACAATTTAACATGATAGGTATATAAATACTAGTGTATATATTATTTATTTACAGTCAAACTCTGATTATTCAAAGTTGAAGGGTCTTTAGGTTCAGTAAATCAAAGGGTTCGAATAAGTGAATTTGGAAATTCACTTGTACAAGTGACAGTAGTTTCTTTTAAGAAATAAATAAAAATGTCAACTTCGAGTCTTTAGGGGGTATATTACCACTGAAATGTCTACAGCGTGACTCAAATTGGGTTTGAATAATCGCAGATATTTCAATTATGAAGTTCAAATAAAAGAAGTTTTTAATAAGAAGTTATAGTGCAGGGTGGTCAGGACCTACCGAGAACTTAGAATAACCTAAGGTATTGGAATAATAGAAGTTTGAATAACCAAAGTTTGACTGCATTATCGTATAGTTACTTTTCATTTTCTTTTCCGAATGCATATGAGACAACACAAGCAGGGTCTTTGTCAAACTCCCAGGATGGTAGAACTGTGCAATAATCTATATCTCCCATATTTATAACCTCTCAGTATGGAAATACATACACCAACCTGTAAACAATAAAAATTACACAGTTGATAGTAGAACATAATCATTATTTTTGTCTTCTTAAAATAAATATAGGATTTCCAAGTTCAGAAAAACATTGCATAAAAGGTAAAACTGATGTCATTAGTGACATAATTTCATGCTAATCTTGACAAACAGATGGTACAAAGTCAACATGGTATAAGTTTGTTCTAGTAAATTGTAAGGTAGCTGAATTTTGACTGATAAGTGCGTAGGGAGGCAGTGTCTGTAAGAGTAGCCAGGTCCCTGTGTTGAAGAGAAGGTACAATGTTGTCCTCAAAATCGTGACTCTTAATAGCTTTGTTACATGGATATGTGCTCTTGTTGTAATGGCAAATATCTTTATAGCAAAACCGTTATGAGTCATGATTTTCAAGACTATCAGAAACTGTACATGCCGAACTATCTGACTTAAACGTTAAATGATGTTAAGTTTATTTCTATAATGCTATGGATGGCAACAGAAATAAATCTAAAAGGTAGGTCAATTTATGACCAAAAATTGAAGACTCAGCAATTTGAAGCGAAAATAGAAATGTGGTATTGTACGCACTATGTACCTATAAGGTTCTTTCAGTTTCAGGTAAAACAGTAGAGCGCTCGCTTTGCAAATGGGCGACAACCGGCCTCTAGGGAAGGGGATTTTTCACTATAACTCGCATTTATGAATGACAGTCATTGCCGATTTAAATTTCAGAATAAATTTTGAGCTGCAACATTAGATACATGACTAATCGATATCTATAAAACAAGATTATCCATCACCTGTTAGCTATGGGCGCAGCCATTTCTTTTCTTTTTCTTTTTTGGAGTTCCAGCCATGTATGGATCTCCCTTTAGTAAGGGTTTTACGCAGACTTTATAGCATGGGTTAATTAAATAAATAACACTAAAAATGTTAAAATGTTTAGGTAATATTAAAAAAAGTGCATAACTAGCTCAATTAATACTACGAAAATTTCCATTCTATCTCTAAAATGTAATCTGTTTTGAATTACTCACAACAAACAGGAAAGATCAACACTCATATCATCGGCTGTCCGGTAAGGCTGAAAATAAAAGAAGATACTTTTTTATCATTAAACCTTGTTTCTTTAATTTTGTTTTAAAGAAACAATGGATTAAAATAATGTAACTTTTAAAAAAAAATCCACAGCGAAAAATTTGTAAGCTCTTTTGTCAAAGGCCTTACCCTGGATATTCCGGTTTCGTCACCGAACTGACCATCTAGAAAGAATCTCAATTCCCTGTCTAATCGTCATGATAAAAAGTTTATTTTTATGGTTTGGACAGACGTTGTCCAACTTAAGAACAGTGATGGATACCTCAACAGTGACTCTGCTAGTAACTTGGGCTGAAATCTTGAATGCCCAATTCCAAAGCGTCTACACTGGTGAGGATACTAGCAAGTTACCTAATAAAGGACCAAGTCCTTATAAGCCTATGGACAAGATCCAAATCAACCAAAGTGGCGTGCTTAAACTCCTAATGAACCTGGAACCCAACAAAGCCACAGGTCCAGATTAGATACCATCCTGAATACTTAAGGAGGCGGCAGTAGTCCCAGCACCCATACTCACCAGACTTTTCCATCAACCTCTGGCCTGGATCTTGGACTGATTCCAACAGATTTGAAAGATGCCATGATAGTCCAAGTGTTTAAAAAGGTGAGAAATTAGCTAGATTTCAGCTAGATAGTCGGTCTCTCGAAAAAATGTATTTTACTTTCATTCGGCCATTATTAGAATACGCTGATATTGTTAGGGATAATTTGACGGAGGACTTAAAAGATCAAATTGAAAATATTGATTTAGATGCTGCTAGAATAATTACAGGAGCTACCAACCTTACTAGCAAAAATCTGCTTTATCGGGAAATTGGTTGGGAAACTCTTGAGCAGCGAAGAAAACAACAAAAATTAATCCAGATTTATAAAATGTATCATGGTTTAACTCCTGACTATCTTAAAGATTTAATTACTTTTAGAAACTACGAATTACATTCATATTCTACCCGAAGTAGTCAAAATTTAAACACTATCTTATGTAGGACAAATTTCTATTTTAAAAGCTTTTTACCACAAACTATTAGAGACTGGAATGAATTACCCATTGAAATAAGGAATGCTTCTATTTCTATTTTTCGGAAATATATCAATAATTCTGTCAATATTACCTGTTATTTTTTTTCGGGCCAGCGGTTGAGTCAAATCTATCACACAAGGTTGAGACTTAAGTGCAGTTCGCTTAAACAAGATTTGTACAACAAAATTTAGTAACTGATTCAAATTGTTCATGTGGAGACATAGAAACAACAAAATATTTTTATTAGAATGTAAAAACTATGATCATATTAGATCGATTACAATTCTTAAACTTAAACCGTATTATAGACACTGAGCTTTTACTTCATGGAGATTCAAACCTACCAGATGCTTCAAATATTGAAATTTTTAAAACAGTTCATAAATTTATTACCCTATCTAAGAGATTTTCAAACTAGAACAATATTTTGTTAAACTGATAGATACATCATACCAGCTACATGGACACAGACTTGAAGCAATTAATTGTAGCAAGTACCTTGGAGCCACCATATTGGATGACCTCTCCTGTGACAACCATATCAGCGGAGTTGTAACAAAGCCAATCCTGAGACGCAACTTCCGTGATTGCTCAATCCAAGTGACAACTGCCACATGTCACCATGATGCGCCTAGTAATGTAGTATACTGCTACAGTCTGGGACCCGACAACGCAGAAACTCATCCTATCATTAGAGAAAGCACAGCGACGTGCAGCCCGTTATGTCTTCATTCAACAACTACACAGATCGCTTACCAGAATGCGTTTCTGACATGCTGCAACAATTACAGTGAGACACACTAGAAGATCGGAGGAAGTCAAACAGTCTATGTATGCTCTACCGGATATACAAAGGCCAAGTAGGAATCAACAGAGACTCCTATCTAACAAGTAAGCGACAAACGAATCCGTGGCCAGCACAAACTATTCCAAGAAAGACTCAACCACCCTTCTATCAACAAATCTTTCTTTCCAAGAACCATAAAGAAATGGAACCAACTACCAGCTTGTGTCACCTCAGCTTCATCACTGGCAGAATTCAAGGAGATAACATCCAGACACTCCTTGACGTCATCACTATAACACTAGCTCTTCCTGATTTTAACTAATTTTATTTTGTAAATATTGATGGCTGTATTGGAGGATGGGTTGTGCACTGCTCTAGTTGTAGCAGCAGAACTTTAATCACCCCATAAAGGTCCAGTTCCTTATTGGAAGAAGAAGAAGGAAAACAAATGATTGAAAAAATGGTAGCGATTTTGTTTCTTCCCTTTCTTTAGTTATGAGTTTTTTTTTTACTCTAATGGTATTTTTTGGCAATATGTATTTTTGGACACAAGCCCCTGCGGTCAGACCCGGCCGGGCTTCGATCCCGACCTCCCATATACGTATTTAATTAGTAACAAATAGTTTAATACATGTTGAAGAAGTTCAAGTTTTGCCAATCTTGTAAGAAGAAGAACAAAAATGCATTAAACTATTAAACATCATTATTTAGTTTAAATACGTAAAAATGTATGTAATGTGTTTGAATATCTTACGTGTATCTAAATATTTAAGTTCAGGGTTCAAATAAATGATAAAGGGTCAAAGGTCATGAACAGTGATATAAATTCAAAGCGACGCAGGTAAACATCCCTTTGAAATCAATTCATGGACAGGTTTAGTTTATTACACATTCTCTATATATTTCATTGTTACTTCTTTATACACCACAAACAAACATGATCAACATAGGCAAAAACCAAAAAAACCTTCGATAAAAACGACAATAACAACAAAAGTTAATAATAATAATAATAATAATATCTAGTTACCAGCTTTTCTCAATCAACAATATTTTTAATTGATTAGACTTGAAGTTTATCATTATGATCGGTGTTCGTCCAGAGTCAGGATATGTATAACAACAATGGTCTCAATATGAATATGTGTTTAACTTTCCCCTTCGATAAAACCCGCTTTATTATTAGCTAATTTTATCTGTTTTATATAACTGTATTGAAATTTTAATATAAATTATAAATTTTTATGTTTTTTCTATATATATAAATATATTGAACATCATATATATACCGATATGTCTCTGGGTACATTATGGATATAGTGATACATTTCAGTCGTTTTTTAAAATTGTTTTTAGTTACATAATTATTCTCTATTTTTATTTTCTGTAGTTAAGGTGACATAAGTCCATTAGATTCGTTATAGGACGTTTATTGTAGAAGCGCCATGTTAAGCTGATACGATGTAATTAGAGGTACTAGTTCAGAACGACTTTTATTTATCGTCATCTCATGTCGTATCTTATCAAATACAAAGTATAGGGATTGGTTAACTTGTCATAACGAGGTGAACCAATAAAAACGATTAGATTTGATTGTTTATCTTTACCTTAATTGAGCAATCATGTTCAAACTTTTATTGAAAAATAATAATTGGTGCGATTTTGCAATATATACTTGTAGAAAAGACTATACCCCTGGTTAAAATCCCTTCTGACTTTGGCCTTGAAATAAAGAAGTCAGACAACATTATATATTGTAAATATTTAGCGCTGAAGCAAAAGTAATTATCATTACACTATATAAATATTTACTTCATAAGGGTCAAATTTCAGAATTTACTCTGTAAACCTACATAATTTTACTACCTATTTTGAAACACAAATAGTAGTTGAGAGAGAGAGAGAGAGAGAGAGAGAGAGAGAGAGAGAGAGAGAGAGAGAGAGATATTTATACTCACTGTAGATGTAAAACCTTCACCAGAGGTAACATTTTTTGTTTTCTTGTTTATTCAGTCATTTGAAAAATGTATGTATTTTATTTCATGTGCTTTTTAGGAAAATGTGACCTTTAAATTGATATTAATTGCCAGCTCCAGCAGAAATTCTCTAACAAATGTGTCGAATTGGTACGTGTATCACTTTGGACACTGCATGTCTTGATTTCTACCGAGATTAGATACTCTATCCCCGGTGTTAGTAATTGGGTCCATTTTTATCAAAAATCAATATTTTTCTGATACAAACCAGTTTTAGCAAAGGGACTGTCTCAAAATTATAAAATTAATGATATAACAGGTCTTTATTTAGGTCGTAATATTTATCCTTAAACTGGAATTCAATTTGGAAAACTCGGTCATTCGCTAAAAATGAAGTAAAATCGTAATTTTCAATCTATTTCAAAATATATGAAACTTTCCTATCGCATCAATCAAACGCCTTTCAGTTATATAATGCTACCAAAATATTTCATTAAGGTTGGACTGAAAGGGACATAACTCCAAAAGAAGACCATCTGAAAAAAAGTTTCCTGTATTTTCGTTGAATTATTTTTAAATTCAAAGCAAAAGATGAATGTTTTTAAATGTCATGAATATTTAGCAATTAACTTATGGGAATGAACATTAACAAAGCCATTTAACATTAACAACACGAACTGCCGCCTTTACCATTGATGTTTACAGCACATGATGCATGGTGTATGCAGACAAACATGTATATATATAATGCATGACGTAATTATTGGTTGTTATGACATCACATGGTGTATTGGCAGTTTTGTTTTTGCACTGGCTTGCGATACTATATATTCTAGTATATATATAACATGGTGATGTAATTTGAGTAGTGGTACCAGCTGTACAATTAACCAGTGTTTCTATTACTAGTCAAATTAGAATATATAGAGTCAAGTAGACCAGTTTGGTTTAATTTAGAACTACATGCGTTATACTAAGATGCGGTTTGGTGTTGTAATTGTTAAAATGACATTGTTTAATGTGGCAATTTTCATTTTTCTTGGTAGACGAGATTTGACCTGATTTTGTGTTGTACGATTGATATTTTACGCACAGCAAACGATATGGTCTGAGATGTAGGCAGCATAAGATTTAAGTTGTTTAGTTTTAATATCCTTTAGAACTTTTTATTTCATATTCGTTTTATCTATTTCAGGTAATATTCATATCCAAAAAATTTACCCCAAAGACGAAACCCAACGGCATCAGACAATTAGGAAGAACATAATAGGAAGAATGTCTTAACATTGGTTTAAAGTGGAGGTGTTTGTATCATTTCTTGTTTTCATTTATTTGCTCAAATTCGTTTTAAACACTTCCATACCAGTTAAATTTTTTATTTTTCCCTGACCGTAAACCCGCGGCTAATGACGTCTTCAATATCTATATACAATATCCTGTGACTACAGGGTTAAACAAAAGTCTAAACGTTTTATATTGTTTCTTCAAATAAGTCTTTCACAAAGAACATGCTAGGTCTTTTTTCGTCTTGCACATTTTCAGAATTATTGAGGAAAACCTAGACCAAGCGATGCCATGGCCGTGGCTTCAGCAAGTTTATTAGTTTTATATTAAGATTTATTTCAATCAGTGCATTCGATCGGTCCCTATCGTTTTCTCCCAACGCTTTTCTTTAATGGTTTAAAGTTTATTTTAGTTTTTAGTTTTATAAAGTTGTCGTTAAAAATGGGTTAATTGTTTATTTGTTCTTGTTATGTAAAATTTACTACACATATTCATGTTTTCAACTTTACTGAATTTAATATTACAGTTAATATTTGTCACAATGATCTTCACGATCTACACGGCATAATTTGTCTGTAAAATTGCCATGGTCTGTCATATGGAACCGGAAACCAAGACAGTGTTTTGTATGGAACCGGAAACCAGAACAGTGTGTTGTATGGGACCGGAAACAAGAACGGTGTGTTGTATGGGACCAGAAACAAGAACAGTGTGTTGTATGGGACCGGAAACAAGAACAGTGTGTTGTATGGGACTGGAAATCAGGACACTGTGTTGTATGGAACCGGAAATCAGAACAAGCGGGCACGTTTATGATGGAAACTAAACTTGAATATTGGCCGACGGCTGTTAATAACGAATTGAAATGAAATTTCAATTGACCGTAATTGAAATAGTAAATAGTTACTCTCTCTCTCTCTCTCTCTCTCTCTCTCTCTCTCTCTCTCTCTGTATATATATTAGATATATATAAAAAAAACTTTTGTAACCCCCTTTACATAAATACAGCCTCTGCCCATATCAGTCATATTTACTTGTATTAGGTAAATAAACAATTTTTGCTATCCCTCTACATCAAAACTTCTGCACAAAACCGGCTAGAACGGGAATTTGAGTTAAAGATAAATTCTGAAGGGTATTTATAGACAAACGTCAATCAGACATACTCTATAACAAACTTTAATTGTCCTGACGATCAGACGAGGTGAAGTCACTAAAGATAACAAAAGGTAGGAATAAGCTGACAACTAACGTAAATATTTTTTTTACTATGAAGACTTTTGAAAATTTAAATGCCTGTCAATTTCAATAAAACACAAAGTGGTGTTAATGTTTGTTTTAAATTAGAATTTAAAAATTTTATAAAATTAATTGAAAAAAGCGAATTATTCATGAACGTTATTTTATTATTATTTTATACAGTAATTATTGACTGTAGAATTCTACATCAGTAAAAATCTCGAGTAAAATTTCAATGAGGCTTTCAACAATAATTAACTCATTCACTGTAATTCATAAAAGATAATTCAAACTAAGAAAAAAGTCTCTTTTCAATACAATAATTAATTATATTAATTATTGAATTATCTTTTCCAAAGTAAAAAAAAAATAAATAAATAAATAAAATAAATAAAAAAAAAATAAAATAAATAAATTAAAATGAATAAATAAAAATAAATATTAAAAAATAAAATAATAATAAAAAATAATAATCTTCGACCATAATATGTTTATGAAATTAAAAAAAAACATGTTACGCTGGAACTAATAAATGAAACCTAAAACCCGACATATAAAATAAATAAATAAATAAATAAATAAATAAATAAATTAATTAATCAACACATATAAGTCACAAACAAAACTTTGTCTTCAGTATGGTTTTCCCGTAGTGTTATTGTCATGTTTTAAGAATTTTGTATTAAATGATTAATTGTCATGTGATCGTTTTTCAATTTGTTATTCCGAAAAGATAATACAAATAATAAATAAATAAATAAATGATAAATAAATAAATAATAGAAATAAATAAATAAATGATAAATAAATAAATAATAGAAATAAATAAATAAATGATAAATAAATAAATAATAGAAATAAATAAATAGAGATAACACATGGATTTGTAATACATATTGATTTGTAAACATTTTTTTTACTATTCCATGTTTTTGTAATTGAAAAAAGATACACGATGTTTATCAAGTTAAATGTAAATCTATTCTATATTACAGAAATGATTATTAAATTCATATAATTATTTTCTTCAAAAACAATTTAACAATCATTATGTGAACCGTATGCAATCTATCGGGCTAAAAAGATTTATAAATAGTAAAACCCGGTTACCAGTGACATCTATCTGTAAGGAGGTGAACTAATTCAAATGTACAATTTCAGTATCACCATGTACTTCATAAAATCCTACTTTAAACTGTTACTAAACATTTGTTTTAACTCATCATAGTTTTACTAACTGAAATTAAAAATTGTCTCCCGAAAATATGCTGACTTCAATTGCAGGAAGTGGTATTTTCACTTAAAGCCGCTAGTTTTGTATCATTTGAGTATAATCTTTAAAATAGGTTTAACAATTATGAAAATGCTTTAGAATGTTTTTTCACCAAGAGATGGCTTAATAATTTGGTTTTTCAATGATAATTATTATGTATAAGGCTTAAGATGAACATAGATGCAAGGTCAAAATCACAGCCACTAAGAACATGCTACAAACATACATTTAAAACAAATATACATGACATGGACATACATGTACTACATATGATGTATCTAAGCTTCAGATAGACGTCAGTAGTGATGACGCCTAGTGATGCTAATACCATCGTATCCAATGTTTTGATAGCCGCGAATAGCTGCAATAATGCTGATGTGGCTTTAAACGTCAAAACATTGAATGGGATTTTGTTTAAAGCCGCATCAGCATTATTCCAGCTATTTGCGGTTTTAAACAAAAACTCACTCAATATTTTGACGTTTTGTAGGCAAAGTTTTATTATGAAATTGATACTTTTTTACGAATGTCCAAAACGACAAAGGATTTTATGAGTTCCTATTTGGCAAACTGTAGTTTTTAAATTTCATTTTCGTAAAAATGATTGATATTGTAAGCATTTTGACGAAAAAAAGGTATATTATCATTACTGTATGAACCAAACCCTAGCATGAGATTGATAAACGCGAAATGCTGTTTGAACTAATTGACATGCAAAGCAAGCGGTTGTAAACTGCACTGTGACGTTTACAATTTCATCAAGTAACACCTAACAATAAACGATTGGCAACAAGACAAGACAAAAAGACAAGACTAACAATAAGACTAAGACAAAATATGACAGAATATGATAAACTTACATAAACTGGTACGTATATATGTAGAAGTCAATTAGACAGATTTATTAATGACGTTGTCACTTTCAGGTCTTCCATGCCGTGAAATGATACTCATTCTTGCCCACGCTTCAGCTGTACATAACTTGAAAGTTGAATATTATCAAAATGCTTTCCGGTTTAAGACATTCTGTGTCTCTGCAGAATTCAGATACCTTTGTAGAATAAGGAAGATTTGACTGTTGGATAAAAATAAACCTAGCAAAATATTATAAAAAGGCGCCGCTTTTGACAGGTACTAGATATGATGACAAAATGACAAATAGAAAGTTAAACTTGTAAAACATGGATGGCTAAAACGTTTGGACACTAAAGTTACTTTTGAATTTCTATGTTAATTTTTTTTCGAAATATAATCCTTTACATTGTCCTGGGTTGATTTGGATAAAATTTATATTAATTGTTTTGTACATTTTTATAGCTAAAAACGACAAGTTGAACACTATTGAAATATTTTACCTACTTTAAAATCACTCTGTATAGACCATTTGCCAATTAAATGTTCCGAGTCATCGTGAATCATTTTCCTATTTAGATATTACAATGACCGGGGGGGGGGGCAAAACCTCTTTCGGGATTTTTCGTACAAAAGCACTGTTTTTACCAAGTGTAATTTTTATGTTGTCATTTTATTTAAAAAGTTTACCAGACAAGCCTAAATACATTTGAGACATTATATGCAAAATAAAATGGTTTAAAAGATGAAAATCTTATTTTTAGCTTTTTGTTTGCCAAGAGAAGTCATGTTTTATGTAACGAAAAACCCCGAGAACTGTCCGGTCAAGTTGTAAAATCTTAATAGAAAACCGATTCGGTCGGAATTTTAATATTTAAGTGAGTTTTAAATAATCTTTATGGTAAACATGGATAATAGATGGAAACAGATTGGGAAAATGTCAAAATAACGTGAGTGGTCGGTCGCACACACGTGTTCCAGGTCTGTATTTCGTATTAGCCTGAATTACCGAAGGAACGAAGAAACAAAGTACACGATGACGGCCACTGGGTACATATACATACATCCATATACCTTAATGTTAAACTAGATAAGTAATTAGGGATCGTCTTTACAGTAAATAATATCAGCTCAACTAAACATTGCATAATTATCATGATGATATAGAAAAAAGTCTTTCGTAATCAATATTTTGAAATTCAGCTTACTCATTATGACCAATGAAGTTCTTATCAGTAAACAACTGTTCCGGGGTGGGAGGGGGGATCTGTTGTTTAAACACCAGGTTGAACACAAATAAGACGCATAAATGTCTTACTGCTTCCAAAAGAAGATCGTGATTTAGGTAAGTATCTTATTGAGGAGAGCGGACAGGGTGGGAAACCACTAAACTGTCGTAGTATCCAACGTTCACTACAGTGGAGTAAAGTGATATTGTTTTACACCCAAAATAAGATGCTTTAACAATGATGTCTGTACTAAAATAACAGAGAAGCCGGAGAAAAACAAAGACCGTCGGTAAGCAATCTGACAAGTTTCTCTCAAAGTATAGACATTAAATCTGAACTTAAGCGGTAAAAAGCACGGTGGTCAGTAGGCTGACAATTTACACCGCTCTTTCATTTAATTTCCATTTACTATTCCTTGATGAAGAGAACTCGGAATAGACACATTAGAGAAAAGTAAATATAATATATTCATCTTTTTATGTGCTTTGTTAAAATTTACAGTGAAAAAATTAAAGTTTTATTCAGCCAAGACTTTGTAGTTTTAGTTTGACCAAGGTTTGGCTATTTTTAGGAGATACGCAATATATAATTATGTCGTTATGGTACTTCGTAACAATAGATTTATTTAATATGACAAAATTCAAACGTACAACTGCGTGATTCTATTCTTAAGCTTTTTCTTGCATGTTGATATAAAAGAGTATCGTTAAATTCAACTAAAAAAATTACGTACATATGTAGAAAAAATTTAAAAACAGAAAACGAGTAGTTTGACACTATTTAGAAAAATTACTTGATTAAAATTCTTAATAATTGTAAAAATCAATGACTTTTAAATTTACCTTTTCATACCAAAGAGTTTATATATTAATCTTTTTATTTATAATAATATTTTTCATATACCAAGCATATAAATTATATAACAAAAAATACCCTTTTAATTTTTATGTGCCGTATGTACACATTCGTGAAGTCATTCCACATAAGGTTACTATGGGACACTTGATTAAGATTTTTAATGAACTTTACGAATAAAGGAGGATTTGCCAAATAATGTATTTTTTAAAAAAGGGTTGAACTTTACAAGAAGGTTACATAAAGTATTATAGCGAAAGTATTGTAGATATATGTTGGTAGAGACTGACCTTTCCAACTCATATTTTACCAAAACACTTAAAAATAATAATTAAATATATATATATAAACAAGCATTCTAAGAGTATTGCAAAGTCCCCTACCGGTCGCATATTTCACTAATCCAAAGGTTTTAGGTAAAATGTACCTTATTATATGGTACAAAGATTTATAGTTATAAATTATACGTGTTGTTCAAGATGTAAATCAAAACTTGATCATAGTAAAATCAAAAACCAGCAATGGAGTTCTCAAAAATTTTAAGTTTAATCATGAATAGGTTGATTCTCCCAAAACCTTCTTATTTTTGACAGTGTTTGGAAAGAGAATAATTACTAGGTCAATTATAATGCAATTTAGTTTTTGTTTTATAATATATCATTACACATACATTACAGGAGGCACTACTCTAACAGTTCTTGATATGGAGTGTAATAGTGACCTGCATACCAAAAAACAATTCATTAACTGCAAGCTTGTAGAAAAAAAAGAGCGGAAAACTGAAATTTCAGTGAATTTTCAAAGTTCAAAGAGCCATAACTCCTGTAAAAATAAGCAGATGGAAACGAAACATAAACTTGATCTGTAACTAATCATGGTAGATTCACATACCAAACATTAGTTCCATTTCTGAAGCGTGTAGAAAAAAGTGCGGAAAACTAAAATTTCTGTGAATTTTCAAAGATCAAAGGGCCAAAACTCTGGTAAAAATTAGCAGATGGAAACGAAACATAAACTTGATCTGTAACTCACCATGGTAGACTCACATATTAAAAATCAGTTCATTATCTAAAAGATTTTAGAAAATAAGTGTGGAAAACTGAGGCATGACAGACGGACGGAGCGCAAACCTAAAGTCTCCTTCGGCTTTCGCCGGTAGGGGACTAATAAATGTTGCACCATTATCTTTTGGTGTATTGTGTATTGCCTTCTTGGTATAAAGCGAATAAAAGAAATTTGTCTTCCAAACGACCCATGTTTTTTTTTTTTGTTTGTAAATGCCGACTGCTTGGCGAAACTAACTATTTTTAAAGTCTTAGCAAGACTGGGCCAAGATATGAACCCGACATGACACGGTTTGAGCACTCTACCAACTTTGTTAGTGTTTAAGTGTAAGATGGTTGACAATTGATACTTTATCTGTACACAACCAATAGACAAAAGACAATTGACAGACCATAATTATACCAGATCTCCACTTTGGTTCATGAATGTTTAGGGAAAACCACAACAGCGAACTTTAGACCACCGGGCTACCGTGGAACGAGACCAAACGCTGACATGGTAACCAACAAAATACGTTTGTTCTTGTATTAAATGCTCAATCTTTAAATATATTATTTTAAAACGAGAGTTTATGTGTTTCGTTGAGTTATACAGGTAACAGCGGGTGTAATGTGCTGTACTTTACCTGCAGAATGGAACTTAAGCATTAAGAGTTTAGTTTTATTATCATTATCATGCGTATCCTTCATTGTAAGATTTACAACAAACTTCCCTGCTTCAGACTTATTATTGTCATGCGTATCCTTCATTGTAAGATTTACAACAAACTTCCCTGCTTCACGTATCCTTCATTGTAAGATTTACAACAAACTTCCCTGCTTCAGACTTATTATTGTCATGCGTATCCTTCATTGTAAGATTTACAACAAACTTCCCTGCTTCAGACTTATTATTGTCATGCGTATCCTTCATTGTAAGATTTACAACAAACTTCCCTGCTTCAGACTTATTATTGTCATGCGTATCCTTCATTGTAAGATTTACAACAAACTTCCCTGCTTCAGACTTGTTATAACATCTTAATTACAGAAATGTCGACTGTGGATTTCATCAGAAAGTTGTCTATTGAAGATGTTCAAGCATACGAAACTAATGCGCGTGTGTTTAAAGGTGGGCTTAGCAGGAGCGAAATCAAAGAATATTACACCAAGTGGGCACACAAATACGAAGAGGTAAAAAAATATTAATTTATTTTGTCCTAAAAGCCAAAAGTGAATTTTGTATCAAGTACGGTAAATGTATGTTATAATGTGACCAAATTGTACAAAACGAAATCGCCAGTAATAACACATCAAGACAAATATGAAATAACAAAATAAAGTCGAACGTTAACATGATTTTTCATATTGCAATATATTTCGAATACGCAGTTTTCCTTATAAAGTTTACATTTTAACTAACCGATAAACTACATGACAAGGTATATATACAGTCGACTCCGGTTAAAACGAAATTGTAGGGGGCTGATCGATCACCTCGTTATAGCCGATATTCGTTATATCCGAAACCGGAAGTCGGGGAAGTAAAATGACTTTAACTAATAAGTATATAACAAACTTAAGACATAAACTTACTTTAATGTTGATTTAATATCCTAATTATCCTGACTTAATTCCTATATAATGTTTATTCCAGGTTATTTTACACTTTACATATTTCACACATTATTTACATCACATATAAAACGGTTACTCTTCTTGTCATAATAAATATTTAGCAGTTTAGGCCCTATTTGAAAAAGTCGGTTATCCGACCTTTTTTTTGGTATCATCATTATGAGTAATGAATTTTCTCATATCCTCGAGAGAACTGAACAGTTTAGTCGGTACATTACCTCTCTTTTGCAAAAAAAGTTTCAGAGAGTCAATACAGTTTATAGCGTCAGTGAACGAGACATTTTTTTTCTTGTACAGGAATTTGATCATCATCGTTATCATCATCGCACTACTCAGTGTCATTTTTGTGCAAAATAGAGGAAGATCTTCATCCGGGTCATCATCCGATTGACGACTGTCAAAAACAAACCCCGCCTTCTAAAAAACAATTTTGCATGCAGATGAGTGAAACCTCGTGCCAAGCCCTATGCAGCCAATCGATTGCCAATTTTAAATTAATAACGGGGTCACTAATATTCTCATCATACATGTATATATATATATATAAACTTTCGATTGTTAAACAGATGATACGATATAATTATATAGTACAATTATAGAGTCTATAGATTTCAATTATAAAAAACCCAATTAAGTTTTTAGCCTTAGGGTTACTGGAACACATTCAATTAGAATGTTGTACCATCTCCTACTAATTGTTTGTTTAAAGTGAGATTTTCAAATTTGATATGTAAAAGATATAAAATATGGAAAAGAGGTTTAAATAACCTTAAGTTTTCTACATATGGCATATCTAGTATGCTATTCATGGGTATCCTTAAATAATGATAATCGAAAAAAAAAAAAAAAAAAAAAAAAAAAACAACAAACAACTCATATCAAATAACTACCCTGAAGAGTTTGTATTCAAAATTATAAGAAAATTCGTTTCGAACAGTTAGTTGAAATGTAAGCTTGATAAGGAATACCGTGTATTCGAAATATATTGCAATATGAAAAGCCATTACTCAGCTATGATGTTTTCATATACCATTTTTGAATTTAATCATGAAATACATTTAATTATGGTACATGACAATATTACTGATTTTAAATAAGCCATGGTAATATAATCTTATATATATATTCCCGGGTAATATGTTTGGGGATGCCGTTTTCAATTTATCTTTCTTTGCTATAGGATTTATCCCCCGGCAGATATAACGGGCCAATCATGGCTGCAGAAGCCGTATCTCATTGTTTTAAGGATAAAAGTGATGTAAAAATATTGGACATTGCTGCTGGTACAGGGACAGTTGGAGTAGAGGTAAGAGAGAGAGAGAGAGAGAGAGAGAGAGAGAGAGAGAGAGAGAGAGAGAGAGAGAGAGAGAGAGAGAGAGAGAGAGAGAGAGAGGGGATGGAGTGAGTGGAGTAATGGAGAGAGAGAGAGAGAGAGAGAGAGAGAGAGAGAGAGAGAGAGAGAGAGAGTATGGAGTGAGTGGAGTAATGGTGTTTTACGCCCTAGTCAAGATTTTTTCACTTATTTGGAGGCGGTCAGTTCCGGGATGGTGGAGGAAACCAGAGTGCCCGGAGAAAACCACCGACCTTCGGCAAGCGAACTGACAAACTTTCTCACACCACAATCTGCCTTTTGATTGAGACAAACATGATGTGATTTCACTTAAACTTTATTTTTACAATGTGACTTATAATTTTAACTTTTTTCTTAGCTAAACAAACGTGGATTTAAGGATATAGATGCTCTTGACCCAGCCGAGGGAATGCTTGAAAAAGCCAAGAAGAAAAATATATACAACAAACTATTATGCGAGTTTATGACGGAAGAAAAATTACCTATTGATCAAGGTAAAATTTTGTCTACAAATTAAAATATTAAATTCATTAGTTGAAACATACATTCCAACAGATCGTCATATGCGATATTATATCTAAACCCTCCCTAAGTAATGGGGTTTAATGGGGTTTTGTGCTAGCGTGCGTACAAGTTTTGGTGTTTTTGTTTATTTCGGCGATTGTCAAGTGTACATTACTACAATAAGCACGAGAAGCACCAAAACGTTTTGGAGGAAATTATACGTTAGATGATGTTTTTTGTCATTTCTTTGGTTTATTTTTGTAGGATATTATGACTGCGTTGTGTCATCCGGTGGATTTGGTGATGGTCATATACCCATTGAAGCTTTATATGAAATGATCCGTATAGTTAAACCAGGTAAATATATCATCCCAATCCCATGGTGCTTGAAATTCCGGATTTAAGTTTTATAACCAAAGAAAAACAGTTTGTGACGGTACATATTCATCGCCGTGTGGTTTTTTCTGTCCGTTATCTTAATTACAGATCTCTGCTTCTCTGCTGGAGTTTCATAAAAAATACAAAATAATCACAAAAGAAAACGTGGAATATAGAGTAACAGAGGAAGGGGAATACGCTTCACTATAAATATAATAAAGATATTAAAGACAAGATGGTAAATCTCACGGATCCATGAATCATAGGTTCGTGTTCCATACTAACTGCTTTGTATGTTCTGAAACGAGGCGTTGAGTTCAAAGTTGATTTGGTCCACCAATCAGAGAAATGATCAGTTACCAACAAAATGTGATGTTGATTGGGTTAGATATTTCTGTATTTCATATTTATTAAATAGTATAACTGGTTGGATTCATAATTTTATGAAAGGTGGGGGTTTGATAATTTTATTATGAGATATTGCGAATGCGAAGGCTTTGGACCCAAGCGGCAAGGGTTCTCTGGGCAGCTAAGGGTCCTCGACGGTTTTAGAGCAGATCCCTGTTGGGGTCCAGGGGGCGAAAAATTGACTTTTTGTTTTGTACTTCTGGTGACCTTTTGGTCATATTTCTTTCTCTGTTTTCAAAAGGAAGGTGGATGACTTGCGACTCCACAACCCAACTTGGATCCGCCAAAGTATTTGTATACTTGAAAAAAGTTCATATAATTATATGCACGTGTCACGTTTAACGTGAAACGAAAACGCCCACTCACTTTTGCAAAAGGTTAAAGTATAAATTCCTGTAGCTTTATCCATAGCTGGTGATATCCCCATATAACTCAAATATATTGACTGAGGTTCAGACCTAGATCAATTGTAGAACTCTAGACTCTAAAACGTTGATTGCAGCATAGAACACAGAGTTGCCAATGAATAACTGCTAAACAATGAATGTATAGAAAAAAACATGTCATGTGATATATTTTACCTATTGTAGGAGGGATCATAGTGATTGCCATGAGGGAGGAATATCTAGAAAATGTGGAATCCTACAAGGATAAGCTAGAACCATTGATGAAGAAAATGGAGGAAAACGGACTTTGGAAAAAAATAGACAGATATGTTATGGAAGAATACGCCTTTTCCAAAACTGGAGTTATATTCGTGTATATGGTCTCATAACGTTTTCTTGAATTTAAAAATGGAGGATAGGTATTAATAAGTTTAGGCCCCTTCGAGAGTAAGGTGTTCCTTTACTTGCCAAGGTGTTCCTTCACTTGCCAACGAACAAACTGAAAAGTTTGTGTACTTTCAATCATTGACTTCCATACGCTTTTGGTGCCGAAATTAATCTGTTTCAGAAATATCTAATTCGCTTCAATGTTTTATTCACTAGTTAGAAGCTAAATTATATTGCGTCAGTTTTTCCTGCTTTCTTCTTTATATTTATTTATTTACTTATTTATTTTTATTTATTTATTTATTTGTGTGATTTCTAATCTGAAGTATTTGCTAAATATTTATTATGTCCAAAAGTTCGATTCGAATACGCAGGTGTTAATAATATAAGCTACGAAAATAAGGTACTCTGGAAAAAAGGTGGTTACCGAACCATACACATTGTTGTTTAACAGTTTGAAAGCAAACAGAGTTAAAATGTATCCATATTCTTATTCTATACTGGATCAATATCACAATATATAATATGTGTGTGTGTGTGTGTGTGTGTGTGTGTGTGTGTGTGTGTGTGTGTGTGTGTGTGTGTGTGTGATTTTTTAATGTAATACAACCTATACTTAAAGCTGCATTAAGTTTTTCATTTTTTTTTTTTTTTTTTTTTTTTTTTTTTTTTTTTTTTTTTTTTTTTGATTTTCTAAAAATGTATTTTTTTTAAAAAAAATAGATAACTTCTTATCACGATCCATGAGATTCATTTTCTGAAATTTCATTCCTATTAACTGTAAATTAACGAAATCCTCTAACGGGTTGGTCAATGTTTAACGATGATTATTATATTCTTGGAGCATGCGCACGGATGAACGGGAAATCTAATGAATCGAATGTGAAACCTGAAAAATTGTATAAATTGTCCGTCATTAATATCCAGATGTATTCGCAATGGTGTTACGTATCCCTTACAAAGTCACACTTGACAAATTTAATTAAATTCTATGTTTATTTATCGTATTTCACCGTTTTTTAAGTTGTGCTTAAATGACTCGGTTTTTTATGACGTAACCATGTTCTAAAATTAGATCCCACAGGCTTCATCTTGCTGGGAAATAACTGTTATTTCTGTATTTATTCGAGCTTGAGCCAAATGTAACATTGTTCATAAGTAACATCGTTAATTAGATCAGCAACGTTTTAATTTTTTAGATAGGAAAACTTAATGTAGCTTTGAACAGGCCTGCGATGTCTTTATGCGTTGTGTTATACAACACGTGCAATTTTTTGTAAATTTTGAGTTGTTTATATTTATTTTAGTTTGTAATGTTTTTATGCTGTCTGTTATTTTGATGTTATTGTTTATTTTATATAAAATATTATATCAGTATCAGTTCTTTTTGTTTTATGTTCAAATGAAAGATTTTGCGTATTTTGTTAATTAATATTGTCATGTGCTGATTTTGAATGCATTATTTAATAGAAATTCAAAATCATTACATGACAATATTAAAACTCAACAAAAGGTCTCTCTGTTTATATGTAATAATCACAAAGTATAACTTGGCCCCAATTTCACAATGTTTCCCTCAAATGATTGTACATTCAACTCGAACGTTCCAATTTTTTCTTGTCAACATTTAAAAAAAAAACAAGTTTTACGAGGCATGTTCTTGTTTCGTTTAACAAATCTGCACTAAATAGTTAAAGTGTAGCATTAGATATTCAATTTTATCTCTGTATTGTAAAATTGACACTGAAATATTCCCTATGTCATGTGCTGCTTTTGAATTGTATTATTTCATAAAAATTCAAAAGTAGCACACTGACACTTTATTTGAGTTAAGTCTACACTCGTTTAGTGACTGATTGTGAGACATGGGCCAGGGTGAATAGAAAGAACATTATATAGTAAGTTATATACATTGAGATCACTGCGATCACTTCATAGGAGGAGTGGAGTGGAGGAATGTTGTTTTACGCCCCAGTCAAGATTCTTTCACTTATTTCGAAGAGGTCAGTTATGGGATGGTGGAGGAAACAGGAGTGCCCGAATTAAATCACCGACCTTCGGCAAGCGAACTGACAAACTTTCTTACGCTAGGATTTGCCCCGAGTGGGATTCGAACCAAGGCGGTGAAATCTAGAGGCGCTGTGATCCGTAAGAGCCCGCTTTAGACCACTCGACCCAGCACTGGGGCTCATTGTTCATATGAGGTGCAGCACTAAGTAATCTGTCATACACTACTTGTCCCACATGATACCAGCATGGCACAGAAACTTGCTTAAGTTATTTAAATCCTTCATATTATTGGTTTGAAGTAAATTAAAGATATAAAAGATCGTGTAATTTTTTTAAATGGTTGTAAAACCATGCCATGTATTTATGATGTCTATATAGTGATATCACTTACAGTAGGTGATTTAGCTATCAGTTACACGTGTATATTCTTTTTTTCAAACGACGCCGATATAGTGACACAGACATGGCTATTTCAGGTCTCATTACGTTCTAACTCTTAATTTCTTATAAACAGAGAAGTTGGAGAATTATTTTTAAATATCAATATACAAATATTCAAGTCTGATATCTTATATCCCTAAATTGAACCCCGCTTAAGCACCACAGCGCCTCTCACCACCTGGGTTTGAGTCCCACTCGGGACAGATCCTAGTGTGAGAAAGTTTGTCAGTTTGCTTGCGAAGGTAGGTGGTTTTCTCTGGGAACTCCGGTTTCCTCCACTGAACTGACCGCCTCGAAATAAGTGAAAAAATCTGGGTTGGTTTAAAACACCATTACTCCCCTCCAGTGACCCCTAAATCGAACCCCTTGCTGCCCACTTGCAGAGCAACCTCGTAACGTTTAACTGACTGTACGTGTTAAATTGGTGATGATAAGGATAAAAACCGTGTTAGACATACCTTTGCACAAAATCATTGTTAGTTCTATTGTCAGTGTAGATGCTTATCTAATCAGCCGTGGTAAATCTTAGTCTTCAATCTCTTCACTTAAATCTTTTTAAAGGGTACATGTAACCCATTTTTTTTTATCACAACGGTTGTTTTATATATTATTTGAATGTAACAATCTTGAAAACCGCATCGAAATTGAAAGTTATAGCGGTTGGAAATCCACTTTTCTTTTTAACTTTCTCTTGATCACAGAATGAAACAATATATGTCGCGGGATGGTGTACTTGTTATTCGGTAATGAGATTAGATTGAATTGTGATTATTAGCAAGGTTGTTTTCATTTATGTCAACGCCTCTAGTCCCAGGATTACGAACCGGAATATCAGCGAAAAACTTGCTTCTTCGCAAAGTTCTAAACACAATCATTTCTCACTTTTATTTACAATCTGTCGGAAAGCGTTAAATGAACTTAGACGTTAAACTCGAGGTACTCTGATCGACATCAAAATGTTAGGCCATAGAAAAGTAAGGAAGACATCTGCGCACGTCTAAATTTAAACTCGGATAAAAAATTATTCTTATCGAGTTGAGTGTGTGATTTGAGTAATGGTGTTTAACGTCCCAGTGAAGAATATTTCATTTATATCCAGACGTCGCCAGCTATAGGCAAAGGTACATAAATTTTGCCTGTGCGTTGCGCTGATGACATTATACAGCAGGGTTCTTTATCGTGCCACGCCTGCCATGACACGAGGCCTCGTTTATTTTAAGTTCCCATCCGAAAGAACCGTGACTTTCATTTCGTAATGCCGAGTACTTGGCGAAAGAACAGTCACTACCCACTTTCAAGTCTTGGGTCAGACCCGGCCGGGGTTCGAACCCACGACCTCTCCGTATCGATTTAGATAAGGAAATTAATTTAATGAAACCGTTAAACGATTTTTAACAATCCGTGACAAGGAATATGATATACAGACATACATACATCCTGTCAAAATAAATAAAATCAGGTCTCTGTTTCACAATCAATCCTTAAAATTAACAAATATTTTCCTTAACCTTATTATCATGTTACTGTTCTTTAAACGACGACATAACTTTTGACAAAAATAGAAAACAAATATCAAAAACTTAATATGGTAGTCCAAATGACACTTGAAAGTATTCACCAAAATGTCACCTCAAAAGCTAGAATGTCTTAAAAACTAACATTAAGTGTCTAGACTTCAAAATTTTTCTAAAATATCCATTGTCTAATACAATGTATATCTTCTTTATCCTCAATATTTAGTGTTTATCAATACAACTTGTGACGGTCGGTTAAGAAATAAGTGGACTTGGTCACAATCAAAAACATTGAAAGGATGATTCCCAATAAGCCGAGGCATCCGCCTATAGAATTCAAAATTATAAATTTGTTACAATAATATTTACACTTTAAACATCTAAAAGAGAGTACCAAAACGAAACGGTTTTGAATATTTAAAGTTTGATAAAACATTAGATTAGGTGTTTAAACATACATTTCAGAATACTGCATTCCGTATATTTCCATACAAATACGAAAATCTTGATGGATGATTCCCAATAAGCCAAGGCATCCGCCTATAGAATTCAAAATTATAAATTTGTTACAATAATATTTACACTTTAAACATCTAAAAGAGAGTACCAAAACGAAACGGTTTTGAATATTTAAAGTTTGATAAAACATTAGATTAGGTGTTTAAACATACATTTCAGAATACTGCATTCCGTATACTTCCATACAAATACGAAAATCTTGATGGATGATCCCCAATAAGCCGAGGCATCCGCCTATAGAATTCAAAATTATAAATTTGTTACAATAATATTTACACTTTAAACATCTAAAAGAGAGTACCAAAACCAAACGGTTTTGAATATTTAAAGTTTGATAAAACATTAGATTAGGTGTTTAAACATACATTTCAGAATACTGCATTCCGTATATTTCCATACAAATACGAAAATCTTGATGGAAATAACCGTGTTTTCAATTAATACTCATAGAGCGCATTCCTCTCCATCGAAGATATTTTGACTACCAAAACTTCTATATTTATCTTCTGTTTGGCAAATTTTGGTTGATGGAGAGGGATGCGCTGGCATTAAAATTTGGGGATAAAGATAAAACATTTTACTGAATCGCCTCAAACAATATACATACTTGATATTAGCTAGCATTCGATGCCCATAACATCTACGCTGGCTGTGTGGTAGGGCTTAGGAAATAACCTCAAAGTCCTGAGTTCGAATCTTATATGTCGTCCATTTTTATTTGTTTTTATATATTTTATAGTTTTTTTTTCATTTTTACAATATTTTTTCTTATTTAAACGCAGTGTATATTTTTCATCAACATATAACCCAATTAAATTACGCACTGCTCATCTGAACACCGTGATTGAAACTAGTTTCAATGCATGTCGTAAATATCTAACAACGTTAAGATATATCATCGGGCCACTGGCCAATACACGTGCGTTTCCTATTCAAGTTTAAAGTATACAAAGCAACATTATAAATCACGTAAAACACGGAACTATTATCATCGCAATGTAGGCGCCGCCATATGATTAGTTCACAGGCGAAAATCACGTCTCTTCATAATCACGGGTAATAATAGTGAGAAAACGATTAATGACACATTTTCATATTAGGTTTTTTTTCCTAGTAACAATTATGTGGTATCTATATTACGTTATTTTTTATATAGGCAAGTTAGGCTAAAATTAATTTGCATTTGGCCTGGAGTCGATGTTGGATATAGAGGTCTCCCAAAGGTGTAACCTTGTTTCTTGACATTTCTCCTATAGGCGGATCGCTCGGCTTTTTGAGACTCATTCTTTTAAAATCGTGACGGGTACATTTAAAAAATCTATTCGGGAAAATAGGGGAAATAAAAGATCATTATTCATTATACGTGAACATCTTCTTTGAAAGCTATTACTTTATATTTGTGAGAGTTTAGGTTATTCCCCTTGAAACGTCATTATTTTGACGGGGGCGCTGAGTTATGCGGAAGTAAAATTAGTGTGAATTTTGTGACAGGAGAAAGAAATGTGCAAATGTGCAAGAGTTATTTAAATTGATCTACAATGTAAACATGAGAAGATGACAAGCTTTAAATACACTAGCTTTACTTTTTTGGACCTAATTATGTAGAATTCCGACTTCATAATGGTAAATAATCCATCATAATTAACGGATTAGATCTGATCACTGCTGATGATCAGGATGATGTGTAAACCTTTATCAGATAAATTCATTAACAGGAGTCAACTTTATATGCATTTTATCAAAATGATCTTGGATAAACATAGTTTGTGTGTTCTCTAGGGAAACTCTAGCATAAATAGTGTACAATTTGGGGTCAGTCATATAACATACCGAGTACAGTAACCAAACCATTGGTCTGTAATATAATCGTTATCTTATTGAGTAGGACATCCTTCTTAAGACTGTAAGTTAAGCAGCATCAAGGTATGTCACTGCTTCATAGGTCACCATGAGAAACTGTTGCAGAAAACCTATATAAATGTAGAAATGGCTTTCAGGAGGTGATAAAGTGCTTGCCTAAATGTTTTTGAAAGAGCTAGGATATATCTATCTACTCTGTGTATGTGTTAAGCCTTCACACATTCAGAAGATTGCTCTGCTTTTTGCTAGAAGTTGAGCAGTATTGAGCCTAGTCTGTAGTGGTTGTATGGTTGGCCATAATTCTCTAGACCTGCATTATGGCATTATGTTGTGGCCATTTCTTGTAAAATTATAATCATAAAAATCTGGAATTTTTATATGTTATAGTTCTACAAAAAAAAAAAAAAAAAAAAAAAAAAAAAAAAAAAAAAAAAAAAAAACATAGAAAACTGAGCAAAGCAAGTTATCTAAAGTGTTTTGGCGTTTTTTGTTAGATTGAGATAAGGGACATATAAGCAGACATGTCTTTTAGACCTTTAGTGATCATGGTTGATCTGATAATAAAATGACAATATCAGAGGAGGGACTAATTCGTATCATGTCATAGGTGCCCCACATGAACTAATGTCTCACATTTGTGACACATTTGGTGTTATTGTATAAGTTGTTATTTGTTATTGCATCTTGCAGTTTACCTTGGACCATTTTGCAGAGAAAACTACTCTCTTATCTGTATATCACAGGCATGTCAGTGTGATAGTTTTATACATTTTTAAAAAAAATGTTTACTCTGAGGTACTTGTTGGTAACTTGAATCATTTCAATGAGAAGTGGATTCGCAAGGTGCATCTTTTCAAAGGATGAATGACATTACCAAGTATTTCTTTCACACCAAAAGTTTCTGGAGACAAAAGGGTACTTAGTGGCTGATTGATCAAATATGTGCACTTAGGATAATTGGTGCATAACAGAGCCTGTTATCGAAATTTTAATCCCACTCAGACGTAAGAAAAAAGTTCGTCAGTTCCATACTAAATGTCAGTGGTTTTCTGCAGGTACTCTTGTTTCACACACCATCCAAAAACTGTCTTCCTACATCATGTCCATGTAAGTAAAAGAATCTTGACTGGGGTGTAAAACTCCATTACTCAATTTCCACTCTGCAGTAACTACCCCATGATTCTTTCACACATACTATCTCTACTAATATCACCCTGTGTTTCTGTTGCATTTACAAACTCTATAAACATTACTTGGTGTTTTTCTCAGCACTAACAATTTCTGCAGACATTAACACAGTGTCAGGGTGGTCTGAAGTGTTTGTTTACATATCACAGTGCCTCTCACCATCTAGTTTTGAACCTGCTTGGACAAATCTTGGTGTAAGAAGATATCTCAGTGAGCTTTCTGAAAGTTGGTAGTTTTCTCTAGACACCCCAATTTCCTCCAATTCCAAGAACTGATTACCTTTGTAACAAGAAAGAGGAAAATGCAGTGGCCAAGCTGGGACGTTCCCAATATTAGCGGGATGCTTAATGACTGAGCTGTCAGCTATCAAGCCAGGTTCCACTACATTTCTCCCTTTTTCTTTTCTTTTTTTTTTTTTTTTTTGATTAAACTACTTTGAATCGAAACTACCAAGTTCTACACCTGGATCAACCTATTGATTGGCCACTTCCCATGGTAAGACCAGTACCAAATGTAATATTACACAGTGTTTTCTCACAGTCTATAAAGACATTATGTATTTTTTGTTTCTCTTTAACTGGCAATCTCTGAAGATGTTATTTTGTTTTTCTCTCTAATAATCTTTGAAGATATTACCCAGTAGTTTCATTCACATTGACAATATCTGCAGTCATATTGAAAGTCCTTTTTTCCCGTCAATTTTCTGATGTACAACACAATTACAAGCAAATATCATTGTCTTGGATGCAATTGGCATTAGGATGTCATTAATAAAGCTGTTCACCTTCCTTTAGAAATAACCCTGGTACTTACAGCTGGTTCCATATTTAAAAAATGGCGGTGAAGGATGTCTCATTATAATGTGAGTTTTGTGAAGTCTGCAAAGAATGTCACATTATGATGAGAGTTTTGTAAAATCTTTGAAGCATGTCTCATTATGATGTGAGTTTTGTGAGGTCTGTGAAGAAGTCTGTGAAGAATGTCTCATTATGATGTGAGTTTTGTGAGGTCTGTGAAGAATGTCTCATTATTATGTGAGTTTTGTGAAGTCTGTGAACATGTCTCATTATGATGTGAGTTTTGTGAGGTCTGTGAAGAAGTCTGTGAAGAATGTCTCATTATGATGTGAGTTTTGTGAAGTCTGCGAAGAATGTCTCATTATGATGTGAGTTTTGTAAAGTCTGTGAAGCATGTCTCATTATGATGTGAGTTTTGTGAGGTCTGTGAAGAAGTCTGTGAAGAATGTCTCATTATTATGTGAGTTTTGTGAAGTCTGTGAAGAATGTCTCATTAAAATTTGAGTTATGGAAGTCTGAAAACATGTCTCATTATGATGTAACTTTTGTGAGGTTTGTGAAGAATGTCTCATTATGATGTGAGTTTTGTGAAGTTTGTGAAGAATGTCTCATTATTATGTAACCTTTGTGAAGTCTGTGAGCATGTCTCATTATGATGTGAGTTTTGTGAGGTCTGTGAAGAAGTCTGTGAAAAATGTCTCATTATAATTTGAGTTATGGAAGTCTGAACATGTGTCTCATTATTATGTAACTTTTGTGAGGTTTGTGAAGAATGTCTCATTATGATGTGAGTTTTGTGAAGTTTGTGAAGAATGTCTCATTATTATGTAACTTTTGTGAAGTCTGTGAAGAATGTCTCATTATGATGTGAGTTTTGTGAAGTCTGTGAAGAATGTCTCATTATTATGTAACTTTTGTGAAGTCTGTGAGCATGTCTCATTATGATGTGAGTTTTGTGAGGTCTGTGAAAAATGTCTCATTATAATTTGAGTTATGGAAGTCTGAACACGTGTCTCATTATTATGTAACTTTTGTGAGGTTTGTGAAGAATGTCTCATTATGATGTGAGTTTTGTGAAGTCTGTGAAGAATGTCTCATTATTATGTAACTTTTGTGAAGTCTGTGAAGAATGTCTTATTATGATGTGAGTTTTGTGAAGTCTGTGAAGAATGTCTCATTATTATGTAACTTTTGTGAAGTCTGTGAAGCATGTCTCATTATGATGTGAGTTTTGTGAGGTCTGTGAAGAAGTCTGAAAAGAATGTCTCATTATTATGTGAGTTTTGTGAAGTCTGTGAAGAATGTCTCATTATAATTTGAGTTATGGAAGTCTGAAGATGTGTCTCACTATTATGTAACTTTTGTGAAGTCTGTGAAGAGTTTCTCATTATGATGTGAGTTTTGTGAAGTCTGTGAAGAGTTTCTCATTATGATGTGAGTTTCCTATACGTTCATTTTGAATTGTTTGGAATTTCAAAATATTAAAAATATGTAAAAAAGAAAAAAAAGAACAATACTAGTACCTTAATTCCTTACTTTTTGAGACGTTTAGCCAAAAATTGCTAATGTTTTAGTAGCTGTAATCATTCATAATAAGCAATTATGAACAGAATTTTTAAGAGTTTTTGTGAAGATTTTTTTATTAGACGTGCAGCCAAGCTCTTCTGTTTTAGACAGATTTATTTATTTATTTTTTTTTATTTGATATTTTAAACATTTATTTATTTTATTTTATTATTAAATTGCAGATCGATAAGGAAATAAGGAGCATGTGAACACATGATCAACAGGAATAATGGATAATATTATCAAGCAAGGTTACCTTAAGAAGGCTAAAGCAACCCCAGCCAACAGATCAAGTGTGGCCTCACACTTTCTACAGGTAAAGTAGTATTTTTTATATAGTACTACAGTAACTAGTAATTCACTACTCATAGGAAGGAAATATGAAAGTACTTTTTTATATACCTTGAAGTGATTTACACCCATAAACTCCCATTAATTGGGTTCAATTCAGATTTGGATTTTGTTTTCTGATAGTTTGGTTTTTATAATATCCGCGAAATATACTGAAAGTGAAATTTAACTTAACAAAAAATAATAAGGTAGGGCCAATTTGGGAAAAACAATTTATAGAGTCAAGTCAAAACTTGATATAACTCATGCTCTAGATGAGTGCGTTAAAAATTGCATGTCAGTTATAGCATGTAGCAGATTAAGTATCACCTCATTTTAAAGGGGGCCTTGGGGGCCGAGTGGTTTAAAGTGCACGTTTACGGATCACATACCTCTCACCACCTAGGTTCGAATCCCACACAGGAAAGATCCTAGTGTGAGAAAGTTTGTCCGCTTTCCGAAGGTTGGTGGTTTTCTCTGGGCACTCTGGTTTCCTCCACATCCCAGAACTGACCACTTCGAAATAAGTGAAAGAATCTTGATTGGGGCGTAAAACACCCTTACTCTACTCTCTACTCTACCTTACTTTAATGAAACCTAACAGAACATTAGTTCTGATGATGATTTACCTTCACCAGGTAGTAAAGTTGATCCATTATTGTCTACAGGTCTTAATGAAAAATGCATGCTTAAGAATCACAGCAACTAGTTTTGAATCTTAATCAGAAAGAGTGAGAGAACTTTTTTTCAATTTACCAAATGTCATTGCCAATCTGATTTCCTATATCATATCAAAAATTAACTGCTTCTTTTTATTTAAAACAGTCTTGACTGGAGCTTTAATACTGTTACTCTGTGCTTCTCTATTTATCTCTTGTATGGTGACTAATATAGTTGTCATAACGTAAGACTTGGGTTTTACTTCTGGCCAAGTTGTGTGTCATTATGTGCAAAAAGCACAGGAAAGTCATTTTAAAACCTAGGTGCTGAGTTATAGTGTCTATAAGAGATGCATCTGAATGAGAATCCTGTCCTATGGAATTCCTGATTGTGATGTCATTACATACAGGCCAGAATCAAATACTAAGTCAGAACTGACTAGTGCCATTGAGATAAAATTAAGTTGAGAATTGAGCTTTCTGGTGACTATAGCTTATAGCATAGGAGCAAGTTGAAGTGTCTTGTTTTGAAGAATTTTTCTTCACAAGTAAAAGGTGGTATTTGATACATGTGATACTTTCCCTTATTCACAAATAAAAACAAATGCTACAGTATTAACAAAACATATCAAAAGGAAGAATACTAGAATAAAAGATGCATAGATGTATATATTAGCTGGCTAAACCTCTGCTTTCAAGTCAAATGTTAGCAAATTCTCTGCTTTTAAGTCACATGTTAGCAAATTCTCTGCTTTCAAGTCACATGTTAGCAAATTCTAGCAGCTTTCATGTCACATGTTAGCAAATTCTCTGCTTTCAAGTCACATGTTAGCAAATTCTAGCAGCTTTCACGTCACATGTTAGCAAATTCTCTGCTTTCAAGTCACATGTTAGCAAATTCTAGCAGCTTTCAAGTCACATGTTAGCAAATTCTCTGCTTTCAAGTCACATGTTAGCAAATTCTAGCAGCTTTCACGTCACATGTTAGCAAATTCTCTGCTTTCAAGTCACATGTTAGCAAATTCTAGCAGCTTTCAAGTCACATGTTAGCAAATTCTCTGCTTTCAAGTCACATGTTAGCAAATTCTAGCAGCTTTCAAGACACATGTTAACAAATTCTAGCAGCTTTCACGTCACATGTTAACAAATTCTCTGCTTTCACGTCACATGTTAACAAATTCTCTGCTTTCACGTCACATGTTAACAAATTCTCTGCTTTCACGTCACATGTTAACAAATTCTAGCAGCTTTCAAGTCACATGTTAACAAATTCTCTGCTTTCACGTCACATGTTAACAAATTTTAGCAGCTTTCACGTCACATGTTAACAAATTCTCTGCTTTCAAGTCACATGTTAGCAAATTCTAGCAGCTTTCAAGTCACATGTTAACAAATTCTAGCAGCTTTCACGTCACATGTTAACAAATTCTAGCAGCTTTCACGTCACATGTTAACAAATTCTAGCAGCTTTCAAGTCACATGTTAACAAATTCTCTGCTTTCACCTCACATGTTAACAAATTCTCTGCTTTCACGTCACATGTTAACAAATTCTAGCAGCTTTCAAGTCACATGTTAACAAATTCTAGCAGCTTTCACGTCACATGTTAACAAATTCTCTGTTTTCACGTCACATGTTAGCAAATTCTCAGCTTTCAAGTCACATGTTAGCAAATTCTAGCAGCTTTCAAGTCACATGTTAGCAAATTCTCTGCTTTCAAGTCACATGTTAGCAAATTCTAGCAGCTTTCAAGTCACATGTTAACAAATTCTAGCAGCTTTCAAGTCACATGTTAGCAAATTCTCTGCTTTCAAGTCACATGTTAGCAAATTCTAGCAGCTTTCAAGTCACATGTTAGCAAATTCTAGCAGCTTTCAAGTCACATGTTAGCAAATTCTAGCAGCTTTCAAGTCACTTGTTAACAAATTCTAGAGTTACAAAGTATGTCAGTTTGCTTGCCAAAAAGCCATTATTTTTCTAGATAGGAAATATTCTTATTGTCCTGACATTGATATAAATTAGTCTTGAGTTTGATTTAAAATGTTTTAACCAATCATTGGAACTCTGAATTGAAAAAGAAATTGAGACAATTTGTGATATGTTTTATACATTTTGCATTTTAACATTCTATTTCAGATGTTAGAGCCACAACGTTGGTATGTTTTGGGGCTGCGATCAAGACGACCATATTTAGAATATTATGACAAAGAAGAACATGTATTTTCAGAACAACCAATCAATACTTATGATTTAGGCCTATGTCAGCGACTTACGTATACATTAGGAAGAACAAATAAAAACTGGACTTTTTGTTTATTTTTACAAGACAGAGTCATTGAACTTACTGCTGAATCTAGGTATATATCTATATTCGTGTATATGGAGTCATATGCTAAATGTTTAAGAATATAGGTGCCTTATTAAGGCATAAACAAAAATAATCAGTTGAGGTTATTTTTGTTACAAATGGCAGCCTTTGTATAGAAGCCACATATTTATAAAGGAAAAATATCTGTTCAGTTGAGCTCTTTAATAAATATTGATGTATAAATTCAATAAACAAAGTCCACATTCATATATTGTCAACATGTCAACAGGTAGTAGATAAAGGCCCCCCCCCCACACACACATATATATAAATATATATATATATATATATATATATATATATATATATATATATATATATATATATATATATATATATATATATATTATTGATGTTAGAGAAACAGAAGGTCTATTTTTATTGCACTTATTATGATATGTTTGTATTTATAGGTCAGCCATGTTAGACTGGTGCAGGGTATTAGAGAGAGCATTACTCAATTATGGATGTCTGGTGAGTAATTTACAAAGTTGTTGTTTTTGGGCATATCTCTGATAATTTTGAATTGTGTAAAAAAATAGAAAACTTAATAGCTTGAAACTTTATTATACAAGTAATTGTAGCTGTCAGGAGTCAGAATAAAAAGATAGTATACACATAATTGTAGCTGTCGGGAGTCAGAATAGGAAGATAGTATATGAGTAATTGTAGCCGTCGGGAGTCGGAAAAGGAAGATAGTATATACATAATTGTAGCTGTCGGGAGTTGGAATAAGAAGATAGTATACACATAATTGTAGCTGTCGGGAGTCGGAATAGGAAGATAGTAAACAGGTAATTGTAGCTGTTGACAGTCGGAATAGGAAGATAGTATGCACATAATTGTAGCTGTCGGGAGTCGGAATAGGAAGATAGTATACAGGTAATTGTAGCTGTCGACAGTCGGAATAGGAAGATAGTATGCACATAATTGTAGCTGTCGGGAGTTGGAATAGGAAGATAGTATACAAGTAATTGTAGCCGTCCGGAGTCGGAATAGGAAGATAGTATACAAGTAATTGTGGCTGTTTACTTCAAAATGAATGAATAATGATAATAAAAAAAATAATTAGTATTTTTAGATTAAAAATTTATCATATTTGATGCATAATCTTGTTTATAATTCATATTTTTCAGAAGAAATATGACAGCAATCATGTGTACAGTGAGTTTCCGATCAAACATGTGCCTACAAAATCAGAAGAAGTTGAAGATAATCCTGATGTAAATAGTATTCCTACTCTGTCTTTACAAGTAGATGAAAATGGTGGTGATGAGGCAGCAGGATCTTCAGAAACAATCCCTGTAAATAGTCCCAGCATTCAACAGGAAGAAATTATCTTTGGGACTCAGTTTTCACTGATGGAAGCCATGAATCAGGACTCATCTGAAACAACAGAGGAATCTGATTTGCCTGTAGCTTCTGGCATTGATGGTGTAGTATATCGACAGAAATCCAGTTTAAAACCAGATGAGCTTGATACATCTGAAGATGACTTTGTAACGAAAGATTTCTGGTTAAATAATAAATTACCACCTGTGCCAAAAAGAAACAAAGCACCTCCTTTACCAGAACGGACTTTGTCATTATTTGTGCCTGGAGCAATAGGAGGGATAAATACTCAAGAAGGAACTTCCTTAAATGATCAGCTGTTAATGAGTAACACATTAAAAAATGAAAGAGACAGAAAGTCTCATTCTGCTCCAGTAATGCCTTCATCCTTTTTAAAGTCAATCCCTCCTATACCTCCTCGTAATAATGAGCGTAATAATTCCAATAAGGGGGACAGCTCTTTTCAAGAGACAGAAAAAGATATTGGTGGTGCATGTGGCAGTTCTCTTGTTACGACTACTGACAATAAAATTACATCTGTAGAAGATTTGGATGATGGGTACCAGTCTATCCTAGAATGTACTGGTAGGCCACCACTTCAGGGACCAAAATTTTTTAAATCTAGTAGTGTTGAATGTAAAAAATCCATAGATGAAGATAGAAAAGGGGAGGTAACTGATTATGCAAATGCACCTTCTCAACAACAAAATGCCACCAATACTGAACAACAGAAAAAAATTCTTGTAAAAAGTAGAATGAATGACTATGTAAATACTCCTGTTCAAGAGGAACAAAGTGTTACTACTAATAGCTCACAGAGTAAGGTAGTTGCAGAGAACTTGTATTCCCCATTTCCAGGATCACTTGATGATAATACAAGTGTTCAAAATAATAATTCCGTAAATACATCAGATACATTGATTAATGACTGTGAGGATTGTAGTGTAACAAAAGTTAAAATGAGTCATGTATCAGATGTAAAGAAACATGTATCAGATGTAAAGAAACATGTATCAGATGTAAAGAATCATGTATCAGATGTAAAGAAACAATCTGGCATTTCAACACTGGGAACTACTATTCCTAAATTACCTAGTCCAGAGGATATTACATGTCCCCCAAGAAAAAATGTAAATCCTACATCTGATGCAACTCCTACTCCACCATCTTTGGATTCTCTCCCATCTCGAAAAATTTCCCCAGATCACACCAAAAAATCCTTCCCACCTTTACCCCAACCCCCACCTCCTTCATTAGACACATTGCCTAAAAAAGGACTTAATAATTCAGTGTCAAATGATTATTCAGAACCATTGAAGAGATCACCTTCTGATCCTCAGAGGTCCCCAGTTCAACCTACAAGATTTCCCTTTGATCCTCAGAGGTCCCCAGTTCCACCTACAAGGAATATTTCAACTTCAAATTCAAACAAATCATCTTATAAATCCAATGCAAGTATTGATGATGTGACAAACAGGCCTCTCCCATCAATTCCAACAGAAAAAGGAAATAAATCTCCAACCATTGTCATTACCAACGGACGAACATCACCTTCATTTGATGATTTCAAATTTGAAACAAAAAGTAAAAAATCAAGTTCCTTATCATCAAATTCATCAATGTCTGATGTAGATCCAGTGATGGGGGCATTGGTTGATTATGAAGATGCCACAATGAGAAATAAACCCCCCGTTATACCACCTAGAATGAAGAACACACAAGAGCGTAGAAGTCAGAGTGTATTTATACCTTCATCTACTAAAGAGGATGTTGCTAATTCATTATCTCAGGAGGAAAAAGTATCAAAAGGTTAGTTTTATGACATTGGATATCACACACACACAGACACACACAAACACATTCACGCACACATGCAGACACATGCACAGACATGCAGACGCACATGCAGACACACATGCATGCATGCACATGACACATTATTACACTGTGTACACAGTGATAGAATATATATAATAATTATTATTATTATTATTAATTTTATTAGTCACAAAGTATGATTGTGACTTGATATGGTTTATAGAGTTTCAGTAATATTCATATCGGGCGAGGACAAATCCGAGCATATTAATCAACATACTGTGTAATGACGATATCCTAATGATTATCCTAAAGAACTACTCTATACACAGTAACATACACATGGCAACTTGAGACTGGAAGAAATTGCTAATGCCAAGATACATTTCTTATGTATATACAAGAATAAGTCAGATTTAAACTGTCTTATATATGTCACTTAAATGACGTATACTTTCATATATAATATATATATATATTATAGTGTTGATGAATTTAAATCAGTTTTAATTGATTTCCTGAGATGCTTGATATAATAAACATGTAATCTAAATAAGGTAAGCAAGTAACCAAATACAGTTTGTAAAGGATTAATTTTGTGAATCAAAAGTACAATTGTTTTGTTTCATAAGAAATGTATGTTGGCATTAGCAATTTCTAGGTTGTAGATATCTTAGTGTGTATATATATATATATATATATATATATATATATATACTGAAAATTTTTGGTTGTAATAGCTCTTGTTTATTTTGTATTATTTAAATTTGAAGAAGTCTTACAAAAACAAAAATTTGCCTGATCATTTTTATCGGTAAATATTTTAAAATGGTCGATACTTTTTCAGGAATCATTCGTCAGACATCTTTACAAGATCGCCAAAGAATTAATCGATCCTCTGGTGCTTTTACTGTTGTTCCACTAAAACACAGTCAAGCTGAATTATTAAAAGAGGAACAAGCTCTCCATGGTGTTGGAATATCAATACACTGTAAATCAGGACCAAGGGTGGCTCTAGGTGGACAGTTTTCAAGGAGTTTGGTAAGATAACATGTCAGAATTACTCCCCGTTGATGGGTGCGGTGTAGCTTACAAACCTGTAAATATCTCTAGACAAAGCAGTAGCATAGCAACTACTTTTTAATATAAAAGATATAGAAAAATATACAAAACAAAATTCTAATTCTTCTCTCTAAACCACTGGAGGTGGTGCGATAGGTACTTTGTATACAATAAATTTGACAATTGGCAGGATATTTTTTCACATATACTACTATACATCAAGCATACACACACACACACACACACACACACACACACACACACACACACATATATATATTGATGACGTACTTTTTGAAGAAATAAAGCAATACATAGTTATGAACAATATATTTATTGTTTTGAATATGAAATATCTTATTTAGTTATAAGTGGGCATACAGGAAGTGAAATAAAAATTACTGAATTCTTACTTAATTATTTAAGTATAAATTTAAAATCATTAGATATAAAGTTTATTTTTAGTAGTATTGGCCAAGTTTGAATTACTATCAGGAAGTAAACAAGAGTATATAATGCATAGAATATATATATCTATATAGTCAACAATTGTAACATCCTGTAACAGTATAATGTTACTCAGTGTTTTTCCTTTACATAATCTGTTTGTCATACTTTGCTCACTTTATTGTTACCAAGGCAGGTCTGAGTAGATAATTTTACAGACTCTTGATTCAGTAATCTTGGGTTTCATCTCAAGCCTGATTACACATTAAGCATTGTCTATTGATCTCCTATAGACCGGGGGATAACTTGGGTTTCATCCCAAGCCTGATTACACATTAAGCATTGTCTATTGATCTCCTATAGACTGGCGGATAACTTGGGTTTTATCCCAAGCCTGATTACACATTAAGCATTGTCTATTGATCTCCTATAGACTGGGGGATAACTTGGGTTTCATCCCAAGCCTGATTACACATTAAGCCTTGTCTATTGATCTCCTATAGACTGGGGGATAACTTGGGTTTCATCCCAAGCCTGATTACACATTTAGCATTGTCTATTGATCTCCTATAGACTGGGGGATAACTTGGGTTTCATCCGAAGCCTGATTACACATTAAGCATTGTCTATTGATCTCCTATAGACTAGGGGATAACTTGGGTTTCATCTCAAGCCTGATTACACATTAAGCATTGTCTATTGATCTCCTGTAGACTGGGGGATAACTTGGGTTTCATCCCAAGCCTGATTACACATTAAGCATTGTCTATTGATCTCCTATAGACTGGGGGATAACTTGGGTTTCATCTCAAGCCTGATTACACATTAAGCATTGTCTATTGATCTCCTATAGGGACTGGGGGATAACTTGGGTTTCATCCCAAGCCTGATTACACATTAAGCATTGTCTATTGATCTCCTATAGACTGGGGGATAACTTGGGTTTCATCCAAAGCCTGATTACACATTAAGCATTGTCTATTGATCTCCTATAGACTGGGGGATAACTTGGGTTTCATCCCAAGCCTGATTACACATTAAGCATTTTCTATTGATCTCCTATAGACTAGGGGATAACTTGGGTTTCATCTCAAGCCTGATTACACATTAAGCATTGTCTATTGATCTCCTATAGACTGGGGGATAACTTGGGTTTCATCCGAAGCCTGATTACACATTAAGCATTGTCTATTGATCTCCTATAGACTAGGGGATAACTTGGGTTTCATCTCAAGCCTGATTACACATTAAGCATTGTCTATTGATCTCCTATAGACTGGGGGATAACTTGGGTTTCATCCCAAGCCTGATTTCACATTAAGCATTGTCTATTGATCTCCTATAGACTGGGGGATAACTTGGGTTTCATCTCAAGCCTGATTACACATTAAGCATTGTCTATTGATCTCCTATAGACTGGGGGATAACTTGGGTTTCATCTCAAGCCTGATTACACATTAAGCATTGTCTATTGATCTCCTATAGACTGGGGGATAACTTGGGTTTCATCCCAAGCCTGATTACACATTAAGCATTGTCTATTGATCTCCTATAGACTGGGGGATAACTTGGGTTTCATCCCAAGCCTGATTACACATTAAGAATTTTCTATTGATCTCCTATAGACTGGGGGGTAACTTGGGTTTCATCCCAAGCCTGATTACACATTTAGCATTGTCTATTGATCTCCTATAGACTGGGGGATAACTTGGGTTTCATCCCAAGCCTGATTACACATTAAGCATTGTCTATTGATCTCCTATAGACTAGGGGATAACTTGGGTTTCATCTCAAGCCTGATTACACATTAAGCATTGTCTATTGATCTCCTATAGACTGGGGGATAACTTGGGTTTCATCCCAAGCCTGATTACACATTAAGCATTGTCTATTGATCTCCTATAGACTGGGGGATAACTTGGGTTTCATCTCAAGCCTGATTACACATTAAGTATTGTCTATTGATCTCCTAAAGACTGGGGGATAACTTGGGTTTCATCTCAAGCCTGATTACACATTAAGCATTGTCTATTGATCTCCTATAGACTGGGGGATAACTTGGGTTTCATCCCAAGCCTGATTACACATTAAGCATTGTCTATTGATCTCCTATAGACTGGGGGATAACTTGGGTTTCATCCCAAGCCTGATTACACATTAAGAATTTTCTATTGATCTCCTATAGACTGGGGGGTAACTTGGGTTTCATCTCAAGCCTGATTACACATTAAGCATTGTCTGTTGATCTCCTATAAACTGGGGGATAACTTGGGTTTCATCCCAAGCCTGATTACACATTAAGCATTGTCTATTGATCTCCTATAGACTGGGGGATAACTTGGGTTTCATCTCAAGCCTGATTACACATTAAGCATTGTCTATTGATCTCCTATAGACTGGGGGATAACTTGGGTTTCATCTCAAGCCTGATTACACATTAAGCATTGTCTGTTGATCTCCTATAAACTGGGGGGTAACTTGGGTTTCATCTCAAGCCTGATTACACATTAAGCATTGTCTCTTGATCTCCTATAGACTGGGGGATAACTTGGGTTTCATCTCAAGCCTGATTACACATTAAGTATTGTCTATTGATCTCCTATAGACTGGGGGATAACTTGGGTTTCATCTCAAGCCTGATTACACATTAAGCATTGTCTATTGATCTCCTATAGACTGGGGGATAACTATAGACTGGGGGATAAATTGGGTTTCATCTCAAGCCTGATTACACATTAAGCATTGTCTATTGATCTCCTATAGACTAGGGGATAACTTGGGTTTCATCTCAAGCCTGATTACACATTAAGCATTGTCTATTGATCTCCTATAGACTGGGGGATAACTTGGGTTTCATCCCAAGCCTGATTACACATTAAGCATTGTCTATTGATCTCCTATAGACTGGGGGATAACTTGGGTTTCATCTCAAGCCTGATTACACATTAAGCATTGTCTATTGATTTCCTATAGACTGGGGGATAACTTGGGTTTCATCTCAAGCCTGATTACACATTAAGCATTGTCTATTGATCTCCTATAGACTGGGGGATAACTTGGGTTTCATCTCAAACCTGATTACACATTAAGCATTGTCTATTGATCTCCTATAGACTGGGGGATAACTTGGGTTTCATCTCAAGCCTGATTACACATTAAGCATTGTCTATTGATCTCCTATAGACTGGGGGATAACTTGGGTTTCATCTCAAGCCTGATTACACATTAAGCATTGTCTATTGATCTCCTATAGACTGGGGGATAACTTGGGTTTCATCTCAAGCCTGATTACACATTAAGCATTGTCTATTGATCTCCTATAGACTGGGGGATAACTTGGGTTTCATCTCAAGCCTGATTACACATTAAGCATTGTCTATTGATCTCCTATAGACTGGGGGATAACTTGGGTTTCATCTCAAGCCTGATTACACATTAAGCATTGTCTATTGATCTCCTATAGACTGGGGGATAACTTGGGTTTCATCTCAAGCCTGATTACACATTAAGCATTGTCTATTGATCTCCTATAGACTGGGGGATAACTTGGGTTTCATCTCAAGCCTGATTACACATTAAGCATTGTCTATTGATCTCCTATAGACTGGGGGATAACTTGGGTTTCATCCCAAGCCTGATTACACATTTAGCATTGTCTATTGATCTCCTATAGACTGGGGGATAACTTGGGTTTCATGCCAAGCCTGATTACACATTAAGCATTGTCTATTGATCTCCTATAGACTGGGGGATAACTTGGGTTTCATCTCAAGCCTGATTACACATTAAGCATTGTCTATTGATCTCCTATAGACTGGGGGATAACTTGGGTTTCATCCCAAGCCTGATTACACATTTAGCATTGTCTATTGATCTCCTATAGACTGGGGGATAACTTGGGTTTCATCCCAAGCCTGATTACACATTAAGCATTGTCTATTGATATCCTATAGACTGGGGGATAACTTGGGTTTCATCCCAAGCCTGATTACACATTTAGCATTGTCTATTGATCTCCTATAGACTGGGGGATAACTTTTACTTTTTAACATAAGGGATATTGTGATGCAGTTTTTTTTTTATACTTTTGAGCAAAATTCCAGATAAGCATCACAGGCCCTGTTTAGCCCTATGTCTTGTAGCATGTGACAATTCAAGCTAAAGTTGTTTTCTGCATATTAAATAAATAAATATCTAAGATTTTCTTTTTAATTTTTAAAAAGGATTGCTGGATGGGATTTCAAGCTGTGTCCGAGATTGGCTGATAAACTACATATAGGTGATGAGCTTATTAAAATAAATAACACTAGAATATTAAGTTCTTCTCAAGCATATAAAATCATGAAAAATGAAAAAGCTGATGGATTTGAATTTGTGGTAAAAAGAATTCCATATGGTAAAGTAATAGCCATGAGAAGAACTCAGGACCGTGAACCACTAGGCATACAAAGAGAAGGCGGCACTGCTGTTGTAAGTACTATTTTAATTATTTATGAATAGAGAATTGGGTAAAAGTCTGAAGAATTTGTCTTATTATGGTAAACTTGTGTTTTTAACAAGTTTATTGAAAAACACCGTTTATTTTGTATTGCAATATGATAAAACCAAATTTAGAAATCAAATTATTTGCTCTTTTGTTGGTTCATTAAGTGTGGGTAGTTTGTCTTATTGCTGTGCCTTCTGTTCATTAAGTGTTGGCATTATTCATCATTATATTAAACATTCAAATTTAGCTTATACTATATTATAGGTATACATCATAAGGGTGATCCGCTGAAAGTAGGGATCAGCCCCCTGTATTAACATAGCTATGTTCTTTGTCCAATTCAGTAATAAGGTACTTGTCCCTTTTAAACAATTCTAGTTGTTTTTAAATAGGTGTTAGATTCCTAATAAATTATCCTGCAATTTGTAATTTTACCTTAATGAATTCACCTTATTTTGTAACATGTATTTGGACTGAATTACATGTCCAGATAGTTTGTAAAATTATCCAGTCAAGGCTGCTTAACTGGTCTACACCCAGGGTCCAGAATACTTAAAATCAAACTCTCATAATTTAAGCTTTATTGTTAAGGTTTTGTTGTTATATTTTCAGATAACTTATGTTGATCCCTCAGGATTAGCAGCTCAAGGTGGGCTTGAAAAGAAAGCAAAATCTGTTCAAGAAGCAGGAGCAACATGTAACTGGATGTTAACAGAAATAAACAATAGACCCCTTAGTTTGTCATTTAAGGGACATGAGGTATCATTACTACTAAGCATTCCAATCTTCTGTCTTCTTGGTCTTACTAAGCATTCCCTCCTTCTTTCTTCTTGGCCTTGTTAAGCATTCCCTACATTTTTCTTGGCCTTGCTAAGCATTCCCTCCTCCCTTCATCTTGGCCATACTAAGCATTCCCGCCTTCTTGTTCTTGGCTTTACTAAGCTTTTCCTCCTTCCTTCCTCCTTGGCCTTACTAAGCATTCCCTCCTTTCTTTCTTCTTGGTCTCACTAAGCACTCCTTTCTCTCCTTCTTCTTGGCCTTACTTAGCATTCCTTCCTATTTTTTTGGGCTTACTAAGCATTCTGTCCTTCCTTCTTCTTGGTTTATTGGTCTTAAGTGATTTTTGTTCAGGCTTTTAGTCTAGGATGGTTGAGAATACCAGAGAAGATCACCAACATTAAACCTAAAAAGTCAACAGATTTAGTAACCATAGCAACATTAAACCTAAAAAGTCAACAGATTTAGTAACCATAGCAACATTAAACCTAAAAAGTCAACAGATTTAGTAACCATAGCAACATTAAACCTAAAAAGTCAACAGATTTAGTAACCATAGCAACATTAAACCTAAAAAGTCAACAGATTTAGTAACCATAGCAACATTAAACCTAAAAAGTCAACAGATTTAGTAACCATAGCAACATTAAACCTAAAAAGTCAACAGATTTAGTAACCACCAACATTAAACCTAAAAAGTCAACAGATTTAGTAACCACCAACATTAAACCTAAAAAGTCAACAGATTTAGTATTCACCATCATTAAACCTAAAAAGTCAACAGATTTAGTAACCACCAACATTAAACCTAAAAAGTCAACAGATTTAGTAACCACCAACATTAAACCTAAAAAGTCAACAGATTTAGTAACCACCAACATTAAACCTAAAAAGTCAACAGATTTAGTAACCATAGGAACTATTTTATTGAACTACGATGGAAATAAATATTGCTTACCTGGTATTTTATCCTTATTGGCCATTTTGGCAATTTTTTGAGAAGGTGAACAAGTAAAAGTTTTTCCAGTATGTTTTGTTCTAAGGCAACTTTAAGAACTACAGCAGCAACCTTATACATACAATGATAATGACTTGGATTAACATAACAATCAATTATGTTTTTAATGCTTAGTATTTAGGTCTTGTCTAGTTTTATAATGTGGTTTATGCCCAAATTCGGTCATTTTTGGTATGGAGGAAGCAGATTACTTAAAAATCCCACACCAACTTTTACAAGTGAGTTAACAAACTGTCTCACACTAAGATTTGCTTGTATGAGATATATATATACATGTAAGAGATCCATAAAATGTCACTTTAGACCCCCCCCCCCCCTCCTTTCAACCAAGACTTCTGCTTAGTAATTTAAGGAAAAAAATAGGTTTTTAAAGTGTTACTTATCATAATTAAGTTTTATTTTGGCAATTAGAAGTTTTTTGTTTGACATTTGACATTAAATGGATTGACATCATAAACTTAAAACTTGACCTCCCAGGGTAATCTCTACAGATTATGCCAACTAAGCTAATTAATATACAATATCAGGAAGAAGTAAAACCAGCTTCTATTTAATCAAACACTTTATATTTCAGATTGAACATCTTTTAAATGCAGTAGGGAAGGATATATCTGTGGTAGTGCAACCAGAAGGATTTGTCAAGTCATTAAAGAAACAGTTGAAAAAGTTAAAAAATTACAAGGATTATGTAGCTCCTTCATAAAGTCATGTGATTTTGGTAGTGATTCTAAAATGGAATCATGTGACTTTAGAGATGACTTCATTTTGAAGTCATGTGATATTAATAATTTCATGATGAGTCATATGACATAGAGATGGTTCCATTATGAAGTTATGTGACATTAGTGAGACAAGACAACTTACTATGCAATAGTTGAGCCTGCTTTTAATCATATTCACACCATGATCAGACATACTCATCCAAAAATATGTTTACAATGAAATCATTTATTGTTTCTTAGTTTTTATATTCAAATGCAAAAATATTAAATGTACACATCTAAATGATATAAAACAGAAATATTCACTTACACATAAACACCAACATTAAGTCATATTCACTTACACATTGACACCAACATTAAGTCATATTCACTTACACATAAACACCAACATTAAGTCATATTCACTTACACATAAACACCAACATTAAGTCATATTCACTTACACATAAACACCAACATTAAGTCATATTCACTTACACATAAACACCAACATTTAGCCATATTCACTTACACATAAACACCAACATTAAGTCATATTCACTTACACATAAACACCAACATTAAGCCATATTCACTTACACATAAACACCAACATTAAGCCATATTCACTTGCACATAAACACCAACATTAAGCCATATTCACTTACACATTAACACCAACATTAAGCCATATTCACTTACACATAAACACCAACATTAAGCCATATTCACTTACACATAAACACCAACATTAAGCCATATTCACTTACACATAAACACCAACATTAAGCCATATTCACTTACACATTAACACCAACATTAAGCCATATTCACTTACACATAAACACCAACATTAAGCCATATTCACTTGCACATAAACACCAACATTAAGTCATATTCACTTACACATAAACACCAACATTAAGTCATATTCACTTACACATTAACACCAACATTAAGCCATATTCACTTACACATAAACACCAACATTAAGCCATTTTCACATACACATAAACACCAACATTAAGCCATATTCACTTACACATAAACACCAACATTAAGCCATATTCACTTACACATTAACACCAACATTAAGCCATATTCACTTACACATTAACACCAACATTAAGTCATATTCACTTACACATAAACATCAACATTAAGCCATATTCACTTACACATAAACACCAACATTAAGTCATATTCACTTACATGTACAAATAAACACCAACATTAAGTCATAGTCACTTACACATAAACACCAACATTAAGTCATATTCACTTTACACATAAACACCAACATTAAGCCATATTCACTTACACATAAACACCAACATTAAGTCATATTCACTTACATGTACACATAAACACCAACATTAAGCCATATTCACTTACACATAAACACCAACATTAAGTCATTTCACTTACATGTACACATAAACACCAACATTAAGCCATATTCACTTACACATAAACACCAACATTAAGCCATATTCACTTACACATAAACACCAACATTAAGCCATATTCACTTACACATAAACACCAACATTAAGCCATAATACCCATTGTCTTAAAATAGTAGACTGAATATTAAATTGGTCTGAATATAAAATTTAAAATAATTTTTATAGGATCAGTTATTATACTTTTTGATACTCTATAAAATTTGTTTAAAATGTCTTGGAGCAAATTTCATGAATAACATCATTTTTGTGAAAAAACGTTAACTTGTGTTATTCTGTATTCACTGGAAAAACGGTAAAACATACTGATTTTAGCAGTGCAATAATTTTAGCGCTTTTTGTGGTAGGATAGTAGTGCTAATTTAAATACACCGCTAACATACATGTTTTTGACTTATAGTCTGTTTCTCAAAAGTTGTTTTGCACTAATTTAAATCCATGCGAAGTAGTTGAGAATGTAAACTGTAATAAAATATGTACATGTACATGCTAAAATAAGTATTTTAACAATAATACATTTTGTACGGAATTTATAAGTTATCACATTGTACACGGTTTTACCCAGTCATTATTTGCAAAACACTGGGAAAAAACTGGATTGTCCACACAAAGTCACATTCTATTGTTTTTAGTTTCAGTCAACCATACATCCAGTGACTGCAGATGACTGATATTTTATCCCTTTAATTTGTTTATGAATATTATGAATAGTGCCTTAATTTCAGAAATGTCTTCCTGAGAAAACATTATTCACTCTGAATAAATTGGCAAGTAATTACAAATTGACCCATCATAGCTAAAAATTAGCTTTAGAAATAAGAATAAGTGGATACAGTGTTTTAAAATTTCATCAAGAGTACATTTATAAAGATTTAAATAAAACTAATTATTTATGATTAATTAAAACCGAGAATGAAACTATCCCAGTTAACTACATAATTGGAGCGAACATCCTCAAACACATTGTCGTAATATTTTGTTGTCACTAAATGTCAGCAGTATTATATTTGTTACAGGTCTGTGATTCAAGGTAAATAAAGCAATTTTTAGACCTAAGAAATATTAATAATTTTAAATATTTTAACATGTAAAATTTCAATTTTTGCCATAATACTTCAATTTGGTTCTAATTATTATTATATTGTATGGATATTAAGTCTTGCAAATATTGTCCTTAGTCTTATTCAGAATCTTGGAGCAAGATAGACTGCAGTAAATCATTTTGAAACTGAATTATTGAAAGGTGTCATGATTACAATAATTACAGTTAAAGCTGTGGAATAAGTTGATTTCCTAAATAAGTAACCTTATGCTTCCCAGGTTTTTTTATTTGATTGTATTTATTCTATCTAGATCTTGCAACAGTGGGCAAGAAGCTTAGGCAATTATCTTTAAAACTGAGTTGTCTCACTCAGCATTGGTTTAATTGATCATGGTCAACTTTAAGTAAGAAGGGTTTCTTTTTCTTGTAAGCCCTTACTTGTAAGCTCAGTGCCAGTGGTCTGTATAATTTTTATGTGACGTCACAGGCAATTGTACTAGCACACTAAAATTTGTCACCACTGCAGTGGCTCTATTGGTAGAGTGATTGCTCCATAAATAGGAGTTCATGAGTTCAAACCCTGACCGGGTCTGACCCAAGACTTGAAAGTGGGTAGTGGCTGTTTTTTGCCAGGTATTCAGCATTACAAAATAAAAGTCATGGTTCTTTTGGATGGGAACTTAAAATAAAGAACCCTGCTGTATAATGCAGTGCACACAAAATTTTTGCACTTTCTTTTACAGCTGGCGACATCTCGATGTAAGTAAAATATTCTTGACTGGACGTTAAACACCATTACTCAACCTTACTCAACTCAAAGTTGCCATAAGTATGTTATAGTACAAAGCAGAATCATCTGAAGAAATCCATGTACCATTTAAACTTTAGTTTAGATAAATCCATAAAATTAATCAGACAAATGCTTTGTCAAGAAAAATTAAAAGAAATTGCTGATATGATGGAAAACAACATCCAACATGATCCAACCAACCAAACAACCTATGTCAAATATGACTAAAGCCAACCATATTTAAAGAGAGTTTTGGGTTTTTTGATATTAAACAATTTGAGAGGTTTATAATAAGATAAAAATTAAATTTTGTATGTACACAGGCCATAGGTCTGGTAACTTGTGTAGTTTTGGTTATTCCATGGAAACTTTCAGCCAGAACAAGCTTCAATTTTAGTTTTGAATTTTTAACCATGTTTTGTAGTAAGTTGTATCTTACAGTATTTTAAACACTTTTTATATCTGATCAGTTGTGTGGCTGATAAAGATTTTTTTCTTTGTTTATTGCGTACCATTTTATCAACCAGAGATGTTTATTGTATAACATTTTATCAACCAGAGATGTTTATTGCATAACATTTTATCAACCAGAGATGTTTATTGCATAACATTTTATCAACCAGAGAGATATCAATGATTAATTTATGAGATTTTCTCCAGCAGAATTTATCATTGAATCACATTATTTTTATGAATCTGCATTTGAAACTATAATAATTTCTTCTGGATTTAATTAAATGATTTTCCTATAGTAAGAGATTTAAATCTCAAATGAGATTACACATACATGTTATTTGCAGTAATAAGAAAACAATGTTTTGTGCACACACATCAAAAGTCATGAACCCTGTTTCAAAACAAAAAAGTAATATTCTGATGCATATTTTACTCTTAATTTGATGTATATACAACGAAATTAGTTTTTAGTTTGCCTGACCGGTACATGTTATTGCATCTGGGTTTAGTGCTAAGTATATTGGACAGTCATTGTAAGATTATGTATCTATACATGTGGGTCTAGTAGTTTTGCTGTCAGGGGTTTCTGGTAGTGTTTGCTGTCAGGGGTTTCTGGTAGTGTTTGCTGTTAGGTTTACCTGGTGGTGTTGCTGTCAGGGGTATCTGGTAGTGTTTGCTGTCAGGGGTATCTGGTAGTGTTTGCTGTTAGGTTTACCTGGTGGTGTTTGCTGTCAGGGGTATCTGGTAGTGTTTGCTGTCAGGGGTATCTGGTAGTGTTTGCTGTCTGGGGTATCTGGTAGTGTTTGCTGTCAGGGGTTTCTGGTAGTGTTTTTTTTGTCAGGGGTATCTGGTAGTGTTTGCTGTCAGGGGTTTCTGGTAGTGTTTGCTGTCAGGGGTTTCTGGTAGTTTTTTTTTGTCAGGGGTATCTGGTAGTGTTTGCTGTCTGGGGTATCTGGTAGTGTTTGCTGTCAGGGGTATCTGGTAGTGTTTGCTGTCAGGGGTATCTGGTAGTGTTTGCTGTCAGGGGTATCTGGTAGTGTTTGCTGTCAGGGGTATCTGGTAGTGTTTGCTGTCAGGGGTATGTGGTAGTGTTTGTTGTCAGGGGTATCTGGTAGTGTTTGCTGTCAGGGGTATCTGGTAGTGTTTGCTGTCAGGGGTATCTGGTAGTGTTTGCTGTCTGGGGTTCCTGGTAGTGTTTGCTGTCTGGGGTATCTGGTAGTGTTTGCTGTCTGGGGTATCTGGTAGTGTTTGCTGTCAGGGGTATGTGGTAGTGTTTGCTGTCAGGGGTATCTGGTAGTGTTTGCTGTCAGGGGTATCTGGTAGTGTTTGCTGTCAGGGGTATGTGGTAGTGTTTGCTGTCAGGGGTATGTGGTAGTGTTTGTTGTCAGGGGTATCTGGTAGTGTTTGCTGTCAGGGGTTCCTGGTAGTGTTTGCTGTCAGGGGTTCCTGGTAGTGTTTGCTGTCAGGGGTATCTGGTAGTGTTTGCTTGTCAGGGGTACCTGGTAGTGTTTGCTTTCAGGGGTATGTGGTAGTGTTTGCTTGTCAGGGGTACCTGTTAGTGTTTGCTGTCAGGGGTACCTGGTAGTGTTTGCTGTCAGGGGTACCTGGTAGTGTGTGCTGTCAGGGGTTCCTGATAGTGTTTGCTGTCAGGGCACTGGTAGTGTTTGTTGTCATCTTGTATAATTCAGTTTATACCATATTAAATGCATCTCTCCACATTTTTATTTTGTTTAAATTTTTGTAGATTTGATAATTTGTGTAATTTAATTAGGAACTAAAATGATGATTCATGTGAGGATATCAAGATCTGGTACAAGTAAAACTATATAAAAAGTAAAATTTTATATAATTTACTGCATGCATTTGTGTCTAACACACAGGAAATTGTATTTTTTCTTTTTAAATTGTAATTAATTTTATGGTTCTAACCTAGAATAATTTCAATACATTTCTATATATACAGTATATTAAGTATTTATTTTGGCTGTGTATTAATATTGGCACTTTTGGTGTTAAATAAATTTTGGCCAATATAAATACACTCCAACATTAATTTGATCTCACCTGTCTAAGGGGAAACAATGATAGCACCAATATTAAAACAAGCTAAATGTTTGAGACCTTTTGGAGTGCTAAATATAATACACGCTAATATAGATACTTACAATACAGAGAAAGATCAGAATATAGATACTTACAATACAGAGAAAGATCAGACTACCAAAGTGTACTTAAACAGCACCACTAAGCAGTACTTTGTCATCATTATCAATGGTGCTCCTTTTATGTTAGAAGTTATCATTATCAATGGTGCTCCTTTTATGTTAGAAGTTATGCAATCAACAAACACATAAGATTTACATGTGATTACAATTTTATAAAATGAACTAAGTTTCAAAAGTTGTTGTATGTATAGTTCTATATATGCTTATTTATATTTTAAGTGTAAATATTCACAAATTTTTATTTACCACACACACACGCACACACACACACACACACACATACACACACACACACATGAGTTTTAGTGTACTACACTGACTTTATTGGGAATGAACTTGACTGTAAAACCAGTCCTAACATTACAAATGTGTATCAGTGTATCCAATATTTGGAATTAAAAAAATTAAATGTTGTTTTGTTGAACACTAACATCTTGAAAAAATTGTTACTAAACTTTAAATGGTAATATAATAAAACGCAATAAAGGGAATCCTTTAAAACAAATGGTAGACTATGAAGATAATAAACAAAACATTTATTTTATGTTTTTAAAAAAAATCATCATTTCTTCTTAACATATTCTAGGTTTATTAGTGTAGAACTATACCCTAAAAACAGTGTTATTTTAAATGTGCAATATAAATGTTAGCAATCTGCTACCCTGGCTTCAATCCTTAATTTTTAGTAAATGAATCGACATCAACTAATTTGGAAAGGTTAAAATATAACAAAAATACAGATTTACTGCTTCATAAAAAAACCTGTATGAGGAAAATGTGTTACCTGATTTGTAGAAATTCCCCATTTACTTGCATAGTTTTTCAGTTCAATACTGCAGGCACTCATGGATTGTATCATGAGGCATAAAGTCTTGCACATATACAATATCACACACATGAGTTGATGATATTACATACATGAATTGACAATATTACACACATTATAAACTGACAATAATACACATGTAAACTGACAATAATACACGTGTGAACTGACAGTAATACACATGTGAACTGTCAGTAATACACACATGAACTGACCATTCATTCAATTCAATATACAATACAAATCTACTATGTCATATATTAGTTAAATAATTAGCTTACCTGCATTTTATCTTTTTTGGGTTGAAGGTATATTAGATATGAGATATGTAATAGATATAGTGTACAAATAATATTTAATGAATGAAATTTATAAAGTTTTATTAAACTATAAACACTTATATGTATTTATGGTATAAATAATGTTATGTCCTGAATGAAAACATCTATCTTGTTGATCAAGTGTGATGTTTTTTTATAACACACACACACACACACACACACATAATTGTTTATGGCAAATATTTTTAGAAAGGTTATCATTGTTATAAACTAGTACAAATGTAATAAGATCCTGATGTCACAATAATTTTAATTTCCTGATAGGAAAGAAATGGATAATGTGGGGGCGAGTTCTAGTAAGTAAACGGGTCACAATCTCATTTTTGATAATCTATAGTTAAAATTATTTTTCAACTGTCTGCTAAAATTGAATAGTTTATCTGGAAATGGTTTATCTGGGAATGGTTTATCTGGGAACTCTGGTTTATCTGGGAATAGTTTATCTGGGAATGGTTTATCTGGGAATGGTTTATTTGGGAATAGTTTATCTGGGAATGGTTTATCTGGGAATAGTTTATCTGGGAATGGTTTATCTGGGAATGGTTTATTTGGGAATGGTTTATCTGGGAATGGTTTATCTGGGAACTCTGGTTTTCTCCATCAATCAGGAATGTCAATTTAGATCTGAGCGACACTGAGCGAAACAATCATGAAACATCATTACACACATACTGGTACATCGTAACATAAGAGAGTTCTGGTTATTCAGGCCCCAGTTTGACAATCATTCCCTAACTAAGAGCTAGCAAATTTTTCCGATCTCTTATTTTTTAAAATTATTTTTAAAAAATGTGATAAAACTAAAAACAGATGTTTTAAGCTTGAATTGATCTTCAAAATGAACCTGAAATTCCTGAAAATGTTAATAGGGTATCAAATTATTGAGATTTTAATTTTAAGTTATGGATAATCTATGTTAAGATTGTCAAACTTGGGCCAGCCAGCATTTGTTATTTATACATTGATATAAAGTTGCATGTATTTCATGTATGGTGTGAATGTTAAGACTGGTGAATTTGTTTTATGTGAAAGCAATGAAGATTTGTGTAAAAATGCAAATAAATAAAATGGTTACTGCTGTTGTGTTCATGTATAAAAGACTAAATTATATACTTTGTCTAGTACTTATTTAGTCCTTTAAGCTCAAAGTAGTGTTAGGAGAATACTAACGATCAAAGGATATATTGATGCATGGAAATAAAAAATTCTGTAGATTATAAATGTTTAACTTGGTTTTAACAGGTCTGTTCAGAGCACAAGAACTTGTTTTACATTGGTTGGATTGTAGATGACTGGTATTTGTTTATTTTCAGAATTAACCAGAATTATTTACCATATTTGTTTGCTATACATTACTCATTTTTTAAATTTCAGCAAATAATATATATATATATATATATATATATATATATATATATATATATATATATATATATATATATATATATATATATTTGACCTACAAATAATGTCCCATTTAATTTTTGTTGGTATTTTGTATTGATATAGCTGTTTGCTTATTTGTTTTTGTTGCTATGGCATTCCTGTATCTTTTTAGAGAGCAGTGCATTTTGTTACATTTTTTGTTAATTTTATTCACATTTTTGTTGATTTTATAAAAAAAAGATATATAGTTGTTATAGTAAACAATGGAGGTAGATATTTGTAATATTTTATGAATTAAAAATAATAAATTCACTATGAAAATAAACATATGCTTAAAGCTAATAAATGTCTTAATTTTATTTGTTCTGATATAATACCCAGTGGTCTAAAGCTCGCGCTTACAGATCACAGCGCCTCTCACCACCTGGGTTTGAGTCCCACTCGGGACAAATCCTAGTGTGAGAAAGTTAGTCAGTTCGCTTGCTGAAGGTTGGTGGTTTTCTCTGGGTACTCTGGTTTTCTCCACCATCCCAGAACTGACTACCTCAAAATAAGTAAAAGAATCTTGACTGGGGCGTAAAACACCATTACTCCACTCCACTCTCCACTCTTATATAATACCACTACTTAAAACAGACAAAGCAATCATTACAAAGTTTTACGTACAGATGTAGCAAAATATTTACTGCAATTTTATTAACCAGAAAAATACAAATAAATTAGAAATAATCATGAAACAGATGGTGTAAACTATGGACTGTATGAAAGATGTACCGCCATTGTTAATGCTTTCAATATACTGACTGGTTAAACTTCTTGTTACTATACTCCCTAAAATATAGAAATATTTCAGAAAACATTTGTTATAAAAACATTTGTTTGGAATCCACATAAAATGTGAATAAAAACATATTAGAAAAAATATCTATATGAAAAACATGTTTGTATGACTGGTTACCATGGCCACCAATGCTTTTTACCTTTTGCAATTACACATTTTCTAAAAGGATGTAGATTATTTTAATATCCATATAACAAAATTCTGAAAAAAAACATTTGATACGGATTACAACAAACAAACGATGTAAATAAAGCAGATTACCATCTCCTGCTTGATTGGAAGCATTTATCGAGTCAACAATCACGAAAAATTCCAAACTCCATACCACCTAAAGGGATAGGATGTCAGTAAATTTACAAGTTATATAGTGAATATTTGATGTTGTATATATGTTTGGGCTATAATCTTGTTATTTTGCTTAATGGAAAAAGTTGTGATTAAGATGATGAAATTAACAATATTGTTGGGTCAATAATGGTTGTAATTCTGCTTTAAAGGTGTATTACAGATTTGTTTAAATTTAAAAAAAAAAAAAGATTTGAATATATATCACCAGAAGAAAACAAAAAGGCATTCTTAACTGAAAGTTGTACATACCTGGCGCTACTTCCTTCTGAGTTAAGTGATTAGATATATAACTGTTCAAAACTTCCGTACTCATGTACTCAGATACTTGAAAAGTTGAACTTGAACTGGGGTTATTTCCCTTGAATGTCAAAGACACAGCTTTATATTCAACGGAACACACAAAGTCTCTTGTTTGTAAAACTTCTTTGGAATGCAAAGAAGATTTGCTGAAATGTCCTTGGTATATAGAAAACTCACTAGATCTTTTATCCATAGAATTGACAACAGAATAACTAGGCATTAAAGTATTAAAATCAGGAAGACTTTCTTCAAAATACGAGTCTCTAGGTGTCAAATCAGGAAATGATTCACTAGGTGTTAAAAAATTTGATGTTTCAATGACATTGTTTTCGAAAAATGATTCACTAGGTGTAAATACATTTAACGTTTCAGTGATACTGTTTATGAAAAACGATTTACCAGTCACTATACTGGATGTCTCGGTGACACTGGGTCTAAAGAATGTATTACTAGTTGTCAATGCACCGTGACCAAGAAACGAGTCACTTGTAAGTAAAATATCGGATGATTCAATATCATTTTGTCTGAAAAACAAATTACTTGGCGTCACCACGTTGGATTTTACAGTTACACTGTTAGTAAAGTACTAGATTTATTGTTTACTTGTGTATTATTAGAAATCCTTTCTCTGTCTATAACTAAGGAAGAAGGATCTACTGATAATGTTAAAGACGTTACATCTAGCGACGGCAAAGTCTCAACAGAAGACACCTCTACATTTGATCCATTTGTAAAGCTAGAGTATTCAATTTCACTAAAATCTGAAAGGCTAGTTGTTGCTTCCAAATCCAAGAGAATATCCTGCTATACTACTATGAAGAGTTAGAAAATCACTTTTAGAATAATAGAAACGTTCTAGTGACATTGTTTTTGTTGGTACAATAGTTTGCCTAAAGTCTCGGCTTGCTGACTCTAGAATGTCAGTGGGTGGTCCTATTGTTGATATATCTGAACCAATATTTGTATGAAAGGAAAAAGCTGACGCAGAATCATTTCCAGTAATCCAGGTCGAAATATTATTAACTGAAATAGACAAACCAAGATCAATATGAAAAACAACAGCTTATATAACATTATCTCCTTTGCTGCACGGAGGCAATTTATAGCAGGTCAAAACCTGTACGTAAACCAACACTGGGGCCACAAGTGATGAGGTATAGAATACGATTATATTTAACGTGAATTTGGCTTAATACTGAAAACCTTTACACGACAAATGCTGATTTATGCATACAAGCAATAACATTGTGATATATCAACGAGAGAGGAAAATAAGAAAGCAAGGTGATGAACTTTAGAGTTTGGAATTACCTATGGAGAACACACATTCCCACAGGTGTCACAACATTGTTTAAACGTAAAGCCCATCCTTCAGGTGATATTTGTTAAAACTCAGGGTACCAATGGAACTTTACAAAGACCACATATTACTGTAGGACATACAAACAGACAGGACAAAGAAGCATTAATAAACTTGACTTAGTAACGATGGTACAGTGGACCAGAACTGTAAATGATTAGAACTAGAGATATCTACCGTCATTCTGGCATGTCTACAGAGATATCTACCGTCATTCTGACATGTTTACAGATATGTATACCGTCATTCTGACATGAATGTAAATCTTCAAGGACTACAGAGATATCTACCGTCATTCTGACTACAGAGGTTTCTACCGACATGCATGTTAATCGTCAAAGACTACAGAGATATTTACCATCATTCTGGGATGCATGTAAACCATCAAAGATTACAGACAAAGAGAATCTATTACGAGTTTGAGGTCGAGATGGGGAAATTCCGATATTGAGTGGTCAGATTTTTCATCTCAAACGATCGAGGCTCTGTCTAGTTTGAGATGTTAAGAAATCTGAACACGAGATCGGAATTTTCCCATCTCGACCTCAGTCGAGTAATTGATTATTTTTCTCGCATATAATTTAAGAAAAAAATACCAGAATCCCTTCTATAACGTTGCAAGATTTTGCTAGCAGATGAATACAAAACACGCAACAATAACAAATAATGTTTCACTCAAAGCAGAATGTGAACCTACGCGGTAAAACAAAACAACGATTTTTCTCCTTATATATATACATCGTTTAGTGAAAATGATATTATTGATCATAAATAAGACTTTTTTGTCGTTTTCATATAATTATTTCCCACAAAATAATTACCCTTGCCAATTGAAAAAATGTAGTTCCCGTTCAACTGAGATAGGCTACACGTGCGCACGCGGGGTGCGATATGGAAAAAATATCGTACCCCCCCCCCTATTCAGTGAGATGAATCTATCCCATGTGAAAGAAATACTAGTATCTACCGTGATTCTGACATGTAAATCATCAAGGACTACAGAGATATCTACCGTTATTCTGGAGGCATGCTTGAAAATCATCAAGGACTACAGAGATATCTACCGTCATTCTAGCATGTAAATCATCAAGGACTACAGAGATATCTACCGTCATTCTGGAGGCATGCTTGTAAATCATCAAGGACTACATAGATATCTAACCGTCATTCTGGAGGCATGCTTGTAAATCATCAAGGACTACAGAGATATCTACCGTCATTCTAGCATGTAAATCATCAAGGACTACAGAGATATCCACCGTGATTCTGACATGTAAATCATCAAGAACTACAGAGATATCTACCGTCATTCTAGCATGTATGTTAATCATCAAGGACTACACAGATATCTACCGTCATTCTAGCATGTAAATCATTAAGGACTACAGAGATATCTACCGTGATTCTGACATTTAAATCATCAAGGACTACAGGGATATCTACCGTTATTCTAGCATGTATGTTAATCATCAAAGACTACAGAGATATGTACCGTCATTCTAGTATGTATGTTAATCATCAAAGGACTACAGAGATATCTACCGTGATTCTAGTATGTATGTTAATCATCAAAGACTACAGGGATATCTACCGTTATTCTAGCATGTATGTTAATCATCAAAGACTACAGAGATATCTACCGTTATTCTAGCATGTATGTTAATCATCAAGGACTACAGAGATATCTACCGTAATTCTGGTATGTATGTTAATCATCAAGGACTACAGGGATATCTTCCGTGATTCTGACATTTAAATCATCAAGGACTACAGGGATATCTACCGTTATTCTAGCATGTATGTTAATCATCAAAGACTACAGAGATATGTACCGTCATTCTAGTATGTATGTTAATCATCAAAGACTACAGAGATATCTACCGTCATTCTAGTATGTATGTTAATCATCAAGGACTACAGAGATATCTGCCGTCATTCTAGTATGTATGTTAATCATCAAGGACTACAGAGATATCTGCCGTCATTCTAGTATGTATGTTAATCATCAAGGACTACAGAGATATGTACCGTCATTCTAGTATGTATGTTAATCATCAAGGACTACAGAGATATCTGCCGTCATTCTAGTATGTATGTTAATCATCAAGGACTACAGAGATATCTGCCGTCATTCTAGTATGTATGTTAATCATCAAGGACTACAGAGATATCTACCGTCATTCTTGCATGCATGTTACGTAACGGATGTAAATTTATTCGTGATATTTAAACGGCTATTACGTATACTGCCTTTTGCTTTGCTGTCTACAAATACCATTTTCTATCAAAAATTAAACAAACTTAGCATTCTTATTTAAGGTTTATTCTAATTTATGCCGTTTTCTGTAACAATAACATCTGTCCTGCGTTAGAACTCTCAATCTAACTGAAGATGGTAAGCTATTTTATTTACATTATAAGCTATACTGTTGGTTTATCGAGTATTTTTTCAGAACGTTTCCAGTCTTGTTCTTTTTACATCATGTTGTGTCCTTTTCTTGTCTTTTTATTATCAAGTACCTGTGTATTTGTTTCATAATATGATACTTAGGTGACATTATTTGATCATTTTATGAATTTATTTTGTAAATGTTTGTTACATAAAAAGGCTTATTTTGAAGTTTTTTTAGATGACATTATTTGATCATTTTATAAATTTATTTTTTAAATGTTTGTTACATAAAAAGGCTTATTTTGAAGTTTTTTGGACAGACCTGTAACAGTAAAAGTGGGATGTTTGGATCAGCCAAAAAGTACATTTTGACAGTAAGACCTTCTTGCCATTATATTCAATACCCGTCAACAGTAAAGAGTTGAGAGTTGAGTAATGATGTCCCAGTCAAGAATATTTCATTTATATCGAGACGTCGCCAACTATAGGCGAAGGTTCAGAAATTTTGCCTGTGCGTTGCGCTGATGGCATTATACAGCAGGGTTCTTTATAGTGCCACGCCGTGACACGGGACCTCGTTTTATAAGTTCCCATCCGAAAGAACCGTGACTTTCATTTCGTAATGCCGAGTGCTTGGCGAAAGAACAGTCACTACCCACTTTCAAGTCTTGGGTCAGACCCGGCCGGGGATTGAACCCACGACCTCCTACTTACGGAGCGAGCACTCTACCAACTGAGCTACCGCAGTGGTTACCCGTCAACAGTAAAAAAATATTTGTCAACTAATGTTTACATTGTATCTTACATCCCAGATAAAACAAAATAAACCTAGTAAAAGGTATATTATCTGGCACCCCTAGGCCTTGTACAAGATAGTTCTAGACTCTTTTCTCGCAAGGATTTGTATAATAATCAGAGGTGTATCGGAAAGTTGAAAATCGCTTATGTTTTTTTTTTTCGAGATACAAAACAAAACAAAATGAATTTGAATGAAAATAAAATAATTAAAAATAAAAAAATAAGTAAATATTTATAAGCCGTGTTAACATCAGCTCAACCCTCAATCAAATACCTTTCATAACGATATTAGAAGACAGGTTTAGATATCCCTATCTGTCACCACATGAGGTAATTGATTCTGGTTGTTTAACTTGATTGTCTAATTTCCTTACGACATTTGGATTAAGAAATCTGGCACCACATGAAGTAATATAGATTCCTTATTCTATTTACATTTACTTTTTTACTATTTTTATTTTATTTAGTTTTATTTACTGTTTATTTTATGTACTTACTTCTTGTACTTAGTATTTCAAGTAAAAATGCACCTTCAATGTTAGAAGCGTTAAAATAGACCCAGACATCTCTATTTCTAACGAGCACGTGCTTGTCAATCAAAACCGAATTGTTCTGGATCCCTGTAATCTTTAGGCAACCAATGAGATTATCCGACACATTATCTGATCCAATCAGTGTTGGCTTTACTCTTATATCCTTGATTGTAACATAAAAATCCGAGTCTGTCTGTAAATGCCACTTACAAACTGTTCCGGGTGTACTGTAAAGCGGGTAGTGTGGTGATGTTATATATAATGGTTCTGTAAAGTTCCGCATAAAATACCCACAATCTGTAAATAATTTATATGGATAACTTATAAACTAACGCATGATATACCCACAATCTGTAAATAATATTTATGGATAACTTACAAAGTTCTACAAGAATTACCCACAATCTGTAAATGATATATATATGGATAACTTACAAAGTTCCGCATGAAATACCCACAATCTGTAAATAATATATATGGATAACTTATAAGGTTACGCATAAAATACCCACAATCTGTAAATAATATATATGGATAACTTATAAGGTTACGCATAAAATACCCACAATCTGTAAATAATATATATATGGATAACTTATAAGGTTACGCATAAAATACCCACAATCTGTAAATAATGTATATAGATAACTTTGGATAAAGATTCGCATTGAATATCCATAATCTATAAAGAAATATATTATTATAATGGTTCTGTCAAATACCATTTTTGAATGTATTTTATGATTAAATTCAAAAATGGTATATGATAGTTCTGTAAAATTATGCATAATTTTGTGTATTTTAAACCGAATTCTTCTTTTATCTTTTAAGATACAGAATACTTAATGAATATTAAGAAAACTTTAATTTAACTTGCCTCAAGTAAAAAAAAATGACCTTCCATTTCAAATTCTATAAGTGAATGGCGCAGATAGTCGTTTGAAATACAGAACTGTTTTATTTGTACAAGTAGACTCAGGATCTGCCAACTTTGTAAACAAAAAGTTAGACAAGTGCTTTTGAATGCAGTAATGAGATTTTCTTGAAAACTCTTTCCGTTGGTGTATATTTTATAACAGTTTGAGTTGGGGTCTCAAAACTGCAAATGTAGATAATCTGAGGCACATATCGTAATTTTTCAGAGAAAGGCATCTTTTCGACCACTCGGCCGCTAAGCTCCTTGGTTTTTTTTAAAAACTGCTCAACCCCCTGTTAGCTTTGACACCTTGGCAGTTTTTTTTAGCCTTTTTGGTCATTAGACCCTACATTTTTGGATATATATTAGCACAAAGGTAGCTGCCGCTGTGAAATGCGCAGTAAAATGTGTATTACCATTGGTAAAATTTACAATGTTTATAATGAAAGACTTAAGAACTCAAAATTTTTATACAAAGATTTAATTTTCATTTTTCTGTTACAAAAGTTGCATTTCTGCAGGAAACAGTAAAAACTTTCGAAAAAAAAAATTCAGTAAAGCACAACTGATTGTTGTGGTTTGAAGCTACCCAGTCAAACCGACCGGTTGTTCCGTATAATACGCATGCGCCAAGCATTGGCAAATTACAGAGTGTTTGTAAGTTCTACGATAACTAAACCGACAATCAGAGAACGAATTATACATTGGATTATAGATATATTTACAAAGGAAAATAAGCTGAAGCTCAAGATGATTAAGATTTTAAGTTTGAAAATACTGAAAAGATTTCCAAATGACTTTTAATAATCGTTGATAAAATGATTACGATTCCTGTGGCACTTACGAGATCTTTGAATGACACTGACAGTTGTTGGTCCAGGTACTGACTCTCCGTCGGCGGTAACAGCCAACTCGTACAGGATACCAGGCGTGTTTTCAGTATTAATGACGTAATAATTTTGATGTGATGGGACTTGTACTTTGGTGAAGTTTTTGGATGATGTCAGGCGATACTGCACTATATACCCAGTCAAGAAACTTGGTCTTAAGTTAGGTTGTTTCCATGACAACATTAAAGTATTTGGAGAAGAAACAACATTGAATTGTTCAGGCTTCCCAGGAGGTGGTGCTAAAATAAAAGAGAAAGATACTTTCAGGTGCTTCTGTTTGTTTATATAATCCACTAAATTTTCTATTTGAAAAAAAATTGCTGAAAAATAAACACGTGATGAACAAAAGCCATTGTTTCGTCAACAATTCGGCAAAATATGTTAAGTGTTGTATATTATAAGGGACTGTATACTGTATGGAATTCAGTCTTACAGTTTTACAATCACTGTCTCAACGCCTGTTAGTTTAATGTAGGTGGGTCATCAGTCATCTACTTATTTTAGTGATCAATAAAGACAACTTATCTAAAAATTATAAGTAAGTTTTATTTTTCCAAACTATCAACAAACTGCAATATTGACTTACCAACAGATGTAACTGTCAAAACAAAGCCACTGAACTCATTTGAAAGATCGGATAAAAACAGTATCTCTGTCATATTGGTTTGAACTAATTTCTCTTTGTTCTGTTGATATCCACACAATTTGCTTCCTTGTGATATTTGAAGGTAATCGTTTGTACATAGCGGCGATTTCTCGACATCCAATCGGTCAATAGATATTTTTAGTAACATGTTTTTATGGGTGGCTATATTCCATTTACAGACGACACCGGGTCTGTACGATCCTCTGAAAGATGGTGAAAAAATAATAACAGACTGTCCATGACTAATGACGCGTGTTACCCCACATGCTGCAAGAAAGCAGAAAATTTAGATAAATCACCACAAATAAATGTAACACAGTATCCCAATATACAATCTAACGAAATGCTTCATAAAGAACATCAATCAAAAGTGAATGCCTTGGTATTCATATATATATATATATATATATATATATATATATATATATAAAATGTAATAATAAGATGACATTGTAGAAAATGCACAACAATGTACATAATAATGTGTACAGACAATGTACATGGTGTGTACCAACATTGTACATGATGATGTGTACCAACAATGTACACGATAATGTGTACCAACAATGTACACGATAATGTGTACCAACAATATACATGATGTGTATCAAGAATGTAAATGATGATGTGTACCAACAATGTACATAATAATGTGTACCAACAATTTACATGATAATGTGTGCGAACAATGTTCATGATAATGTGTACCAACAATGTACATGATAATGTGTTCCAATAATGTACATAATATTGTGTACCAACAATGTACATGATAATGTGTACCAAAAATGTAAATGATATTGTGTACCAACAATGTATATAATAATGTGTACCAAAAATGTACATGATGTTTATCAACAATGTATATAATAATGTGTACCAAAAATGTACACGATGTTTATCAACAATGTACATGTTATAATTCACTATTAAAGCTTAACTTTTGTGCAACGTAAATTTCTATAAGAGTCATATTTAAAATTTCAAAATAGCAAAAAAGCAAAAAAAAAAAAAAAAAAAAATAATAATAATAAATAAAAAAAAATAAATAAATAAAAAACCTATTAAAAGATACTATTTGTTACATGTGACTGTTTAATAATGTTTTAATAATCATTTATAACTGTATGTTAATTTTATTTATTTATTTTTTGCTTGTAGCTTTGTCCTTTTCAAAAGAATATTTTTATATATACCTGCTCTAACATAGTGTAACCTGGTAAATAGACTCCTCCCACCATCTGTTTCCGATGCCAGTCTAATTATATACATCCTTCCACTATTTCCACGAGTTGATATAGAAGCAAAAGTATCGTTTGTTGTAATTTCCATGTTTGTAGTGTCGGGCATGATGTCATAGTGTATGACGTAATTAACTATTTCCTGTTTCCTGACCATTGGTGCTTTCCAGTCAATGTTGATATGTGTATTATTAACGGTAAAATGTATATTGTACGGCGGTTCTGTAGGTTTGGCTGTAAATTTCAATTAAACTTGAGTATATAAAATAAGAGACTATCATTGTAAGAATATGTATTAAGGTTGACCATATATTTAGGGAGTGGACAAGGTACCTAATCGCCTCGTTATATCTCTCTGAACACAAAGAATAAGATTCTTTGGTAACCCTCATTATTTCTCTTCAGATCTTGTCAAATTTGTCAAAAATACTACCAGTGGGAGTTATGGGCAATACATAGATCACTGTGTGTCTAAAGAGAATCCTGAATATAAAAAAAAACTTTTAAAAACATTATCAGTGTGTTGTAGCACTGCATGTAGCATTTCCGGAACATAATATTATGTTTTGTAACGCCTTTTTTATTATTTGATCTTGAGGAAAAGAGGAAAGCCATGTAGAAAGACAACACACACACACACACACACACACACACACACACACACACACACACACTCTCTCTCTCTCTCTCTCTCTCTCTCTCTCTCTCTCTCTCTCTCTCAATAAAGTTGACACTAAGCTTTGGCTACTGAATCAATTTCGTGTTTTATGACTCTCTAGTAACTAAATTCTGTTCCCTTTGTGCCGGTGTGTTCTTTCTTTCTTTTTTTTTACTGGCTCAAATTTGTATTTGTTTTAATTCTTTTATTACATTATAAATTTCATTACCTACTGCCTTGACTGTTATGTTGAAACCTTGACCTTTGACATGACTTCCGGTGTGTACACGTAATTCCGCACTTTTGTTTTCAACCACAATGTCATAGAGGTTACGTTGGAGATTACACTTGCGCCAATAACTCTTTATTTCAAGATATGTCTCTTTGCACCCAATGTCAAAATCATCCGTTAATTCGATGTCATTAAAGGTAAACTTTAAATAAAATCCGTCAGTTGTAGAAAGTGACCAGTAACATATGACGTCAGGTGAAATATGCCTCGGATACCCGGGGGATACTATTACTGTCTGTGTGTGACCTTGAACTATGAACTCATGATGACATTCTGTTGATTAAAGTATATTTTTCAAAAGTAAGAATCTAAAAAATGCTAAAAAATAACAATAAATAATATTCTAAAACTATCCATTTGGTTCCATTTGAACTTAAGTTTGACATCATTAAAAAACAATTTTCTAAAACTAGAGTGGTTCAAATGATATACAACAAAAGTATAAGTCATTCAAAACATGTTGCGACAAAAAAAAAAAAAAAAAAAAAAAAAAAAAAAAAAAAAAAAAAATTAAACCAAGAACATATTTACTAAATTCAAATTATGCGAGTCGTAACTTTATGCATTTATTCATTTTGCTTTAAATTTACCTGATCTTACTATGACAGGAACTGTTTCTGAACTTTGCCAGTAAGGTGTTTTCGCTAACAGTCGAACACTAAACGCTTGGCCCTGATTGGATACCGTGTCTATGTGATATTGTGAAGTGTTCGATGGTAGCTCCACTGCTGTATCATTTTCAGAAGATGACAGTACTCTAAACTTTAATACACATGTCAAATTGTCTATGGTATACCTCACCTGTGTCCAGTTAACATGAATGTAATTGTCAACAGAAATAGCTGTGACATTGTGTGGTGCAGATAACACCGGTATAGCTGAAATAATGACAGATATAAAATAAGTGAGCATTGTTACACAACGCAATAACTCGCTATGTTATGTACAGCATACATCACCATTAAATGGTCTACCTCCTTGTGTTTATCGTTATCGTGCCAGAAACACAATTTTACTAAGAATGACTTTAGTTTTTTATGCTTTGCACATTTTATGGCCAGTTATATTACTCCATTAACTTTAGAATTGTTCATACCTTTATCATATGTATGGTTTCATTTCACATCAGAATGTTTAATGAGCATCAAATGAAAACATAATGTTTTTTTTTTCTTGTCTATGTTTGATTTCCTCCGTTGTTTTTAATACTCAAAGTGAGAATTTACAACTTGGTTATAACAATATCATACTTATACTGTCCAGAGGACAGGATACAGAATACAACTAACAAGTATATAACTCAGACGACAGGATACAGAATACAACTAACAAGTATATAACTCAGACGACAGGAATACAGAATACAACTAACAAGTATATAACTCAGGATACAGAATACAACTAACAAGTATATAACTCAGACGACAGGATACAGAATACAACTAAAAGTTATAAAACTCAGACGACAGGATACAGAATAGAACTACAATGTATATAACTCAGACGACAGGATACAACCTAACAAGTATATAACTCAGACGACAGATACAGAATACAACTAACAAGTATATAACTCAGACGACAGGAGTACAGAATACAACTAACAAGTATATAACTCAGACGACAGGATACAGAATAAACTAACAATGTATATAACTCAGACGACAGGATACAGAATAGAACTAACAGTATATAACTCAGACGACAGGATACGAAGACAACTAACGAAGTATATAACTCAGACGACAGGATACAGAATACAACTAACAAGTATAATAACTCAGACGACAGGATACAGAATACAACTAAACAGTATATAACTCAGACGACAGGATACAGAATACAACTAACAAGTATATAACTCAGACGACAGCATACAGAATACAACTAACAAGTATATAACTCAGACGACAGAATACAGAATACAACTAACAAGTATATAACTCAGACGACAGGATACAGAATACAACTAACAAGTATATAAACTCAGACGACAGAATACAGACTACAAATACAAGTATATAACTCAGACGACAGAATACAGAATACAACTAACAAGTATATAACTCAGACGACAGATACAGAATACAACTCCCAGACGACAGGATACCCCCAGAATACAACAACTAACAAGAATATAACTCAGACGACAGAATACAGAATACAACTAACAAGTATATAACTCAGACGACAAGATACAGAATACAACTAACAAGTATATAACTCAGACGACAGAATACAGAATACAACTAACAAGTATATAACTCAGACGACAGAATACAGAATACAACTAACAAGTATATAACTCAGACGACAGAATACAGAATACAACTACCAGACGACAGGATACAGAATACAACTAACAAGAATATAACTCAGACGACAGGATACAGAATACAAACTAACAAGTATATAACTCAGACGACAAGATACAGAATACAACTACCAAGTATATAACTCAGACGACAGCATACAGAATACAACTAACAAGTATATAACTCAGACGACAGAATACAGAATACAACTAACAAGTATATAACTCAGACGACAGAATACAGAATACAACTAACAAGTATATAACTCAGACGACAGGATACAGAATACAACTAACAAGTATATAACTCAGACGACAGAATACAGAATACAACTAACAAGTATAACTCAGACGACAGAATACAGAATACAACTAACAAGTATATAACTCAGACGACAGGATACAGAATACAACTACCAGACGACAGGATACAGAATACAACTAACAAGAATATAACTCAGACGACAGAATACAGAATACAACTAACAAGTATATAACTCAGACGACAAGATACAGAATACAACTACCAAGTATATAACTCAGACGACAGGATACAGAATACAACTAACAAGTATATAACTCAGACGACAGGATACAGAATACAACTACCAAGTATATAACTCAGACGACAGAATACAGAATACAACTAACAAGTATATAACTCAGACGACAGAATACAGAATACAACTAACAAGTATATAACTCAGACGACAGGATACAGAATACAACTAACAAGTATATAACTCAGACGACAGAATACAGAATACAACTAACAAGTATATAACTCAGACGACAGGATACAGAATACAACTAACAAGTATATAACTCAGACGACAGAATACAGAATACAACTAACAAGTATATAACTCAGACGACAGGATACAGAATACAACTACCAAGTATATAACTCAGACGACAGAATACAGAATACAACTAACAAGTATATAACTCAGACGACAGAATACAGAATACAACTAACAAGTATATAACTCAGACGACAGGATACAGAATACAACTAACAAGTATATAACTCAGACGACAGGATACAGAATACAACTAACAAGTATATAACTCAGACGACAGGATACAGAATACAACTAACAAGTATATAACTCAGACGACAGGATACAGAATACAACTAACAAGTATATAACTCAGACGACAGGATACAGACTACAACTAACAAGTATATAACTCAGACGACAGGATACAGAATACAACTAACAAGTATATAACTCAGACGACAGGATACAGAATAGAACTAACAAGTATATAACTCAGACGACAGGATACAGAATACAACTAACAAGTATATAACTCAGACGACAGGATACAGAATACAACTAACATGTATATAACTCAGACGACAGGATACAGAATACAACTAACAAGTATATAACTCAGACGACAGAATACAGAATACAACTAACAAGTATATAACTCAGACGACAGAATACAGAATACAACTAACAAGTATAACTCAGACGACAGAATACAGAATACAACTAACAAGTATATAACTCAGACGACAGAATACATAATACAACTACCAAGTATATAACTCAGACGACAGAATACAGAATACAACTACCAAGTATATAACTCAGACGACAGAATACAGAATACAACTACCAAGTATATAACTCAGACGACAGAATACAGAATACAACTAACAAGTATATAACTCAGACGACAGAATACAGAATACAACTACCAAGTATATAACTCAGACGACAGCATACAGAATACAACTACCAAGTATATAACTCAGACGACAGCATACAGAATACAACTAACAAGTATATAACTCAGACGACAGGATACAGAATACAACTAACAAGTATATAACTCAGACGACAGAATACAGAATACAACTAACAAGTATATAACTCAGACGACAGAATACAGAATACAACTAACAAGTATATAACTCAGACGACAGGATACAGAATACAACTACCAGACGACAGGATACAGAATACAACTAACAAGTATATAACTCAGACGACAGAATACAGAATACAACTAAGAAGTATATAACTCAGACGACAGGATACAGAATACAACTAACAAGTATATAACTCAGACGACAGGATACAGAATACAACTAACAAGTATATAACTCAGACGACAGGATACAGAATACAACTAACAAGTATATAACTCAGACGACAGGATACAGAATACAACTTACATGTATATAACTCAGACGACAGGATACAGAATACAACTAACAAGTATATAACTCAGACGACAGAATACAGAATACAACTAACAAGTATATAACTCAGACGACAGAATACAGAATACAACTAAGAAGTATATAACTCAGACGACAGGATACAGAATACAACTACCAGACGACAGGATACAGAATACAACTAACAAGAATATAACTCAGACGACAGAATACAGAATACAACTAAAAAGTATATAACTCAGACGACAGGATACGAATACAACTAACAAGTAATATAACTCAGACGACAGAATACAGAATACAACTACCAAGTATATAACTCAGACGACAGGATACAGAATGCAACTAACAAGAATATAACTCAGACGACAGGATACAGAATGCAACTAACAAGTATATAACTCAGACGACAGGATACAGAATGCAACTAACAATTATATAACTCAGACGACAGGATACAGAATACAACTACCAAGTATATAACTCAGACGACAAGATACAGAATACAACTAACAAGTATATAACTCAGACGACAGGATACAGAATACAACTAACAAGAATATAACTCAGACGACAGGATGCAGAATCCAACTAACATGTATATAACTCAGACGACAGGATACAGAATACAACTAACAAGTATATAACTCAGACTACAGAATACAACTAACAAGTATATAACTCAGACGACAGGATACAGAATACAACTAACAAGTATATAACTCAGACGACAGAATACAGAATACAACTAACAAGTATATAACTGAGACGACAGAATACAGAATACAACTAACAAGTATATAACTCAGACGACAGAATACAGAATACAACTAACAAGTATGTAACTCAGACGACAGGATACAGAATACAACTAACAAGTATATAACTCAGACGACAGGATACAGATTACAACTAACAAGTATATAACTCGGAAGACAGAATACAGAATACAACTAACAAGTATATAACTCAGACGACAGAATACAGAATACAACTAACAAGTATGTAACTCAGACGACAGGATACAGAATACAACTAACAAGTATATAACTCAGACGACAGGATACAGAATACAACTTACATGTATATAACTCAGACGACAGGATACAGAATACAACTAACAAGTATATAACTCAGACGACAGAATACAGAATACAACTAACAAGTATATAACTCAGACGACAGAATACAGAATACAACTAAGAAGTATATAACTCAGACGACAGGATACAGAATACAACTACCAGACGACAGGATACAGAATACAACTAACAAGAATATAACTCAGACGACAGAATACAGAATACAACTAAAAAGTATATAACTCAGACGACAGGATACGAATACAACTAACAAGTAATATAACTCAGACGACAGAATACAGAATACAACTACCAAGTATATAACTCAGACGACAGGATACAGAATGCAACTAACAAGAATATAACTCAGACGACAGGATACAGAATGCAACTAACAAGTATATAACTCAGACGACAGGATACAGAATGCAACTAACAATTATATAACTCAGACGACAGGATACAGAATACAACTACCAAGTATATAACTCAGACGACAAGATACAGAATACAACTAACAAGTATATAACTCAGACGACAGGATACAGAATACAACTAACAAGAATATAACTCAGACGACAGGATGCAGAATCCAACTAACATGTATATAACTCAGACGACAGGATACAGAATACAACTAACAAGTATATAACTCAGACTACAGAATACAACTAACAAGTATATAACTCAGACGACAGGATACAGAATACAACTAACAAGTATATAACTCAGACGACAGAATACAGAATACAACTAACAAGTATATAACTGAGACGACAGAATACAGAATACAACTAACAAGTATATAACTCAGACGACAGAATACAGAATACAACTAACAAGTATGTAACTCAGACGACAGGATACAGAATACAACTAACAAGTATATAACTCAGACGACAGGATACAGATTACAACTAACAAGTATATAACTCAGACGGCAGGATACAGAATACAACTACCAAGTATATAACTCAGACGACAGCATACAGAATACAACTAACAAGTATATAACTCAGACGACAGGATACAGAATACAACTAACAAGTATATAACTCAGACGACAGAATACAGAATACAACTAACAAGTATATAACTCAGACGACAGAATACAGAATACAACTAACAAGTATATAACTCAGACGACAGGATACAGAATACAACTACCAGACGACAGGATACAGAATACAACTAACAAGTATATAACTCAGACGACAGAATACAGAATACAACTAAGAAGTATATAACTCAGACGACAGGATACAGAATACAACTAACAAGTATATAACTCAGACGACAGGATACAGAATACAACTAACAAGTATATAACTCAGACGACAGGATACAGAATACAACTAACAAGTATATAACTCAGACGACAGGATACAGAATACAACTTACATGTATATAACTCAGACGACAGGATACAGAATACAACTAACAAGTATATAACTCAGACGACAGAATACAGAATACAACTAACAAGTATATAACTCAGACGACAGAATACAGAATACAACTAAGAAGTATATAACTCAGACGACAGGATACAGAATACAACTACCAGACGACAGGATACAGAATACAACTAACAAGAATATAACTCAGACGACAGAATACAGAATACAACTAAAAAGTATATAACTCAGACGACAGGATACGAATACAACTAACAAGTAATATAACTCAGACGACAGAATACAGAATACAACTACCAAGTATATAACTCAGACGACAGGATACAGAATGCAACTAACAAGAATATAACTCAGACGACAGGATACAGAATGCAACTAACAAGTATATAACTCAGACGACAGGATACAGAATGCAACTAACAATTATATAACTCAGACGACAGGATACAGAATACAACTACCAAGTATATAACTCAGACGACAAGATACAGAATACAACTAACAAGTATATAACTCAGACGACAGGATACAGAATACAACTAACAAGAATATAACTCAGACGACAGGATGCAGAATCCAACTAACATGTATATAACTCAGACGACAGGATACAGAATACAACTAACAAGTATATAACTCAGACTACAGAATACAACTAACAAGTATATAACTCAGACGACAGGATACAGAATACAACTAACAAGTATATAACTCAGACGACAGAATACAGAATACAACTAACAAGTATATAACTGAGACGACAGAATACAGAATACAACTAACAAGTATATAACTCAGACGACAGAATACAGAATACAACTAACAAGTATGTAACTCAGACGACAGGATACAGAATACAACTAACAAGTATATAACTCAGACGACAGGATACAGATTACAACTAACAAGTATATAACTCAGACGACAGAATACAGAATACAACTAACAAGTATATAACTCAGACGACAGAATACAGAATACAACTAACAAGTATGTAACTCAGACGACAGGATACAGAATACAACTAACAAGTATATAACTCAGACGACAGGATACAGAATACAACTTACATGTATATAACTCAGACGACAGGATACAGAATACAACTAACAAGTATATAACTCAGACGACAGAATACAGAATACAACTAACAAGTATATAACTCAGACGACAGAATACAGAATACAACTAAGAAGTATATAACTCAGACGACAGGATACAGAATACAACTACCAGACGACAGGATACAGAATACAACTAACAAGAATATAACTCAGACGACAGAATACAGAATACAACTAAAAAGTATATAACTCAGACGACAGGATACGAATACAACTAACAAGTAATATAACTCAGACGACAGAATACAGAATACAACTACCAAGTATATAACTCAGACGACAGGATACAGAATGCAACTAACAAGAATATAACTCAGACGACAGGATACAGAATGCAACTAACAAGTATATAACTCAGACGACAGGATACAGAATGCAACTAACAATTATATAACTCAGACGACAGGATACAGAATACAACTACCAAGTATATAACTCAGACGACAAGATACAGAATACAACTAACAAGTATATAACTCAGACGACAGGATACAGAATACAACTAACAAGAATATAACTCAGACGACAGGATGCAGAATCCAACTAACATGTATATAACTCAGACGACAGGATACAGAATACAACTAACAAGTATATAACTCAGACTACAGAATACAACTAACAAGTATATAACTCAGACGACAGGATACAGAATACAACTAACAAGTATATAACTCAGACGACAGAATACAGAATACAACTAACAAGTATATAACTGAGACGACAGAATACAGAATACAACTAACAAGTATATAACTCAGACGACAGAATACAGAATACAACTAACAAGTATGTAACTCAGACGACAGGATACAGAATACAACTAACAAGTATATAACTCAGACGACAGGATACAGATTACAACTAACAAGTATATAACTCAGACGGCAGGATACAGAATACAACTACCAAGTATATAACTCAGACGACAGAATACAGAATACAACTAACAAGTATATAACTCAGACGACAGAATACAGAATACAACTAACAAGTATATAACTCAGACGACAGGATACAGAATACAACTAACAAGTATATAACTCCGACGACAGGATACAGATTACAACTAACAAGTATATAACTCAGACGACAGAATACAGAATACAACTAAGAAGTATAGAACTCAGACGACAGAGTACAGAAATACAATTATTATTATTATTATTATTATTATTATTATTATTATTATTATTATTATTATTATTATTATTATTATTATTATTATTACAATTATCAGTATATGAAATAAATTGCTGTTAACAAATCTAATTATTAAGCGGGAACATGAAAAGTAGTTGAAACATGTTCTTAATCAAAAAGCAAAACATGAAGATAGTTTACCTGTTATATTTGCATTGAATCCTTTTCCGCTTTTCCTTCCATAAAATGTGAGGGTTAAATTGTTTAGTGGGATGACATTTGTCAAAGGCGTGTTATCGCCATCGCCAGAACCACAGTATTTTTTATAGCCAACCAAATCTAAATATGATGAACAGTCATTACTAGAAGGTATCATAAAGTCACTAAATGATATCTTATACCAGAGATCTGTCTGTCCTATCAATCTCCAGTGACACAGAACACCACTTTGGTACACGTTAGGGAATCCTGGAGACATTATGGAAAAAGTGTTGTTAATACGTGCATCGAACTTGTAGCTGCAACCTATACGAAATTAAGAAGTAAAGTGTGATTTTGAAGTATTGAATAACCGCCCACACGGAAAAAAACGCTTGATATATAGAAATAGATACGACTCGGCCAAGAAAAAACCGACTTTGTACCTTCACTGGATATAACAATAAAATGATATTCGATGTTGTGAAACCAATACAAACCTCGTAAGTTTATCAATACGCAAATTGATATAGTTTTAACACTGCAAGAAACTGTTGTTTCATTGATTTGTATAATGTTAAAGACTTATTTTAATACTAAAATGTGCCTATTTATGCATATGTTTATATAAAGTAGGGAACCTATAAAAATGTAAAAACCATTCGTTTGTCTTTGTTTGATATCGATATTATGATTCATGAACACGCCAAATATAACATGATTTCAGTTTGATTTTACTTGATTTGAAAGGTGTCTAGCAAAGCTTTATGACAATTTATTTCAACAATATTGTTTTTCTTGCAAGACAGGGAGCGTCGAGTCACTCAGTTGGCAGGGGTTAAGAAAAGCTTCATGCCAATTTATTTTAATAATGCATTTAAAAACATCGGGGGTATTGGAGTGTAGTCACTTTCTGTGAAAGGTGTTCAGATCGCTTTTGGCAATTTATTTGAACAATAATGTTTAATTTGCAGGGCTAGGGTAGTCTAATAGTTTATTATAGAATACAATTAAGTGTATTAGAGAATCAACATTATTTTTGTTCACTACACATTTTTTCTTTATTAGTTACTCATATTTATATAACCGTCTACCTGCTCTGAATGTCCTGGTGACAGCTTTACGTGTGTAGTTTGACCCGTTTTCAAACGAGTACAATCGTACAATATACATAGATCCTGGATTATCAGTGGTGGTTATGTTGACAGCATTCA